>CM057388.1:22348585-22458585 GCA_030015415.1 Cynopterus sphinx | reverse complement strand
TTACCTTGATAAGTCTAGTACTTACCTGGCACCATACATAGTTTTTTACTGTATTATTAACTATATTCCTTATGCTACACTTTATATTCATGTGAGACTATTTTATAACTGCCAATTTGTGCTTCTTAATTCTTTTGTATTTTTCACCCATCTTCCTACACTCTCCCATTTGGCAACCATAAGTTTGTTCTCTGTATCTATGAGTTTGTTCCTGTTTTGTTTGCTCATTCATTTTGTTTTTTGGATTAAGTCCAACTTTGAAGATGGATTGTAACTTAAGCACCCTGTAATCTTAAAATAATATTAAATGCATGCTCGAGAGATTATTCCACAAATATCTTTAAGTAGGCAATCTATTTTTAAACAGATCATGTAAATAAAGTTTCCCAGAATTTCATTAATTAATATAAACAATTATCTTCAGTTCAGGTACTCTAGAAAATAAGCAATATTTTTATACAATTTGCATATAGTATATTTCCTAAACAGTTATGTATTTTGTAGGGAACAAAAGACATCTTTTAAAGTACAAATATAGCTGAGTGATCAATGTTAGTGAGGAAAAATTTTCAATAGTAATTAGAGTAGAGGACAAATGCATCACCTCAACAAAGCAGAGGCTTGAGAAAAACAAACCTAAATATTCTTTTAGGTTTATTTGAATTGTTTTGGCAATTTAAATTTCCAATTCAGTTATTTTACCCACAAAATAGTATTTCTAAGCAATTAGACTAAGTGATTATAAAATTACCATAATTTTCAGTATTTTTGTGTGTGGCTGAATGAAACCTAAACTTCAATTTTTCTATCCCATGCAAATGAGTATCAAACCATAAGAATCTATTTAAAAAGAGCAAACTATTATATGCTAAAATATCTTTTTCTAATATAAATTACAAACAACATGCTAGCCATTGATTAGCCAAATTTTATTAAGACATCAATAAATTAGTCTTCATTTAATTCCATTCATTTCCATATCTTACACAGATGGTGATTCGCCATGTCCCTAAAAATAATTTTATCTAACCTGTTCACTTTGAATATGCTCTTTTATTATATAACAATATTTAAAATAATTCTATTTTATAAAGAAACGTGCCTGAGGGCACTCAGCCAATTCGCACCAGAGGTGGGATCTCAACTCAGGTCTGTGTCCAGCAGAGGTGGGAGCTCAGCCAAAGACCTGATGCCAAGGCTTTCTGCAAAACCATAACAACCCACCTTCCTTGCTCAAGAGAAATCTTCCAGCAAGTTGATGCAATGTGAGTGACTATATATAACAAAGTCGGGTCAGATGTCTTCAGGATTCGGGTGCTGTTAATTTAGGATGACCGTTTTTACACTATGTAACTTGATAAAGTTTTATTGTGTTTGTATGCAATAAATTCGCAATTAAAAAATTTTTTAAAAGAAAAAAAATAATTCTATTTCGTTTATATCAGAGAAGTTATTCAGGAGACTATAATCTGTAGCCTAATGTAATTGTTTTTCTCCACTTTTCTTGAGATAAAATCAGACCAAGAAAAAAACGCAAATGCAATAAAGGACTAGTGTAGGTTATAAGATGAATAAGTTCTGGGATGTTATGTACAGCTTGGTGACTATAATTAATACTGTACTGTATATTTAAAAGTTGTTAGGAGAACAGATCTTATATGTTCTCAACACATACACAATACTTTTAATTATGTAAGATGTGTTAATTAACCTTATTGTGGCATTCATTTCACGATATTTATCTATATCAAATCATCATTCTGTACACCTTAAACTTAGACAATGTTATATATCAATTATATCCTAGTAAAGTTGGAAAAAAACAAAAATTTCTTAATTTCCAAGTCTAGAAGTTGTAACTAGAGACATAAAATTCTCTGAAGCATAGCAAACATTTGTCATTGTGAGCTGTCATTAGTGTCAACTGTACCAGTTCCTTCTGGCTCTTAATTCCATATTTGCAGTATACATGATTAACTGTAATTATGGGAGACACTAAGAAACATTCAAAGAAAATATTTTGTTAATTTTGTGTATCTTGATAATTGCATTCTTCAAATAGTATAGTTACATGCAACTTTTTATTAAGACCAACTATTAATGACCTAGAAAGGAAGGACACAAAACCAAATTGGCGGGAAACATTGAATCCCAGTTCTGTAATTAATTAGCTGGGTAACCTTTGATATGTCATAGGTACCCTCTAGATTCAAATAATCTCAACCTTATAACAAGGTAATGACTTAGAAAGATAATATCTATGCTGTCTAATGAATCTTAAATTCTACTTATTCTCTTGAGCTAGATCCTGCCAAGTTTTGTAAATTATTTGTTTGAACTGTGTGGGCAAATTATATTAGTTTGAAGTCAGGATAGGCAAATGAGAACTAAGCTGAAATTATAAAATGTTAAGATGAATACCCTAGAAAGAGGCCATTGAGCATTCAAGATGATTACTTGACTTTCAAAAATTATACTATAATCTGACTGAGGCAGAATAAATGCTGTTATTTTTAAAACATAAATTTTAATTGAATAATAATTATTAGGTCAGAGGGATGTGCTGGAAGACTCAGTGAGGGTGAAAGACTCATAGAAAGATTTGCAAGGTATGCTTGCACCAAAATATTCATTTTCTTAAATTAGTTTCAAGTATACAGTACATTGATTAGACACTTATATAGTTTATAAAACAATCCCCCTAATTGCTCTCTCTGGCTCTCCACCTAGCCATTACATTAATGCTAACTGCATTCCCTGTGCCGTGCTGCCCATCCCCTTGACCATCTATAAACTACTAATTTGTATATCTTTAACCCTTCACCTATTCTCCAGCCCCCTGTTTCAATGCAATCTTAACCGTATGCTTGAGAGATTATTCCAGATACTTTTAGAAGTTAATGTATAGTTAAATGGAATAATGCACAAATGGATTACAAACACCCAGAAGCTATACCTAGACTCTAGAAGCCACTGTGACAATGAAATTAACACTTTTCTTCTCCTCTATTAACACATCTTTTGGAAAAAGTTTCTATTTAAAAATTTACCACCAATTTTCCCTGTAAATAAATTAAAATTTGCTTTATTTTAGGTGTGAATGTCACACAAACTATCAAGATTGATCTTTACAACTAGATTCACCTTAAGAGTTCTCCCATGCTTCCCCTTCTTCATATTCTTTCTCTCAGGTGAAGTATTGTCAACTATTTTTGCACTATTGTTTCTTACATCTTTCTTTCTGTTTCTACTGCTAGTAATCAAATGTTGGTCCTTGGGTATCCCTTGCCAGTATCATAGATGGAAAAATCAAAGAGTAGTAGAGATGAATTGCCAGAGCTCATTATCCAGTATGCCTGTCACTGGTTTCTGTCTCTAACTCTTAATGTACCTCCAGAGACTTTCTAAAACAAAGATTTAAATTATATTTTGCCTGTGATCAATACCTTCCATTGAGTTCCTGTCTTCGATAAAATAAAATCTAAATTATTCAATTTAAAATGTTCCAGCCTCCTCAATATCATTTTGTTTTATCCATGAAACAATTACTGTCATTTTTCACAAACTGTTCTCAGAATTTTCTCAAATGTCCATGAAATTTCATACTTAGCTGCCCTTTTCACAGTCTTTTTTCAAGCACACCTGTTCCTTGCCATCTGATTATTTTACTGGCAAATATCTACTCATCTTCCTTGATCAAACTCTTCTGTTAATCATTCATCCCTGGCTCTACCATCATACAGAAATACATTATTTTATCTATTCTAAAAATTGTCAGTCTCTCTGAATGTATTATAGATATTAGCGACCATGTTCTAGGACACTTGCAAACAAGCAAGTATTGTCTTGCATCTTGTTGAGGTCAAAGTTGTTCTAGTACACAGCTGCACTCACTGATGCAAGAGATGCATTTTTTTTATTTTTATAAATATGATATATGCTCAACCAGTTTTTCTCATTCACCTAGAGGGGACACCTACATCAAGGGCAGCCCCTATGCAAGTTTGTCTTCACTTGATTGTGACGTGCAAGAATCATGTCCTTCCTTGTATGCTTACTCTCCTCAAGCCTAGAAACTTTGTTTTATACTGTTGGTGAATTAAATTCTGAGAGGAATTAAATTAAACTTATTGAAAATTAAACTTGAAAGTGGCAAACTTTAAAATTTTCTATAGTCTTTCTCCACATTCTATAGTTTCCTTCAAGAGTAAATAGGTCCATAAAATTAACAACAGAGGAAAACAGGAATCACTGTGGTGCCTCCTGGTTCTATAATATTATTACCCACAAAGCATGTGGAATCTTACAGACTCAGTAATAGTACCATTGATAAGGAATTCAGAGGATATCTCTAATAATAAATAACTACTAAATTCTCGTTTCCAGATTTTCTTCCCACATTCTTCCTCAGAAAGCATACAGTTACTCATTGTGGGATGACAATTTATTGTAAAAGGGAAAGGAGGGTTGCTAAAGTAGGAGAAGACCTTGCAATGGAGAGGTAATTAATAATTCATAATATGTGTGATTTTGTGAATTTTATTGCTCTCCTTGAAACTTCAGCTTTCATGTAACCTCCACCAAAATTTTAGCAGTCTCCATGAAATCAATAATTGTTTCTAGGTATTTGGTGGCCAGATAAATTTTATCTTCTCTGTGTTACCCTATTAATTCATTGTTTTGAACATGTAGGGAAGAGTACAGCTACAAAAAAGAAGCAGTAGTAATAAATTCAATTAAAATCAAAGAGCAAATAGTTTGTGGTCTATCCTTAAAATTATGAAGAAAAAGAAAAACCACCCTTAAATAATATTCAGTGCCTTTAAAGTTAATGAATGAATTCAGCAAAGTAGCAGAATATATGATTAACACTCAAATATCAGTTGTATTCCATATAATAACAATGAACAATTGAAAAAGAAATTAAGAAAACAATTCAATTTATAATAACTTTCAAAAGAATAAAATATCCAGGAATAAATTTAACCAAGGAGGTACGAGCCTTTTATACTGAAAACTGAAAATATTTCTGAAAGAAATTAAATAAGATCTAAATAAAAGAAAGATGTTTTATGTTCATAGATTGGAATACTTAATATTCTAAAGATGGCAATACTACTGAAAACAATCTGTAGATTCAATTCAATCTCTTTGAAAATCCCAGTATCCTCTTAGGCAGAGATTGAAAAGCTAATCCTAAACTTCATGTGAAATTTCAATCACCTTGAGTAACAAAACAATCTAGAAAAAAAACAAAATTGCTGGATTTATATCTTGATTTCAAATTCACTATAAAGCTACAGTAATCAAAATAATATGATAGTGGCTATAAGGATAGACATAGACCAATTAAATGGAAATAAGAGTTAAGAAATAAATCCATAAATCTATGGTAAATTCATTATTGACAATGGCACCAGGACCAGTCAATGTGGAAAGAATATTTTTTTCAACAAATGGAGCTAAGATAATTAGATATCAACATACAAAAGTGTGAAGTTGAACCCTTACTTCACACTACATATATAAGGATTAACTCAAAGTAGACCAAAGACTAAATTAAAAGCTAAAATTATAAAATTCTTAGAAAGAATTTAAGAGTAAACTCATGATTCTGGATTTAGCAATGGTTTCTTATGTATAACACCAAAAGCACAGGCAAAACAAACAAACAAACAAACAAACAAACAAAAAACAGTAGATTAATGGGACTGCATTAAAATTAAATTTCAGGGCTTTTGTAGGTTTTCTCTATTCTTCAAATTTCTACAAAACTCAGTGGGAGTTTTGCAGAACTGCTCCTACTTTCAAAGAGCTTTTACATAAATCATTTTATTTTTATTTGAAAGCTCAAATAACAGTTAAAAAGAAACAAATGGCCTGTCCTTGATAACCATGTTAGTAGAAATGTTTCTGTTGTATATATGTAAAGTAGTAAAATAGAGGCCTAATTACTTTACAGGTTTCATCATGCGGTTCTTAATATACAAAGAAGTTATTGCACATTTAAGAATAAGAACCAACTAGGTTGGCTTAGAGGTTGATTTGATTACATATTTAAATGCATGCTTGAATTTTTCAATATATTTATCAATATAGTTAAATGTATAAATTAATAAATCTATTTCCACATAAGTATTTGTAATTCAATTAAGAATGTTTCTTATTTGACAGCAATATACATTAATTTCATGATTGTAAGTTTTTCTTAGTATTTTCTCTAGTAAGACAAAGTATATATGATTGAAAGTTATATTTTAATAAATTTAGGTACCAAATTAAGTGCAATTATATTTTGATTAACTGACATAAAAGTATGGAGTAAAATACTAATATTTCAATTGCCTAATTCATAGAATAAAATTGACTTCATTACTATGCTGTTGTAAATTAACACTAGCATTCTTCTAATGCTATATTATGAATTAATGTAATAAGCAGATTCAGAAGCATTTGATTATACCACTTATCAAATTATAGTTTATATTTTTCACAATTTGTTATATAGAATTTAGTTAAAACAAATGTTCCTTTAGAGGAAAAGAGAAATAAAAATTACTACTACTATATAACATCATTAAATTTATAATTTTATGTGTACAATTAACTTCATTTTATATATTTGATATTGTATATTATTTTTCATTTATAAATAATTTTGCATATACTAAGACGGGCTGATGCTTTGATTGGAAACGTGTGAAACCCAAAGCACATGACCTATCCAAGTCTTGCCTGCACTCCTGACCCAAAGAAACTATAAAATAATAAATGTATATTGTTTAAAGCTGATAAATTTGTGTTAATTTGTTACATAGCTATAGATAACTAACATAGATAAGATCAAGGTAAGATCAGGCATGCCTCCACTCTGCTCTCATGGGGCTTTCTACGCAATTATTAAGAGTGTGCTCACAATTAGTGTAACTTTACTTATCTGCTGAAGGGGTTCAGAACAGGCCTCCTTAAGAAATGCCACTTTGGCATGTGATTTATTTTGAGCTGAAGGCAATGGAGACTCTGTTCGATCATGAGAAACTTTTACCTGTCCCTTAATGAATTTAAATTAGGTGCCTTGTCCATCATAAGAGTTATCACCAGAAATAACCTTTCATGACTTTTCTATAGGGCAGAGCAAAGTTCTAATTACTGAACATTTGATCTTATATCTTGCAAATGACCTTCCTCTCCTCTGAAGCTCCCAGGTCTCTTACCTCATAATTAGCTCAGAATGTCATATGCCTCATTTTCCCTCTCTGTACCCCAACCTCTCATGCGTGTGGGGCTTCTGTCTCTCTATGTATATGGGGTTCCCATATGTATGTACGTATGTGATTAAATTTGGTTATTTTCTCTTGTTAATCTCTCTCATGTCGATTTAATTATTAGACCAGACAAAAGAATGTAGAAGGATAGAGGAAAGATTCTTCCTCCCCCATACTGCTTTCCTTACTAGTTTATATACAACTCAAGGGCTGAGATTACCTATAATTCTAGAGCCACATACAGTGCCTGACACATAGTGGGCACTCAGAAATGTCTTTTGTCAGATATTAACCACTGTGGTGGATTAAATTAGGATTCTTAATGAGCCATCATGACATTGAAGTGATAGGAAGGTGCTAAGAAAAACTGTTTACAAAAAGAATAAGATATGGTTCTTAAAAGTATGGTTATTCACTATCAGCTATCTTCAAATTTGGGTCTTGTCATGCTGTAATAAACTAACATCAATAAAATGCTAGACTTCAAAAAATAAAAATAATTATATAATCACAATTGAAAATTAGCTTCATTAATTTTTAGTCATATTTCCAATATTTCTCTCGGGTAAAGATAGTGGAGGGAAATAAATATGTAGAATTTCACAATATGCTGTGAGGCAAGTACAACAGCATAGGACTACACAATTATTTTTCAAAAGAGAGAAATAGACCTACGTTACTTTTTAACAGAATTGGTTTTACTATTTTTAAGGTTTACACAATGATGAGAGCAAGCAGGGATGGTATATTTTGAGGACACAGTCTATACCCACTGCTAAGTGAATGATTATCTTTCTGAAAGAAAAGAGTGTCTATGTAAAGCTCTTAAAAGGCTAGTAAATTACTATTTTTCCAAATCAAAAGGCATCTTTGTTTTCAGTACATAGAAAATGAATGTTGGCTACATGCATGAGATTCTTAATTGTTATTCAAAGCTATGGATGTTTATTACACATTAAAAGAAAAATATTTATTTCTTAATACTAGGCCAAGTAGAAATACAGATGTTAAAATCATCTTCTTGGTTGAATTGCATGTTAGACATAAAAATATTAATTGGTTTCTAGCAGAAAAAAAAATTTTAAATATAGAAAGTGTAGGGTTTCAATTAATTTATTAGCTGAAAATTTCAAGTAATATTTTGAGTAAACTAATTTTGCAACAATATGCTATGAAAATATTCAAGGGTGTGGCACCTCAGATGAAAAAGTACCAAGCACTACTTCTGTGAAACATCCAAGACATTTGTAGTTCTGGATAAAACCAAGTCTTCAGGTATAAAGCAATACTGTTTTGTAAAGTTAATACACATGTAAGAGTTTCGGTCACCAAATTTCCCATGTGTGGGGGATGTTCCCCCGCACCAACAATTCTCTGACACCAGCCTAGTGTCATACAATTCAACTCAATTCTGACAGTATCAAATCGCATCAATTAAGGGCTCAATCCTACAAGACTGCTTTTCACTTCAGAAGTCAGTTGTGAGCTCAGGTTGTCACTTGCACTTGTGACCTATCGTCTACAGATTGAAGGTTCCCATGAACCCTCCTTGGTTTGATTAATTGGCTAGAATGGTTCATAGTACTCAGAAAATCCATTAACACACTAGATTATCAGTTTATTACAAAGGATATTAAAGGATACAAATCAAAGTCATATGAAGAGAAACATAGGATGAGGTCTTGAACAAAGAAGCTTCTGTCTTTGTGGAGTTTGGGGCCTGCATGGAAGCACATGAAATCATTCTGGTTCTTCAACCTGGAAGCTCTTAAAACCCCATATTTTGGGGTTTTTACAGAGACTTCATCACATAGGCATGATTGATTTAATCATTACCATTGGTAATTGATTCAACCACCAGCCCCTTTGCCCTCCCTGGAAATCAGGAAGTGGGGTTGAAAGTTCCAATCCTCTATTTCTGGTTGATTGCCCCAGTAACCAGCCCCCCATCCTTAAGTGCTTCCCAAAATCTGTCTCAAAAGTAAACCCAGTTGTGGTGGAAAGGGGCTTGTTATGACTAATGAGATACCTATTTCACCTTTATGGCTCTGAAACAATTTCAGAAACTAAGGACAAGATACCAAATATCATAACAAAAAAATGCTCCCATTTCTTGTATTGCTCAGGAAATTCCCAGAGTTATGAAAGCTATAGGCCAGGAACCATGAAGAAGATTAAATATATATTTATCAAAAATCACAGTATCATTGGTCTATTTGTGTTTTTCTGTTATTACAATGCTGTTTTGATTACTGTCACTTTATGGTATAATTTGAAGTCAGACAGAGTGATATATCCAGCTTTGTTCTTTTTTCTCAGAATGACTTTGGCAATTCAGAATCTTTTGTGTTTCAATACAAATCCAATGATTTTTTGTTCTATTTCTTAAAAAATATGCTGATGAGATTTTGGTGAGGATTGCATCAAACCTATATAATATGTTGTTAGGTAATAAAGTCATTTTAACTATGTTGATTCTTCCAACTGAAGAACACAGACTATTTTTCATTTATTTGTGTCTTCTTCAATTTCTTTTAATAGTGTCTTACAGTTTTCAGTGTATAGGTCCTTCACATGTCTTGATAGGTTTACTCCTGGGTATTTTATTTTTTGTTGCAATATATATACAACTTTCTGTTGCATGATACACTTGAAACATATTTGATTTTGTTATTGTTACCCCAATCATTTTTAATAAAAAAATCACAGTATCAAAGCATGGAATGGGTATATTCTGTCATTTTTTTTCCTTCATAGAAAATGGGAATCACAGGATTTGTGCAGATATCTAAAGACCACCCATATGAGAAATCATCTCATCCCATTGAGAATCTAGACTCAATGGGATTTGGAAACTTTAACAACTAAGATGCCTCCATTCAACCGAGGAGTGATTGTCATTATTTAAATAATCCCAACTCCCTATAAAACAGTTTTTCATATATTTATTTAATATTCAAATGGTTCAATTTTTTTGTTCTAGTCTCTATGTAGTGATACATCTATAATTGAGAAAATTGAGAATTTCTTTTATTATTTATTCATCTTGCCTTGTCTTTTATAAGTCAAATAATTTTGTCTTCCTTAAGATATAAAATTTCTTATTTACTCCATGCTTTCCATATACTTGCTTTACATTTGTGAAAATGCGCTCAACAGAGGGAAACTGACAATGAAACTTAGAGTTACAAGTTTATTCCAAGTTCCTTCTTCATTTTAGTAATTATTGATGAGACATTTGTACTCAATGGTAGTGAGTAGAAAGAATAATTTTAAAATATTGCCATATGATAGTGCATTGTTTAAAGTGGTTCAAGTAAAATTAACATTTATACTTTATAGTTACTTGTAAAATATTACAGATACCATTTATGATGTTAAACTTCTATAATTTTACATTTACAGAAGTTACATTGTATTTACTTTATTCATAATTTATTATTTTCATTATATACATGCATATATTTATATAATTTCTTAATAAGATGGACAATTTCTCAATAATTATTCTTTGAATTTCTGAAAGATTGATGTTCAGGAAAAAGAACAATTAAAAATTTTTCACCTCTTCTTTGAAACACACGTATTCCCTTCATATTTCTCAAATTTGGCAAACACCTTTTCAATGATCTGGCTTTTGGAGAATAGTTCACATTTTTGGTAAGAGCCATCATTATACAGATTAGTTACTGCTATCTATTCATGCCTTTGACCCTCATTTTTTAGCGTTTTTGTTTGTTTGTTTGTTTGTTTTCTTATTCAGTTTTAAGAGTTCTTTGCGTATTTTGGACAACATTTTTTATCAGATTTTTTTTTTTTTGCAAATATTTTCTTCCATTCTATAGTTTATTTTCTAATCCTCCTGACTGTTTTTTGCAGACTATGTTTTTTATTTTAATGTAGTTGAGTTTATCATTATTTCTTTCATGGATCATGCCTTTGATATTGTATCTACATTTCACTGTGATACTAAGTTCATCCAGATTTTCTCTTATATTACCTTCTAGAAGTTTTATTGCTTATTTTACATGTATTCATTTTGAGTTAATTTTTGTGAAAGGTATGAAGTCTGTTCATGTCTAATTTTTTAGAACCATTTGTTGGAAAGACTGTCTTTGCTCCATTCATTGTACGGCCTTTGCTCCTTTGTTAAAGGTCAATTGATTATACTTATGTGAGCCTATTTCTGGGCTCTCTGTTGCACTGATCTATTTGTCTATTTTATCATTAGTAACACATTGTCTTGATTACTATAGCTTCATAGTAAGTCTTAAAGTTAGATTAGTACCAATGCTCTGACTTTGATCCTCTCCTTCAACATTGTGTTGGTTATTCTGGATCGTTTTCCTTTTAACATAAACTTTAGAATTGGTTTATCAATACACACAAAATAACTTACTGGAATTCTGATTGAGATTGCAATGATTCTGATTCTATAGATTAATTCAGGAAGAACTGATATCTTGACAATACTGAGTCTTTCTGTCTTAAACACTGAATTTCTCTCCACTTATTTAGTTCTTTAATATCTTTCATCAGAGTTTTATAGTTTTTCTCACATAAATCTTAAACTTATTTTGTTAGATTTATACCTAAGAATTTCATTTTTTTTGTGTGTGCTATTGTAAATGGTACTGTATTTTTAATTTCAAGTTCCACATGTTCATTGCTGGTTCATGCTTTCTTTAAAAAGGAAAAAATCATGGAAATGTTTGACATGACATAGAAGGTATGTATGCATAAAATACATGCAGAAAAAAAAGTACCAAAAAATAAAATTAATAAACATTTCTGTAGATTTTACTACACAGTATATACTGAGCACTGGAGGGACTTATAGTTAAATAGATATTCTAACTTTGCTCTTAAAATTTTATTTTTACTTTTGTCACTTAGATTTTTCAGCTACAAATAACACAATACATGAGTACAAATGGTTTTCAAAATAAAGAAATTCGATATTTATGTTACTTGAAATCAGGTAGTAGAAGTTATGTAAGTAGTTATGTAATTCCCAGTCAAAAATTATGAGGAATTCATTTTTCTCAGTCTGCTGGCTTTATTTCAGGCATATGCATTAATTAATCCAAAAAAGCTACTATAGCACCTTTTATATAACACCTCACGCAGCTATCACTAATGGAAGATAAATGGCATCTCTGTACTTCTATTTTTCCAGGAGGCAAACTTTTCCCAGTAGCCAGACAGTGGAGTTCCCTTTACATCTCATTGTCCAGAATTGTATAGCATGCCTGTGGATAAACCAATATTTAGTAAAGGGAATAGTACAACCCCCAAAAGTGGAATTATTAGTGAAGAAAAACAGCTACCAGCAAGGCAATCATCAGAGCCCTCTCTAGGATTACAGCATATCAATAGATACTGCCAGGTATATATAGGGTCTAGTGTGAAAGCTGGTGATATTATGCATATTAAATTGACATGAAGCTCATGATCACCTCCTCTCTTCTAATCACTGATGAAGAAACCAAGTCATAGGAAATCCAATTCAGTACCATCCACCCAAGGTACTGTGCAGTAGTAAGACTTAAACCTGATTTAATTCATCGTCATTTACTATCCAGTAGCAAAACACTATTTTTAGAAGAAAAAAATGAAAGTTCTAAACAAGTGAATTTTTCTTTGGTTAGATCTTTAGAGACAGAAGAATTGTTATGTTTTGAAAGGTATTTCACATGAGAATCTTGTTTTAAAGAAGCTGATTTATCTTAACATTTTTTAAAAAACATATGAGAATAAAAGTACAATTTATTTTGCTTTTTCATTAAAATGTAACAAGGAAAGTTATGAATTTTGTTATGATTGTTCTTTCATTTAAAGAGTTTTATCTGGTTTCTCATTATTGTCTTAATTATCGAATACATGTTTTTTGAGAATTTTTTTATTTACTAAATTACTTCGTGCTCATAATATTTTATATTTTTTCAAAAATTAGTTTTTGAAATAAATTTTATATTGCTATTTTAAGTCATGTATGCAAAAAAAAAAGGTTCAAAAATTTATATTGTCCCTGGATAGGAGCCCAGAATGCTCTTCTACTAGTTTTCCAAACCCTTTCCCAACAAACACATTTCTCATAATCTCAGAAAACCTTCTTTTGATCACACCCATAGAGTGGCTCATTACACAGGGCCAAGCAGAGACATACTTTTCATTTTGAATTTTACCATCATAGGCTAAAAAAGTGAATCTTAGAATTTTTTATTTTTTTTTAAATTTGTTCATCTCTGAAATCATTTTTCTATATTTGTGGTTTAATAGTATCTCTAATGAAGAAATTTTGGACTTGATGAATACCGATACAGAATACTTCTGAGAAACTTTGGGGTCCTGGGGTATTAGTGTTCTGCAAATCATAATCACAAGCAGCTTTCTAACCCTGCTGAGGCAGGTCATCTACCTTATTTTTTTTTTACTAACAACCCCCTCCCAAGGCACTTTTATTGGTAAACTTTACTGCTTATTGACAAAAAGAGAGAAAGAACAAACCCACCTTATCTTCCCAAGAAGGAGAGTTTATGAGGAAGTGTAGACTAGTGGATTATCAGAGAGGACAGTGTTATTCTCCAATAACTGCTATCAATTATCAACATGTGCATGACACTTTAGGTCTTCATTAACATTTTACCATTTGCATTTACAGCCAGGGCCAGATCATTTTCAGTTGCTAACTTAAGTATGTACCATCAAGACATAGCAGATCTTCATTTTATGGAAGTGCAGAAAGATGACTTATTTGTCATTGCTTGTCTTTTTGCCCCTGCCTCATATCAATCTCAATACTCCTTTGCTATGAATAATTCTCCCCCACTTCCTTCACCGTTTTGTAAGAGATCTTAGGCACTATATAAAACGACAGAAAATAAACCCTCTCTTTTCAGATCCTAGTCCTATTTTTGGCTCCACTTTTTGGCTCTATTTATTGGCCCTGTTGTTTATTTCTCAGTACTCTTGAATTTTATTTTAATTGTTTTCCTACCCCATCTCTAATTATTCTTATCAATATAATTATCATCTCTGTCTTATTATGTCTTTCCTGGGAAAAGTATTTTCCCCAAACATTTCTGTTTCATCTACCTGAATTGTTGCTCTTGTTATGTCATTTCTTGTTCAAACACCAACTTCCTCACTCTGACATCTAAAACCTCCACCATGTGGCCTTGACACTCCCTTGTCCTTTTACCCACTCCTTGTCCCTCTTATCTTATTTAGGATTCAAGTTGTACTTCCTCTTCTTTCTAGAACAAGCATTATGCTTACTTATTTTCCTGCCTTAAAGTGCTTTATGTAGCTTATTAATAGTTTTATACATCTTTATATAGTGTCATATACAGGAAAGGCTTTTGTTTCTGATAGAATGCATCAGTTCTTTACCCTAAACACAACCTAGCAATCTTCAAGGCCCACTTCAAATGTAACCTTCTCTTATGAGCTTTTATTGAAAATCTCTTGCCTTTCTTCATTGCCCCATAGTTTGCCCACTTGTCATGTGTATTTTACTACATTATATGATTCCATAAGACAAGTTAGTGTCCTAGTCACTAGTTGTTTTTTAGAGCCTAGTATTCTTTGGGGCTCTGACATTATTACAGAATCTTTGAGGCTGTGAGGTTAGTGTTGTACAAAAAACACAATATCTTTATTTTTCTTAACTCTAATTGATATTTTTAACACATAGTGCAAGCTCTTCTGATTTACTTTAATTTTCCTGTTTGCTGTTTCTACATGACAATGCTATTGAAAATCAGTAACTTAAAAAAAAATAATGCAATGATTGATGTACTATGTTTTCACCTTCTAAATTTATATAATTCTTCCTTGATAGTGGGTTACTGACATTTGTGATCCAAATTTAATCCTAAATTCTTGTGGTTTCTGTCTACATGTATACATTTCTCCTAATTTATCTACCTAAGAAGGAAACATCCTTTCATTGTACTCTATAGGAAGCTGTGCTAAAACAGGCATAGATACCTTTGGGACCAAAATGTAAGTGAGTTAAGCAACTAAATTGGGTTTCAGATATTTCTTTCATAAACCCAAATGAATAGAAATTATCAATATGATTAGTTTTATTAAAATTAAGTGACTTAGCAAATATGCTCCTTCTAGGCTCATGATTTATACGTGTGAAAGAAACATTTTACACTTAATAATAAAAACCACTTACAATGAATCACAGCCTTTTCTTATTCGGGAAATTAATAGAATTTGGGGAAGTGGACAATCAGAGTTAAGTACTTTTGAAGGTCCAATTCTTCCAGGCTACTTGAGATTCATTTCATGCATGAAAGGAGTGACGCTTTAAGGGGAATCTAATGATCTGAATGTGTTCAGGTTTTCTTTAGACATTTACACAACTAGATGGATTTTTTTTTCAAATAAGGATATAGAAAGGGAAGTAAAAATAAAAATTCTCCTGACCAGAGTAACTTAATTCCCACTGAAGATTTTTGTATACACCGAAACTATTTAAAGCATAACTGTATATTTATCAGTTTGCAGAAGTTAAAAATGGAATTTCTGAATCTGGTGCTGATTATATTTCTATATAATTATTCCAACACTTTCCAGTGTCATTTTTCATGGGGGAAATAGCTTGTCTTTATATTTCATCTCGGTACACTAAACTCTTTTTTCAAATTATTTGTTCTTTATTAGCATGCAGTTTTAAATTGCTTATATTTATGTAAGACTACCCCTTCCACTAGTTTTCATAAAGTCTTTGTTGGGTCCCAGGGCAGGCAGCCCCCAAATATCTCACAATAGTATATTGATTATTTATAATTAAAACCACTGGAAAAGCAGCAGAAACAAGAAGAACTCTCTGACTCTCCTCTCTCTTTCTAAATGGAAGAAATAAATCTCCATGTGAAAGGTGTCCTCCTTGCTATAAATGGGCTAATGAGCCATCATACAAATGAAGAGATCACCTTATCACCAGAGAGAGAATCCAGAGCTGAGAAGCCTATATAAACAAACCTTTGTTAATCTTACTAATTTACTGCCCTAAGTCTCCATTCTACTTAAACTCCTTATTAACCACATACCCCCAACCTATGCTCCTTTGTCAAATAACCACAAATATATTGTTTCTATATGTGAAGCATATACAAATGGCCTGCCCCACTTCTTTCACAGAGAATTATTCTTTTAACTCTCTTGTGTACACATAATAAAACTTGATATTTTCTCATGCTACTCTGCTGTGTGCCAATTTTATATGTATCCCAGACACAAGAAGGGGAGATGGAAGAATTCCCTCTCCCCAGGGATACAGGTCTTCAGAACGGGTCTTCTCAAGATGTGCTACTTTGGCATGTGAATTATTTTTTAGCTGCATGCAATAGAGACCCTGCAGGCTCAGCAGAAACTTTTTACATTTCCCATGTAGAATTTAAATTAGGAATCTTGCCCGTAATAAAATTTATTACTAGAGATAACTTTTTATGACTTGTCCATAGGGTCAGGGCAAACTTCTAATTACTGAACATCTGCTCTTCTTATCATCTTACAAATTGCCCTCCTCCTCTCTGAAGCCCCAGGCTTCTTACCTCACATTAGCTCAGAATGTAATCTGTATCTTATTTTACCTTTTTGTCTCTGAATCCCTCATGTATACGAAGTCTCTGAGTTGCTCATGTATGTGAGCTTCCCATACATACATATGAAATTAAATTTTTATTGGTTCTTGTTAATCTGTCTCACATTGATTTAATTATTAGACCAGTGTCAAGAATTTAGAGGGACAGAGAAATTTTTCTTCCCTCACGCTGACATCTTCAACCAGAGTTATCTCTTCATGCTATTTTTCTCAGCACACTATGAGCTGATATAATCTCTTTTTGCATAATAAGTATTTTACCACTTTGATCTGATTCATGCTAATTTCTTTAGGCTGTTCTATGTATTCTTATTTGCATTTTTATTAGGATAAAAGAATTTCATTCCTATGTTGAAAATTTGTTCATATAGATCTTCAAAAGTATGTTCTGATGATCTTTATGTTGTAACTGTAATCACCTTGGGAAAATAAATGTGTAGTCTTCAAGAGGGTGTGAGTAATGCTTGATAAAGATTAAGTTATAAATTAGAAAAAACAAATTTTTGTATCAAAGGGTAAAGGGCTCAAATTAGAGAAAGAAAAGCATCTCCTTTCCAATTTTTTTGATAACAAATATTAAGATGTGTTCTCTTGTATTTGTAATTATTTCTTCCTGAAGAGTATTTACTAAGATAATTCCCTAACTGCAATGACTTTCAAGGACTGTGGATGCTAATAGGCTTAGAGCTGTAATTCTATTGGAGTGACTTTTGACTTTAAGATAAAGTTTCAGAGGGATAAGACTTTATATTAGCTAATATTTAAATACAAATTTTAATTAGAAAGTAAAATAAAATTAAAACATATTTAAATGGTAATATGCTTTTTTGACTTATTTAGTCTTTTACTATAAATAATGATTGAAGCTAAAGAATATAGATAAGATTATAGAGGCAATACTTTTCTTACACTTTAGCAGTATGCTATTTGTGAGAAAAAGGAAATTATATAATTTAATATTAGTGTGATATTTACAATAAAAAGATTTACCTATTTATTAAATTTATAGTGTCTAATTTAATATATTTTTTCTTGTCAGATATTATTATATACTTATTTTTTCTTTGGGAAGTTATAGAATTCAAAACCTCACAATGGAAAGAAATCACTATGAATGTGAAAATCTCTTCCACACTGCTTAGAACTTTAGTTATTGTCTTGGTGTAAATTTGCTGAATTAGCATTCTCCATTCTTAAAACATAACTTCTTTATCTCTTCAACATGAATTGTTTTGAAAGTAATTATACATACTTATCATCATATAAATGTATAAACCTCATCAGATAAAATAAATAAATAATGATGGTGAGTCAATCTATGTTGAAATGTTGTTTGAGTGGTACAAAGCTAAGGTTATCCTAATCAAATTTATAAATCTTTTCTTTCTGTTCATTGATATTCAGTAATCTTTCAATATTTTAAAAGTTATAAT
The DNA here is from genome assembly GCA_030015415.1 of Cynopterus sphinx. Lineage (NCBI taxonomy): Eukaryota > Metazoa > Chordata > Mammalia > Chiroptera > Pteropodidae > Cynopterus > Cynopterus sphinx. Next base: position 22,440,262 of record CM057388.1, on the reverse strand, counting down.
AGCCTCTTAACTTCTAGTTTTATATAATCTATTAAAAATCAAAACTGAAATGTTGATTTGTACAGAAAATGAGGTTTTACTCAGGTCACTGTGATCAATTAATTCCATACATTCAGTGTACATGAACCTGTCTTGAGATTAATAGCAATACAAATGATTTGAAGTGAAAAACAATAAATTGCTGAAATATTATTCATGGACACAATGGAAAAAATAACTTCTCTGTTCTTAATGCATTTGTTAATATTTTTACAATTTTACACGCTAACGAAGAAAATGGACTATGAGTAAAATATCAAATGATACCTTAAACAATGTTTATGCTATGAACTCTATGGTCTTCAGCTTTAGAAATCAGATCTTAAAGTTAAAACTTGTGTTGAGACCTGGTTGTTACAAATATGTCTAATACTTAGTTATTGATATTTCTGGTCTTTAAGTCACTGAAAATGTAGACTTTAATAGCTGCTTGTTAACAAAATCAACCATTGTTCATTCACAGAACAAAAATTCTTGTTGAGATAGTTAATGGTGATTTTCTGGGATCCTATGTGAGGGAGAACTGTAATTTCAGTAAAGGATTATATCAGACTATAAGTACCAGAAAAATGTCAGAGTATGTGGCATTAATGCAGTATTAAAATCTTCCCTTAAATGAACCAAATACCTGGTTGCAGTTTTTAGAAAAATAAACAAACAAAAAATAAATAAATAGAAAATAATAGATTCAAAGTTAGTATTGCATTCCATGGTTAAATTGAAAGGAAGTCTTGAAGTTCAAGAAGTTGAGAGATTATTATAATGATGCATTTATCAAAATATGGTAATATTATATTGTGTCTCTACTGTTCCACTCAGATTGAGTTAGAATGATTACTTCTTGTGAAGGGTGCATGGTTTTAATAGAGGATGAGATTAATTAGGAGATTCTGATTCCATTCTTCCTTGTATGAATGTGATCCACAAACTTTGGCAATAAGAATGTAAAATCAAATTTTTAAAATAAATATCAAAATTTGTAAAATTAATATTTTATGATGTACAAGTTTTACTTTTATAATTTTAAAATAAAATATATTAAATAATAAATTGAATGCCAATTAATACATAGATTATATTTAATGCATAATCAATGTTACAATAAATAACTACCCTAATTTTTTTAATGCTGCAATTTTAAAAAGTCAGGAATTTGGTTATTATTAATAATCTCATATTAAACGTACATAAAAGTAAAATTAAAATGTCCACATACATTCTCAGTAATTGTATGCATCACAGACAAGACTTGATCTCTTTATCAAATTTTAAACATTATTGTGACAAATAAGGCCTCCCATGCCAGAATTAGCAGAACCAGGATTAGCAGTTTGCTGACTCCAAAGGTGCCCAGATCAGTAGTTTTAAAAATCATTTTTTGCAGAAAGGTGACGTTCTCTGAACTTTTGAGATCCTCTCTTGCTAATAGAAGACAACAGCTGTCTCCCATGGCTTAGGAAATAAAGTCTTAATATTTGGAATTTTTTTCTCATTTTATTTTTTTCTCTCATGTATGTACTTTTTCTATTTCTAAAAAACATGACTTGTTTGGGGGTTCCTATGATCAGGAGGTTAGCATTTTCCTTCTGCTTTTCAAATGTTGTAATATTCTTTTACATTTTCTATCTCTTCCTCCTTGTTTGTTGCCGTTCAAGAGAATTTCTTAATGTGGTTGTACCCCTCAAGTGCTTAGACATTTTGGCCTGTGAACTCATGTGAGCATAGGTAAGGAAGATCAGCCATCTTGTCTGGTCTGGTGTACTGGAGAAGGGCCTAAAGCTTGGCCTGGTCTGTGTCAGTTCCAGGGAGTTTAAGGAAAAGGAAGAGGTCACGTGCCGGGGTATAAAGCCCCAGATATGATATGAACTGCTGGTGTTCACTTTAGTGTCCTGCCCACTTACCAGGTAATTCCTTTGTTCGGAGCTTTTCCTCAGATCCTTAGAAATCAGCAGTAGCACAAGGCCCTAAAGTTATAATACAGGAGCCCTGGGGACCTGGAAGGAGTGAGTGGGTGAGAGTTATTGCCTGAAGAGTCCATCTGCCCCTTTTTGTATCACCTTCTCATCCCAACTTGTGGACTCAGGCATTTGGAGGTCTAGCCTGTTGATGCTTTTTTTTCTGTAATGTAGGGAAGGTGGTAGTTGTGCCTAGAAAACACAGGAGAGGTGAAGAACAAAACTTCACATGATTCTTTAGCATCTCCTCTTATGGTCTTTTTGCCACCTGCAGCCACTCACCTGATCCTCTGTCCCTAAGCAGTCTTAAAGACACTTCCCTCTCTCTAGGTTTATTGTTGTTGTTCTGTAAGTTCCTGAAATACATGTTTCAGCTGATATTGTCTAAGGATGCTAGCAGGAAGACTTTTCTTACAAACTCTTACTACTCACAAAACTTATATTACTATTTGCTAAAGTCTTTGGTATTGTATAGACTCATGTACTTAGTGAAACTTAGCATCTATATTTCATGAATTCCTGAAGGACATTATGGATTTCATATGCTCAGCCAAAGGAACATGTTTGAGAGCCTTAAGTCCTCCTGGTACAACTCAAGGAAATAATAAGCTGGGAGTTCCTTCTGCACCATATACATAATATAGTCAGCATTAAGGTTGTTGTTTAAATGGATAGTTGCAGAATAGACATGGAGATGTAGAGTGTAGCTTGGAGAAGATGGTTAATAATGTTGTAATAAATATTAAGGGGGGAAGAGGGGTACTAGATTTAGTGGGGTGATCACTTTGCGAGTTATGTGGATCTCTGATCACTGTGCTATAAACTGAAACTGGCATATTATTGTATGTCAACTATAAGTGGAAAAACTAATTGAATTTTACAATGTAAATACAAGCAACTAATTATCTATTATATTTCAACAAAGACAAAAACATTTGTTGTTTAAATCAAGGGATTGACATTGAATTATATCAACTGTTGAATCCATTTCTTAACATAAAATAAAAACAGAAATAATATTAGAAAGAAGACACTTGAGAAAAGTTAGAAATCTTATAACCAAACTTTTGACTTCATAATCATCTATCTTGCTTTGTTGAACAAATTCTCCACTAGTAGTACTAAAAGGAAAAGTTACCACCTGTAGTAGCATTTATCTATGTGGTGTGAAACTGAACATTGTGCTTCATCACAACTATTCTAGCTAGATGAAGTTGAAAAAGGATCATTATCTTTGAATTACTCTCACTGTGCCTAACTAAAGGCTCTTTTCTATCTAGTGAATAGTGGACCTATTTTTTACCCAATATGTTTAGACTTATGGACTATTTGAGTCCTTTCTAAAGTGATAATTCTCTATTCTTAATCAGCATAGTTACTAAGTAACCCCCTTTCTAGCTAAAAACAAACAAACAAACAAAAAAAAAAAACCAAATCACCTCTGTTTCAGAATTTCTTAATTCACATATTGGTAAGTGATATTACTTTGTCATATGTTATTTTATCTCTGAAGGTTTTGGTTTATGTTTAACAAATGTTTAGTTTTTAGAACCTTGCTTCTGAAAGAAAGGTCTATGGAGTATAAGCATCACTCTCCTCTGGGAACACTTTAGAATCTTCAGACCCCATCCCCAAGAACTACTGAATCGGAACTTGCATTTTAACAACATCACCAGGGGATTTCTATGCAGAATAAAGTTAGAGAAGTACAAGTCTACACTAGGATTTTTTGAGGTAAATCCATTGATAATCTACATCAAAAGCACCTGGAGAGCTTTTTCTAAATGCAGGGTCCTAGGACCCATGTCAGATCTATCTAATCAGAAATCCCACAGGCAAAACCTTGGGAATTTGAATTTTAAACAAGGACTGAAATATGAGAATCACTGCTTTAGAGATTGTAGTCATCAGGTAAGGTTTTAATTTTTTTGATTAGGCAGTTTGTATCTCACTTTTACAATTAATTTTTCCAACTATTTTAAGAAAAACATGTTTACTGTAATTAAAGAGGAGCTTATCAAACAGGAGTAACAGGAATGTTATTTCATTTTAAGATAGTACATGTATAGTGCAAAAAAGATCAAACTATTTACTATATTGGCTTAATCTTTTGATCTGTGAGTTGCAATGTCTTACCATTGTGGCTGTGTAATAGCCACAATAATATCATCAAAATAAGTTGCCCCAATGATTCACCTTAGATTCACAGAATATAAAGAAGCATCGGAGCCTTTTTTTCCCTCAAAATTTTATAAAATTTAAATGAGGATTCAGTGTCTGGTTTTAAATTTAAATTACTCTCTGGAGAAGGACACTTTCTTATATATTTACCTAATTGCAACTTTACAACAATATAGATACATTTGAAAATCTGTCACATGGCTTGCATAATTCATACATTGTCATTTATTATGACTAATTTATACACTGAACATTTTTTTTTGGTATATAATATTGGTACATCTTACAACTCAAATAGGAAAGCATCAGAAACATCATGTTAAAACAAAAGCAGAGATCTGATGTTAGTTTTCAAGTGTCAGGATACACAAAAAATATTGCAGTTGTATATGTGTGGATGTGCATGCGCACTGTGTGCTAACAAATATAAAAAATATCTTTTATTACTTTTATTCCTGACTTTTTTTTTACTGATTTAGTTTTCCTACATTGAGAAGTCGCTTTATAATGCTTATTCTAAATGTTCACTTTGGTACAGGTATCAAAGAATAATATTCAATATAAATTGTTGATATGAATAATACAATCTTTAAATGATTTGGAACAAAGAACAGAAGATATATAGCACAACATCATGTATATATGTTATTGCTTCTCCGTTCTCATTTTTCTTCTTTTTCTTTGAATATTGATTTGAGGAATACTGACACGATTATGAAAAACTTGGCTGGAGGAAGCAATCTCATTTATTTACCCTCAGATCGTTCCTCTGGCAGGAGTGGACAAGACAATGTGAGGTACTATTGGTAAAGACAAAGAGAGGGTCTTTTACAGAAGGGCTAAGCATAAGGAAGCTTATCTTTGGACTCTGTGTTAGGTGGATTATGGACTTTCCTTAAACCTCTTCCTTAGGCTAACTCATTTTTTCTCAACTTTCTCTGATAAGGCTATTTTGGGATATTTATTTTAAAACATAAATTTCTGGCCTCCATTGGGCACCAATTGAACCTGACTCCCCAGAAGAGGACCTGGAAATCTGTGCTTTCTTTTCTAACATATGTTTTAAATGACAGAATGAGAAGACTTATACTTCTTAAAGTGTAATTTTTTTCTGATTATTATTATTTTTCATAGATGGTAGAAAAAAAGAGGAAAGAATTATTTGTGGTCATGTAGATTTTAGGGCAGTAGAATTTCAAGTCATTCTTGTTTCATTTATTTCAGTGTCATTTTGGTGTGATTCTCAACATTTGTGTCTTTACCATAACAATTAACTGAGCCAGGCAATTAGTTAACCAAATGAACCACTGGTAAATATTTGTATTTTCTAAACTCTTAATTATCAGAGGGAATGCAATATGATTTGTACCAAATAACTTTACTATAAATTTACATGTTGATTTTAATTTCTTCAAAATGATTAAATTACATTATTCACACTTTTATTCAAATACATCAGTTTATGTGTTACTAGGTTCATGTGCATGGAAATCGAATAAATAAATATGCACCTGACAGCATTAATATTTAATTTTCTTCCATCAAATTTGTGAAGTCAATGTTTATAGTTTAGAAAGAATCTTTGAATCCTGAATATGAAATATGTTTTTAAAATTTAGATTGCTTTATAATTCTAATATCTTTTAAACTACAGAAAACTATTGATGGTGAAACAAAATGTAATGAGATAACAAGAAATATTAGGGCAAAAGAAAATAGTGCAGATTTCTATTAATAAAATGGATTTATATATTGACATTTCTTGCTAATGTTGTTAGTTTATTTTACACTCTTCTTTGTTCCTGTCTTTTAGATCCTTTTAGATACAAAAAAGGCTCAACAGGTAAAAACTGGGGCAATTTTGATAACATGGGAATTCCCAATGTTAAAGTCATTGGAAATTATTACAATGCTTAGGCCAAGCTTGCTAAAATTAAAATAAGTAGACTTTGATTTTCAAAAGTGAATTGTACACAAGCCGATATTTTAAAGGAATTATAAAGATTATACATATTATGTTCTAGTTTTCTATTGGTTGTTCCCTGAGAAAAAAATCATTAAAGAAGATATCATTTGGTCTCATTACACTTGTTTTACGGAATGCACATATTGGGGCACTGAAAGCCTTGCTTTCTCATTTGGCTTTAGTAAACAGACATGAATGAGTTGAGCTTTAATAATATACCATACTAGTAGATTTCAGATATCTTATATTATCTTATTTGTAGATATCAAATATTACTGACACTTTAGTAAACAGTTCTTTGAGAAATCTAACTTTATAGTCCTTTGTATCTTCTTGAATAAATGGTTGCTTTGTGATGTAAATTTTGCCTGAGCTGTCTCAAAGGATTCTTTCCTTTTTATTTTGAATAATTTATAGTATCACTTATTAAATTAGAGTCAAACCTCAAAGCAGTGCTATAGGTATCTGTGAGCATAAGCAACAAAAAGTTGTCTCAGTTTAATGAACAGTAAAATTGAGTCTAATTTCACAATTTGGGACACAGTAAAAAAATTCTGTGCCATAGATTTTAATGTGTGTGCATATATATGTATATGTATATGTATATGTATGTGTATGTGTATGTGTATGTGTATGTGTATATGTATATGTATATGCACATGAAGTATATGTATAACTATATGTATATGTATATTTATATGTATATGTATATACATATATATATGTGTGTGTATGTGTGTATATATACACGTATACACACACATATATACATATATATATATACATATATGTGTGTGTGTGTGTGTGTATTCTGGAATATGTTTGACTAGATCCAAGGTCCTCAAGTAATCGAAATCATAGACATTAAAGTTATAGGTAAAGGTATTTTTATTTTTATGGTATATTTGCCAAGTCAAAATCAAAATAAAATCCACAAGTATAAAAACATTTGGAATTTAATTTTGGCAGGAAAAGAAAGCTTAGAAATACTCATCTAAAATAATTGCCAACTCAGCATGAAGTACATCTTATGGAGTGCATCAAGATTTATTGATAATTTTTTCTCATAGAGTCTGTTCCATTTATACTTATAATACTGAACTTTATCAGTTTTTCTCTCAACTTTCCCTATGATAAAAGAAACAAAGTTGCTGAAACACTGAATGGAAGAGTCATGATGCAACCTAAATAGGGGAGAACATGAACCAACCTAGAGTAGTTAGTTTCCTGCAGGTTAACCCCTAAAGAATAACTCAGAGCCATTAGTTTAAAAGATTTACTTCATATACCTCTGTGAAGGCTGTCTCCCAGATCAAAGGCAAGGGTGAGACTTAAAAAGGGAAAAGCCACAAAACTTATTAGGGAAAAGAGATTGACCAATTTACATAAATCTTTGGTTTGTCATCCGAGACTGTCATATGCTGACTGAGTTCCAAATCCATATGAAGAATTGAAATAGAAGAATCATAAATTCACTTTCCTGAAATGCTAAAGTGTTTCTTTTTTTTTCTGGGATCCTATTTGCTTTATGATACCTTCAGGTTCTGGGTCATGTAGCAAGAAAATCTCTATGCACTTACTTACTCAATGCTCACTGAAAATTTCCAAAACTCCAACCATCATATCAACCTTGTAGGCAGCAGATAAAGAGGAGAGGGGAGGGAAGAGGAGGGAGGTAGATGGGCTAAAAGGGGTCAAATATGTGGTGACAAAAAGAAATCTAACTATGGGTGGTGAACACACAATGCAATATATATTCCTTACTGTTTAGTTGTATACCTGATACTTACTGGATTTCATTAACCAATATCATCATAATAAAAATAAAAAGTAAAAAATAAAATAGGAAAAAAAAATATTATATGGTTTCCAAATGCAATATTTGGTTCGATTTAGGCAAGGCATTTCTCAAAGTATAAACATAAAATCGTACATAAAATTGGTGATAAAACTTAAAGGTTTAAAAAAAAAGAGGAAGGGCATTGATAAGACTGTGCTCTCTCCCTTTAGGAAAGCTTTCCAGAAATACCACACATATTTCTGCTTGTAGTTTCTTGGCTAAATCTTAATCAGACAACTGAACCTAGATGAAAGAAAACTGAGAAACCCCCTCTCTTCCTCACATGTAAATAATATTGGGTTTCGTCAGTAAGGAGGAAAGGGCAAATAGTTATTGGGATAAGCAATCAACAGCCTCCACTAAAAGGGTACACAATAAGGATTTTTGTCCCAAATAGTATAAAATTAACTAATATTTTATCAATCTGGTTTTGTCAGCATAATGAGGCCTTTTAATTTTTAAATACCTCTTATTAAAATAATACTTAGCAATGCTACAAGATCACTTTTTTTTAAAGCTCTTCTTCATATTTGTCTCTGAAAGAATTCCAGGCACAAATAAAATATAATAATGGACATTTTAAGTCATAACTACAATGGAAATCCTTGCATAGTACCCCTACATTTAACTTTCTTATGCAATCTAAAATATAGTAACATTACATTGTTTTAGTAAAAAACCCATGCTGGTCTCTAGGTTTCACAAGAAAGGTTAAAAAAATCCCAATAAAATAATGTGAAATAATCCATGACTGGATTATTTTTAGTGCTTTTAAAAATTATTCATGTTCTTTTTTTATGCACATGATAATGTACTTTCTCATCAATGTTGAAGTTATCTTTCAAATGTTATTAAAATATAATAGAAATTGTTACAAAAAAGTATGTCAACAAACTATTTTTTGAACATATAATTTGACCAAAAAACATATGAGGATAAGTGCGGCACCTTTTTTCTAAATTTAAGAGCTCCTGGGCAATTTCTCAGATTCCCTTCCACTGCCACAATGATTTTAGAAGCATATGAAGAAATTAAGCCTCCCTCAGCACATGTCTCTGGGAGTACCTTCTCCATCTCTGATGGACATGCAGTACAAGCAGGAAATAAACAACTTTGTGAATGCACTGATTTTGGAGGTTGTTTGTTACTGCAACATGATGTGTCACAAAAGGAAATATTTTCTCTTCTCAAATGAGCCTTATGGCACTGAAATTACCTTTCAGGTGTTGTTAAAAATATAATAGAAACTGTTATAAAAAAGTCTCTGTCTACACACCGTTCTTTGTAAACAATAGATAAATATGAAAAGAATATAAGTTATGGGAGGTAGACTTTATATTAATCACACATTTTTCTTTATAAGAATTTGAATCATTAGCGTAAGCAAGAACATCTAACAAATTCTTATTCTAAATGATCCCAAAAGAATTGGCTGGCAAGGATCGGTGTAAAAGATTGGTTTTAGTCACAATTTAAAATTGATCAATGGCTCAGCTGTGCTTAGAAATGAGCAATACTGAGTTATGTACTCATTCAACAGATACATGATAGGTGGCATCTTAAGGCCTCATTTTAGTACTAGAAAATTATTCTGATGAATAAGTCAGATCTGATCCTCAAGTAGCCCACTATCAAGTAGAAAGATATACACAAATGTTTGCAGATGTATAAGCCAGGATGCATTGGTATTATATGAAAAAAATTCTCTGAGTTGATAAGAGAATAATGTCACTATTTAGATATTATAGAGAACTACATGGAAGAGGAGAAGATATCAGGTGAATTATGAAATACTAAGCCCCTTTTTCATGCATGCACTGTACTTGTTGCTTCTATTTATCATATGTAAGTTATGTTCTGCAAAGCGTGATTTTGAGGGCCAGAGATGAGAGAAGATCCCTTCAAAGAAAGGGAATAGCTAGATCCAGAAAAAATCTGCCAAGTGAAAGAAAGCCCAGGTAGAAATATTTTTGTGGGTCCTAATCTCTATTAAAAGTTCACCAAAAGTTGGCTCTGGAGAGCCATGGTTTAAAAGTATTTTGTTTTACTACACCAAATTAACAATTAGAATTAGGCAAGTCTGTAAAGAAACGAACAAATCACTGTCCAGTTAATAATCTGTCTTGATACCTCTTGCTCCAAATCAGGCTTTCTTAACATTTTTTATGCCATCAGCCTCTTCACAAAATAAGGTATTATAAATACATGGAATAAGATACAAGGATTTTAGAAGAAACTAATAATATTCCAATAGGTTATCAAGAAATAAATATATTAAAATTTATACTTCATTAACAATGCATAATTAAGATTTGATGGTGAGCATAACTGCCATACATTCAAAGTGCTAATGAATATAAATAGTATTTTTAATACATCTTCAACAAATGAAATGTAATATAAAGATAATTGTAATCTTTTAGTGAGTATAATAGGTATGGTTAATATTGTGGTAGTTTGGAACTGCTATATTGCAATTAAAAGTCAGTGAATATAATGATGGAATTTCACATATCCACTCTGTTTTTGGACCACAGGTTAGGGTCCCTTGCTTAAAATACTTCTTAACTTTTCCCAAAACAACTAGATACAAGAGGCAGCAAACGTTTCATTTTCACTGTCCTCTAGATAGCCACTTGTCTCTTTTTGAAACTCATGGACACAGAGGATGGGATGAATCTAAAACTTGATATCCTTATAACATTGCTACCCACAAAGGCATTTTCTTTTCTACCTTCAGAGCATATATGATACTGGCTTTGTAAAAAAGATAGGTTCATTACTGACATTCTAGACTCAGAAATATTAATCAGGTAAAAATAGAATTTTCCCAAGACAAATTATTTTTTCAAATTTTATTCTGATGTCTCTGAAGTAATGTTAATAATAATAATAATAATTAGCTTTATAAACAAGTAGATACAAATGCTTAGACTGTCAAATTTTTTAAAACTTGTTTTTGCTATGAAAAGCACAATTAACTCAGTTTCCTAGGGTTGAGAGGCTCCTTTGGGGATGAAGCGATTTCTTGATTTACTTAAAAAATCACTTTTATTAGCTGTTATCTAAAAAAATAGGTAAGGAAAAGTACTAAATATAAAGTTCAAATTAGTCTGTTTTTCTACTCGCTATGATAAAAGAGGATTTAGGAAATGAAGATTGCAAGTGCTGAACAAAATGAGGTTTGGAAATCTTATTAGTTTCCTATGACTAATGGCTCAAACTTAGTGGCTTAAAACAGCACAAATTATTATCTTACCTTTCTGTAGGTAACAAGTCTTATGCAGGACACACTGCTACACTCAAGGTCTTGGCAGGGCCACATTTCTTTTTGGAGGCTCTAGGGAAGATATCTATTTGCCTTTTCCAGCTTTTAGAACAACCCGTAATCCTTGGATCACAGCCCCCTTTCAATAGCCAGCAAGGACTATTCACATCACATCTTTTGACCACCCTTCTGTTATGAAATCTCTTTCTTTTGGCTCTCTTACTTATAAAGACCCTTATGTTTACATTGGGCCTACGGGACTATCCAGGGTAATCACTTCATTAAGTCAACTGATTAGCAACTTTAATCAATTTACAGTCTTAATCACTTTTGCTATGTAACCTAAAATATTTACAGATTCTAGGGAATAGGAAATAGGTATCTTTGAGTAGTCATTATTCTGCCCATCAGAGATTACCTAGAATTTAAATCAGATATTCCACCTCAGAGCTCTATTATCAAAGAAATGGCAATCTAGAGGCTTTTGAAAAAAATTATTCTTTGTTCTGTTCACTTCATGTATGGTCTCTCTAATAAATGCCAAAATATCCAACTATTATATCTATGGCTGCCTCATCAAGGTGTATATGAAACCCTCAAAATACATATGAATATCAAGTATTCTTTACTTTAAAAAAAGTATTATTTAAACTGGCAACCAAAATATTTATAAGTAAAGCACAGAATAACAGATGAGATGCGGTATGTAACCTTATTAAGAATGTGCTATAAAAAGAAAGTGTTATTCATAAAAATCAAAATGAGAAAATGAGAAGATGCTGTGTAAAGAACTCTTGGCAGTAGTCAATATATTTATATAACACAAAATTCAAGCAAAAATAAATGTCTGGGTAAGCAAATCTGTTCTTTTTTTTCTTTTCAGAAAATAGAACAGGTAAACAGTGTCTGAGAGGCCAAATATTAACATCTTATTCAGCAAAGTGATCAGAAATACTGAGAAAAGTAATTTGACTAAAGTTGACGAATTCTGAAAAGTAAGAACTCTTGTAAGGGAGGTAGCTGCCTCAGGTTGTCACCTAGTAATTAATTTTCAGAAATGTAACCAAAGTTTACAGCAGCACAGAGTTTACAACATTATGAGAGAAAAAAATGTAGAAAACACAAGCTGACATAAGAGAATTTTTCAAGAAAGCAAGTTCTAGAACCATTTTAAGAGATAGCATCTATTTAGTCCTAAATTTTGACCACCTACTTCTGAGTTTTTAGATTGTTTTTATTATTATTATTATTACATCATCATCATCATTAAATTTATACTTCATTGTTCGGAATTGAAAATGCATCATTTTACTACAACAAGTGGTAGAAATATGAACGATTGTTAGTCTCCTTTTTGGATTTTTCTTATGTTTGAAATCTTTAAGACAATATAAAACATCAAATAATATATGAAAGAAATATCACATGACCTGTGCTCCTTGCATATCATTGTAAGTAGTCATAATTTTAAAGGAGCTTTAAGATTTAATTAATATATAGAATTGTTTTTGAGTTTCGTCTGTGTTGTTGATGTTGTTTTTCTATTTACTTATGACAGTGATGCTAGTAGTAGCAGTGAACATGATATTGCTGAGGGCTGTTCCCAAGCCCCGAATGCCTTAAAAACCTGTGAATACCTCACATAAAACCTTTTATTTGTTTCCATGACTAACTTTTAAATGCATAGCATAATATGAAGTGAAATGTTTAACATAGGATTGTTACAACAACGGACAGAATGGCAAACCCTGGGGATTGCTGGCTGAATGGGAAGCCAAAGTATATGTCCTCAGCCTTTTCTGTTCATCACCCTTTGGGGGAACTCTGCCCACATCTTTCCATTCCCTGCTGAGTCTTAGTTTCTTAACCTGAACAATGAATGTATTTAGATAAATGACTTTTATGTTTCTTTTGACTTATTCTGAACTGTTTAAACCTATTTAGATAACAGGTATTACCATGTTTCAAATTATAATGTGAACACAGATTTACTGTTTTATGAAATAACTATACATTTAGAAAATATGAAGAATTTACACACACGTTCACCATGTATAGTGGTCTCTTTTAATTACTATAGCTTTGTAGTATTGTTTGAAATCAGGAAGGTGTAATGCCTCTGGCTTTGTCCTTCTTTCTCAAGATTGCTTTGGCTATTCAGAGTTTTTTGTGGTTTAATATGAATTTTAGGTTTGCTCCATTTCTATGAAAAATGCCATTAAAATTTTGATAGGTATTGCATTAATTCTATAAATGGCTTTGGGTAGTATGAGCATTTTAATGGTATTAACTCTTCTAATACATAAACACAGGATACGTTTCCATTTATTTGTACCTACTTTGATTCCTTTAATCAGTATCTTATAGTTTTTGGTGTGTAGGTCTTTCATGCTCTTAGTTAAACTTATTCCTAGGTATTTTATTGTTCTAGATGCTGTTCTAAATGGGAGTGTTTATTTTTTTTCATGTTGGTGAGAATGTAAATTGGTATAGCCACTACAGACAACAACATGTAGGTTCTTAGAAAAATTAAAAGTGAATTTCCTTTTGGAAACTATGACATGAGTCAGCAATTCCACTTCTGGGAATATAGCTGAAGAGAATGAAGATACTATGTTAAAGAGATACCTGTATCACCATATTCATAGCAGCATTATTCACAATAGCCAAGACATGAAAACAACCTAAATGTCCATCAATGAATAAATGGATAAAGAATTTGTGATACATGCATACACACACACACACACACACACACACACACGTATATATAATGACATATTATTCAGCCACAAAATAGAAGGAAATTCTATCATTTGCAACAAGGATGGACCTTGACAGAATTATTGTAAGTGAAATAAATCAGACAGAGAAAGACAAACACCACATGATGTCACTTATATGTAAAACCTAAAAAAAAGCAAACAAAAAACAAACTCAAAGAAAACGAGATCAGATTTGCCCTACCAGAAGTGTGTGTGTGTGTGTGTGTGTGTGTGTGTGTGTGTGTGTGTGTGTTTGTGTAGGGGGGGAATTAGATGAAGATGGTCAAAAGGCACAAACTTCCAGTTATAAGATAAATAAGCACTGGGAACGTAATGTGCAACATTGTGACTATAGTTAACACTACGTATGGTATATTTGAAACTTGTTGAAAGAGTAAATCGTGAGTTCTTATCACAAGGAAAAACATTTTTTTTTCTAGTTTTTCTTTTTCAAGATAATGGATGTTAACTAAACTTATCATGGTAATTACTTCACAATAAATGTAAGTCATTATGCTGTACACCTGTATATCAACATCTGTATGCTATATATCAATTATGTCTCAGTAAAACTGAAAAAAAAAAAAAAGCTGCAGGACTTTGGCGAGTGCTGCAGGGAGTCTCAGTGGCTGCAAGGTCTGTTGGGTTCCTCGGTGGTGCCTTTCTTGCTGGGGACCAGAGCAGGCAGCTGTGAGGCTGAGGGTAGTAGTGTGCACACACTTGGCTACAGGAACCGGCTGCAGTTGCTTATATACTGGCAGTGACCTGTGCACATGCATATGCGTGCACACCCACATATACAGTGGCAAGGGCCAGGGCAAGTAGAGAGGGCGAGGGCCAACTGCTGGCACATTGGAAGTTGTGTGGGGCCTTCAGTGTGCCCTCTTATGATTTCAAGCTCTTGCCTTAAGCACATGCACAGTAGTGGAGGCCGGTGAGGGGAGCTGAGCTTGCAAGGTGCTAGTGCAGAGCAGGAGGAGTTAGCTGACTGTGAGCCCATTGGTGCAGGCCAGTGTGGGCGTTTGTGGGGGTTGGCGGGGAGGAAGGCAGCTTGGCTGTTGGTATGTACTTCTGTGACTTCAGGATTTTGTCATGGACATGTACACAGCAATAGAGTCTGTTGCTTAAATAAAAAAGTAAACTTAGGCAAGCATAAATTACCAGAAATTAAGTTTAGTCTGGATTCACAGAGGAAGTGCAATTTAGAAAACACAAGCTGTAGCAAGTTTCAGGTGAGTTCATGGGTTGAGCTGTATTTATGGGTAAGGAGCTCAAAGACGGGAGGTTTGACCAGAATCCAATCAGGAAGTTCACTGACTTGAGGATGGGGAGAGGTTCTTGGGGGATGTTACTAAGTCTCGGTTTTCTACAAATGAGTCCTTTATGGAAATTAGTCCTGTTCCGTTTATCGGAGGGTGCATGCATGATATTCTGTATTTCACATCCTCCAGTTCCATTTGATTGAAATTCTTTCACAAAACCTATGACAAGAGTAGTCTGGTGGAATGCAAGTGTATAACCAGAGGAGCTAGTCCCAAGTGCACACATGGTGGCAGGTGTCACCTTCGAATTCTAGGCAGTCATTTTCTACTCACGCAGCCACAGAGTCCTTGGCGGGCTGCAGGTGTGTATCCTGGGCTTTGGTGGTGGTTGCGTGTGCGCGCGTTTGTGTTTGTGGGTGTTTGTGTGCTCATGCAGGGAGAGACCCAAATGGCTGGCGATAGTGAACGTAACCTGCAAGGTGGAAATTGATGAATTTGGCAGGGCATCGTGGTGGCTTCTTCAGTGGCGAAAGAGGCTGGGGTCATGTACAGAGCAGGCCCCTGGCAACTGCAGTGGCTCCTGCGGTGTAGTTGATACTGATAGCCCCTATGCTTCTTCCTTGTTCCTAGCCATCTCTGCAGTTTCAGCTTTGCTGATCTCTGGGTAAGGTGAAAAGTAGGTGGATCCTCTGTGCAGGACTCCAAAGACTGGGGTGGCTGGTCTCTTACCCTGCTCTTCCTTTCTAGCTGGTGAGTTCCCTCTCAGTACTTCCCTCTCAGAGAAGTACTAGCCTGGGAAATGGGATGATACAGGCAAAATGAAGTTGTTCATTTCCCCCCCTTTTTGTGTCATTATTTTCAGCTTATTTTGTTCTACAGTATTGCTAAAGGTTCTTAATGGACTTTTGTGCTCTCCCAGAGCTGCTTTTGTTAGAGGCTAGCAGTCTGATTGTTGGTATCTGTGAGGCGTTAGAGGCTGGGGTCTCCTACTTCATCATCTTGGTTATGTTACTTCCCTTTTCTAGCGTTTTGAGTGGAATATTTATCTCATTTATTCCCAGCCATAGGTATATAAGGCTATAGATTTTCTTTAAAATGTCGTTTTTGTTTTCTTTTACAAATTTTAAAGTTCATATTGAGGAGCAAATATCAAAGACTAACCATAAAAGAATAAAAAAAGAAAGCATAATGAGGGAGTTGATGGATACTATACCAGGTGTTAAAATATTACAAGGTTAACAGAAACCATCCTCCCATTATACTTAATAATAAATCTTAATGTGTTTTATTGATCTGAAAATTAAAACAATCTGTTTTGGTCTTATATTTCCTATGTATAAAATAGTGAAAATAATAATGTTAGCTACATTACAGGATTTCATGAAGAAAATAATATATGAATCTTGCTCCATAAAAATGATAATAATTGTATATATTTGTTGAATGTTTGAGGTGCTGTTTGTAGTACTCAGTAAATGTAACAGGCCATTGCTATTATTATAAAGCATTATTCACATGCGATAATTAAAATTGTCATTGTGAATGATATATTTGATTGGATTTGAAACAAAATTTATAAATATCCAAAGAGATGATAGGAACAAGAGAAGCATAGGAAAGACAGGCCAGAGATTCAAGAGAAGGTGGTGCTTGTTTTGGTGGTCAAGGGGCTTACATCATTACTGTAAGAAAACATGAGATAAGGTCTTGGGTTTCATGTGAAAATGAAAGTTGAAAACTGAATAAAATTGGAACTTTAAATTAGGTGTACATTTGTTGAAATAAGCAATTAGACAAAATCCATAAGTTAATTTATAAACACTCTGTTTTCTGTGTCTTTATTTGACCACTAGATGGGAGTATCATCTCCTGAGAGGTCATGTGGGGTCTGTTCATCCATTGCATTCTTGGTTTGTATTAATCCATCTGATTGGATCAGAAACCTCAGATCAAGAACTTTATATAAAAATTAGTTTAGGGACTGTGATATCCTTTAATATTACTGGTGAAAGCAAACATAAAATAATTCCAGTGAGGCACTCCTACAATCTAGGCTGCACAGAGTGGGGCGAAGAAAGTCTTAAAAAATGAATGGAAATTAAAAAGTTACAAGGCACATAAGGAAGCAATTTTTCAAAAGGAAAATCAGGGATCCAATACTCAGAAAGAATAGAGTTCTAATAACATGAGAAAAATAGTACTAATATGAGATTAAATATAATGTAAGCATTTTTAAAATGAAGACAAAGATGAAATAGTAATGGAAAACAACCCTATTTAAAAAAACAAGAATTGGAAAATAATATAAAAAAGCCTCTGAAGTGAAAAATATAAACACTGAGTTTTTTTTTTAAGAACTAAGTGAATATAGTAAGTTGTAAATAGTTGCATATGATAAAAAAGTTGTCAGCAGGCTATCTATAATTCAGCATGGAAAGACAGGTGAAAACTACAATAAAGACACTTAAGACATGGGGGATACTATGAAGTCTAGCATATTGTGGGGGACCTCATGTTGAATTATATGGATGCCTTAGCCAACATAGCATGCTCTAACTCAGTTTAACTTTCCTCTTAACAAGCACCCCTTGGTTAGCTCTTGGGCCTAGTTGTCTACTGCCAGGAGTGGCCCAGACGAGTCTGGTGCAAGTGCTGGATGCAGAGTCAGGCTATTTAGTAGGGAATTCTTGTATCTAGTAGGGAATTCTTGTGTCATAGGTGCCTGGAATATGGTTGGGGTGAACATGTTCCTTTGGCCCCTTGGACCCCTTACCCTTTGGAAGTGGCAAAGACAAAAGAAGAGTAGACTGAGGCCCTGGCAAGCACAGGTCTAGGACAAAGATCTCACTTGATCAGTTCTAAAGCATGTCTTAAGAAGCAGACTAATATTAAAAACATTAATTTATTTAAGACATGATCTCAGGAAGCATAGGTAGAGGGTGGAAGACTGTAAAGTGAGGAGACCAATACAGGGGATGGCCGTGAGCTGTGGGCAATAGGGCCTTACTCCCACTGGGGAACTCTGGAAGAATTCACCTCAGTGTTATTCCAACTGAAGGGCAATGAAGATGGGTTATTTTCTCACCATTTTCCATCCATCATTGGTTAAGGACTGCTACTACAAGCCTTAACTACCACTTCTGGCCTGATGCGTAACAGGACTGAGCTCCCTCCTGTG
Source organism: Cynopterus sphinx (assembly GCA_030015415.1). Taxonomy (NCBI): domain Eukaryota; kingdom Metazoa; phylum Chordata; class Mammalia; order Chiroptera; family Pteropodidae; genus Cynopterus; species Cynopterus sphinx. The sequence continues at coordinate 22,421,808 of CM057388.1, read as the reverse complement.
ACCAGAGAAAGTCTTTAAGAAGAAAATCATAGTTTTTCATAATGCCATTGACCTACAGGGCAGATTTAAATGCAAAGGGGACATGGCAAGGCATGGACTGGGCATCTGCCACAGTGCAGAACTTGAAAGAAACTTGAGGAAACATGTCCCTAAAGGAGAATGATAATATGGTGGCACCATGTAGCTGGTAAATTTTCAAGTTTCTAAGGATCAAAATGGTGTCTACCTCTGCTGTTTTACATCTAAGGGGATGCAGATACTGGCAGATGAATCTCTTAACACAGAATTTACTTCTTAGTTATGTTATATGATGATATTCCTATTTACATTTACTGCAGGAATCAATTATCTTTTAAGAAAAGAAACATTTTATCAAGACATCTTCAAAAATAGAACTATCTTTTCTATGAATTCCACTTTATGATGTATTTGTTTTTGGACATGTGAGGGAGAAGGGCTGGCACTGTGCATCCCTTAGGTTCTTTGCTCATAAACATTTCATGAATTGAAAAATGTACACTTAAGAATGTCCTTGGCTTTCACTTTCAGACTCAGTATAATTAGGAAATGAATACTTTTAGGGAAAAGGAAATAGTGTATAGACAAGTTTTATACTTGAACTTGTGCATTTTCATTTTTGTATATTATGAAATAGTAGTTCTTCATCTTTGATAACATTAATTGCTATTGTTCAAATTTCCTATTATAAACATTTTTTTTTTGTTTAAATTCCTGTTCTGAAGGTTTTCATTTCAATCTGTTCACACACAAGAAAAATCAGGCTTTTTTTTTTTTCTGGAATAAAGCAACACATTTTGATCAAATGATTCTTTCTTGTGCTTTGTTCTAATGAGATTGCTGCAATCCAAATACTTCTCTCAGAATGAAAGTAATCAATGAACAAAGATGATAAAATGTGCCCAGAGTCCTTTTCTGCAAAGAGAAAATTTTATTCTTGTTATATTTGTACTTGAGTAGAATGGAATAGAAATAACAATATTCTGGCAGTTTTGAGAGTAACTGTTTGTTTTCCCCATAGAACAGCTGAGAATCTGGAGGCTTTGGTTAGACACAGTATAGATTTCAACTGTGATCCATTGACAATGTGATAATGTATAAAATAATATGGCATATGCATATAGCAACATAGAGCATATAATATGTATTTAATATATAATCATGTAACATATAATATATAATTATAGTATATAATATAATTAATATGTATAATGTAATTTTTATATTAAATGTGTATGTATATTTATGATATATTATAAACATGTACCCTGAATATTTTTTACAAAGGATTTAAAATGTTTAATATTCTTGCAGGAAAATGTTTAATATTTTCTTGACATGTAAGCTGCACTGCATTTGAAAACAAAGTTGTCACCTTTAACATTGATGTATTAAATATTTCTCATAGTAGTGAATTAAAATTATAGCCAGTTAATCTCATTGTCATGATACTTACCCAGTTGATATGGTTGACTTTTTTTCTAGCTTTTAGAGAATTTCCTTACATGGAAGTAGGCCTTAGGACACATTTTATCATTTGTGTATTGTTTACTTATATATATTGTAAGTAAATGGAAAGAAAAGTACAATAGTAAAATGTATATTATGTTTTTATACTCTGTTCTACTTTAGGGTTGAGGAGATTTTTACAACTATGCTCTGATTTCACTAAAACTTTGAAAATGGTAACCTTCAGAGAAAAAATGACATTGCTTAAAAGGAAATGACCAGCATAGATAAGTGAAACAAAGGAAAGCCTGCCCAGCCAGTACAAGACTTTCAAGAAATAGTGAAGCTTTCTATGGGTGAACAGTAGGAAAAGAAGAAGTTTCAATAGAGCAAGGATAATCTTCTATGGTTATGTTGGACAGCTGTTGCACCCCCTACCCTTTTTAGCAACATTCCCTGCTCTCTGTGGTAACTTCCATGTTTAAAGGAATGGAATTGTTATGCAATAATCAGAGACATGCAGATAGTTCACAATAGAGACTATAGATTTGAAGAAAGCTGGAAAGTGAACACAGCACTTTTTAAACAAAATTTATAGTTGTCATTCTCTATTATCTAAGATTTAATGTATTTCAACTCAGCAGCTTAGCTGAGCTTAACAATTTTGCATGTTTTTTAGTGCTCCAGGAGGGTGAATAACCATTACTAGAATGGAGGAAGCTTATTGGCTTCTTGCCATAAATTCTTTGACAGTTTCCTTGCTTATTGTGAAATTAGATAATACAAAATATAAAAAACTATTGAGGAAGAAACAAATTCATTTGAGTACTTCTGGATATACTAGATATAAATTATGCATTAGTTTATATATATTTGCAGGGAAGGATACATATATTCATCTCTGTGGGGATTGGATATCCTGTGAGAGGTCTGGAAGTCAGATTTGAAAACACAGTCTTGCCTGTAAAAAATTAATTGTACACTTTAATAAAAAAATCATTAAATCGTTCTTGTCTGCTGCTCTCAGTTGCATTAAACAAGCATTTTAAATTATTTATGTGCTATCCTCAAAAATATAATTTGCATAGATATAAGAGGACAAAAATAAGAGTGTGGAGTGGAGGAAAAGTAAAATCTCCTAAGATATTATGATGAGTATAAAATGGGACACTGGAGGGAAGAGATCAAAGCTAAGGTTACTGGGAAATCGTAGGAAGGGTTTATCTTATCGGTGTCGAAGGACATTTTGGGGCCATAATCCAATTAGAAAATTGTATAATGAAGATCAGACCAGGAGGCAGAAATCTCTGAATGTCATACTAAAAAGCTGAAAATCAAATATTCATTCATTTATTCAGTTATTTATTCACTTATTCAATTAATGTTAGTGAGCCCTTATGTGGAATAGAGTCTATGTTTGACACTAGACATGATTAAATGAACAATAAGGACAAGTAAGAGTCTGAAATTGTTTTTGAAAAAAAATTATGGCCAAAATTTTGCTGTGTAGGTGGGACATAGAAAACATCAGTTATATTGAAATTTGGGTATTTTCAAGAAACTAAATTATGTAATTGTGGCAGCTTGATCCAGAGACAATAAATGTAGGAAATTATTCTCTCCAGGAAAAGGAGGAGCTAAGGAGTAAGAATAGCAAGCTGAGAGATATGCATCCTGTAATTAGGTAGAATACAAAGAAATTCTAGAGTGTGACCATGAAAAGAGAAGATCATATTTAGTGGGGAAAGAAATGTCATTTAGAGTTTTCAAAAACCCCTTTCATTGTACATACTTAATAACATTTTCTATTTTTCCTCTTTTACAGAAACATGTTTTCTCGATCTTATCTGATTACATTTAACTTTATACGTATTTTTATACACAGGGCAATATCATAGCATGGTGAATTTCATAACGCCATAATTAATGCTATAACATGAAATGCACATATTGAAGTAGAATTTGAGTATGGTACTCATGTTCAATGTTTTATGTATCTCTCTAGTTGGATGGAATTGAATATAGGCAATTATACTGAAAATATACTCGTGAATTTTGGTTAAGGGTAAATTAAGATATGTTAAAAAAGTGACATATTTAAAATAACATCCCCCAGTAGTTATAACATTTTTCTTGACAAAAAGCAGAGAAAATAATGCTTTTAAATTAACAAATCATTAAATCTTGACCTTATGAGAAAATAAATTAATTTATTTCAAAGATAGTTGAACCTAATGTGTGAAACCTAATAAAGGTGAAATAGTAGTAATATAATTGTTCTCATTTTAAATTTGGGTCACATCTATAATGTAATGAGAAAGCAAACAAGGAGAGTATTAACTTCACAAAAATGAACAGCAGGAAATTTCTTTTTTCTTGGCAGACAGTAAATTACAGTATAAATATGAAAAGATTCAAACTTTAGCATTAACTTAACTGCTCTATACCTTAGGTTTCTCAGGGAAAGAGAATGTTCAATGAAGAACAATGATATATTTAATACATTTAAGCCATTGTCTGGAATATGTTAAATGCTAATTAAATGTTATTATTATTAACATTGCTGTTATTAATTTATTAGAGTAAAAAGAAATGACCCAAACATATAAGAAAAGATACTGACCTATATTTGATTTACCACAAATATTTCAAAGCATGGATTTTAGAGTAAAATACTAGTTATATAATTTGAAAAACTTACTTACTGTGTCTAAACCTCAGTTTTACAGGTTACTTTTTCCTCAGGCATCAATGGTTGAGTTGACACAGAATATTCCAATAATAGCTACAAATTTTTATCTTTTGTTAAGTAATATAGCATGTTTCTCAGGGATGCTAATGCTGCATTAAATAGATATTATTTAATTTCTAAATAGAAAGTTCAAGTGCCAGCCAACATCATTACAGCCAGCCGTAACTAGTATCTGCTAATATGATGTGGAATAAGTATTATCAAAATGTCTTTGTATTAATCTGTTTCTCCACCAGGCTTCAATAGACTGTAAGCTGTTTATGTTTCCTTTGGATTAAAGCACTGATGGCTTCAGAGGAAAGCACCTTGATTAGCTGATTTGAGAAATGCAATAAACAAACATATAATCTAAAAAGAGTCATAGGGGTTGAGAGCAAAGGCTTTAAAAAGTTAATGGATTCAAGGAAGCTCAGAGCATGAGACATTATCCATGAACTTAGGTAGTCAGCATGAAGATAGTGAAGGTGTGAGTGGGGATAAAAGAAACATTAAAAGTCTTAAAATAGGAGGTTATAAAATTTAAACAGATCATTAATTAACATCATGCTCAATGGTGAAAACCTGAACAGTTTCCTTCTACGATCAGGAAGAAGACAAGGATGCCTGCTTTTACCACTTTTACTTGACACAATAGTGGAAGTCCTGGAACTTATCTCTCTTTTCTCCTTCTGTGACTACTATTATGCCTGTGTTGGTATGCTGGATGGTGTTCCACAGGTATTTTAGACTCTATTCTTTTTTTTTTTTTTCATTTTTTCCTTTTCTCCCACTCAGATAGGATTGATCAATCTTCAAGTTTGCTAATTCTGTTTTCTGTTTGTTCAAATTGTGTTAAACCTCTCTAGTGATTGTTTCATTTCAATTACATTTTACCTCTAAAATTTCTATTCAATTCCATTTTATTATTGCTTTTTATTATTATTTTCTATTTTGGAGACATTCTTCTCCTGGTTTCTATAAGTTTTTCTTTTTGTTTGTGATTTTCTTTAGCTCCTTGAACATTTTTAAGGCAGTTATTTTAAATTATTTTTCTAGTAAGTCCAATACCTGTGTTTGCTCAGTAACAGTTTCTATTGTATTTTTTCTCTTGTGAACAGGCTACAATTCCTTATTTTTTCACATGCCTCATATTTTTTTCCAAAGCCTGGGCATTTTGAATATTATAATGTGACAACTCTGGTGGTTAGATTCCATCCCTTCTCCAGGGTTTGTTGTTTGTGCTTTTTGTGGGTGGTATTTGTTGATTTCAGTGGCCTTTCTAAACTATTTTGTAAGATTTGTATTCTTTCTCATATATAGCCATTGAAGTCTGTTTTACTTTAGGTTGTGTTTTGACAGTTTCTATAAATGCCTGTAGCCAAGAAAAGGAGAAAGATAAAATACAGTCTTAGTCTTTGCAGAATGGCTTTGTGTTGAATATTCCTTCAACTTTTAGCCTGACCGTTTATAACCCTGTTTTAGTCTTTACTTCCTACTTGAGTGGAACCCGAAGCTTAGCCAGAATTGAAAGCTTATGGTCTTCGGAGGATTTTTTGAGCATGTTTCTGGGCCTGGACATGCACATAGCCTTCTTGATTCCCAGGCATATGCAGGAACTTTCAAAACTATAATACTCCACTAATCCACTAATCTTAACTTCTTCCTTCCTCGGTTTTTGGTATGTCTGTTGCTTGTCTAAGCTCCTCTTCTTGCCCCAGGAGGCTAGAATCAATAATTTTGCTTTAAATATTGTAGTAAAATCCTCCCAGCCTTGAGAATGCTTTTAGTCAGGTGAAATAAATGGAAGACTTTGAGCTGACTCTTGAAGGAGTCATCAGACAGGTTGGAGCACACAACAAGAATTATTTGAGAACAAGAATTATGATGCTCCCTATGGCAATAACAAGCTGCACAAGGAGTGTGGACTTCCAAGTTCATGGCTGCCACTACTTTAGCAAATGATAAAGGGTAGGCAGGCAATTTAAAATGCCACAGAGCTCTCTTGCCACAATGCAGCCATATCTTTCTTCACTGAGATTTCCCCTGGTTGTTTTCACATACATATTTGCCATCTGAATATCTTCTTTAGTAAGGTATCTGTTAAGGTCTTTAGCCTGTTTCTTGATTGGGTTGTTTGTTTTCTTATTGTTCAACTTTAAGAGTTCTTTGAATACTTTGAAAAACACTCATTTAGTAGTTGTGTCTTTTTGCAAATACTTTCTCCCAGTCTGTGGCTTGTCTTCTCATTCTCTTGACATTGTATTTCACAAAGCAGAAGAATTTGCTTTTAACAAAGCCCTGCTTATCAATTTTTTTTTCACAGATTGTGCCTTTGATGTTGTATCTAAAAAGTCATTGCCAAACTCAAAGTTATCTAGGTTTTCTCCTATGTTATCTTCTAGGAGACTTATACTTTTTAATTTTACCTTAAGTCTGTGATCCAGTTTAAATTCATTTTTGTGAAAAGTGTAAGGTCTGTGTCTAGGTTTATTTTTTGCACATATATGTCCAGTTGTTCCAACAAAATTTGTTGAATATACTATTTTTTCTCCATATTATCACCTTTGCTCCTTTGCCAAAGATCAGTGACAATATTTATGGGGATTTATTTCTGGCCTGTTTATTCTGCTCCATTGATCTCTTTGTCTATTCTATCACCAGCAACACACTGTCATAATTACTGTAGCTTTATTGTAAGACTTGAAGTCAGGTAATGTTAGTCCTTAAATGTTGTTCCTCTCCATAAATACTGTGTTGGCTATTCTGGGTCTTTTGCCTCTCCACATAAATTATAGAATCAGTTTGTTGATATCTACAAATTTGGTTGGGATTTTATTGATCTATTGATCAAATTGGGAACTTAGTCATTTAAAAATAATTTTTATTTTGTCCTTCAGATTGCAAACTTCTATTTTTCTATTTTCAATGTAAGTACTCTACTGTTTATCTCCATTCTCCTGGTAAGCCCATCCTGTAAAATGTAAATTTCATATTCTTAGCTTTTAGTTCCAGAATTTGGATTTTGTTATAATTTCATTTTATATTTCTCTTCTGAGTTTCACTATCATTTCATTCATTGTGGCCATATTTTATATTACCCCTTTGAACAATGTTACAATAGCTGCTTTAAAACCTTAAACCAATATTTTTATTTTCAATATTTGTGTTGTCAAACTAATTGTCTCTTTTCTTTAGAATAGATAAAATTTCCTTCATCTTATGTCAAAGAACACACATAATTTTGAATTGTGTCCTGGGTATTATGAACGTTATATCTTATAGACTGAGTTATGATATATTCCTCTAGAGAAGGTTACATTTTGTTTTGTTTTATTTTAGATTTGGTCAACTTGGGTGGACTAATATTGTAAACTTTATTCCTTGGCCACTTCTTGAAATCTAAGTTCAGTGCTATTATCCTTTGGTTGTTTGCACTGAGTCTAGCCTGTGCATGTTTGAATTTGGCATTAATCAGATTTGAGGCAAGATTACCACAGTAATTTTAGTGTTTCTCCTCTCTGTGTCTCTCTTTCTAGAGTACTCTAATAATTTTTAGTGGCTATGGCTACCGCATACTCTGCCCTCTGGTTTCTCAAGACAGGAAGACTGCATCAATGATTTTACTATAAAGTAATAATAGTAAATGAGCATGTTAATCCCTTTATATGAATAATTTCTCTTGTTCTATTTTCTGTAGGTCTCTACTGAGACTTTCTTCACAGTATATACAGTGTTAATCTGGCTTGCTTTTTATCTAAAATTGAATTGTTTCACTGAAACTATTTGAATTGAAATTATTAATTGCTTGAGTAATATAAATTATTTTCAGATGTATATTGATATTTTATAATTTATGTTTGTAAATTCCCTTTTCTATGCAACTTCAGATATTCTGATTGTGTGCAGATGTCTGAATATCACTAGAGACCCTTGTAATGAGGTTTCATTTTCTCCTTAAAACATGGATGTCTCCAAATATATCAAAATCATAAATAAAATGTTATTTTTTAAGAAATCATACTAGGACTAAAATATGATTAAAAGAAATAGAATTTGAATATACACTACTTCTTTTAATAAAATGACTCATAGAAAACTAGACATTTGCACTTAATTCATTGTCTTTCTAAATAATCAGAGCTCTGATTCATATATTTACTATGTAAGTCATCTAACATTTTTATATCTAGTTTTATATTCTTAAGCATTTATTTTAATTTATTTGTGGGATAAATTTCTAGAAGCAGAATTATTTAAGTAATTATTTAAGAAATATCTTGTGTGTGAGAGAACTGACTGTCCCATTGATATTTGGATCCTGCTAAGGAAATGATTATAATGTAGGTAACTAGATACAAACTTGTAATATGAGGAGCATAAACCAGTAGCAATTATGGTATCTTGGTGAGTGCTATCTCTTTATCCCCACTTTCCTGAATATTTGTTAAAGTCCAAATATTGTTTTTACAGATCAGAATAAGTGCCCTAGAGTCCTTTGAAGCTTGGTTCTGTGAAAGCTCAGGAATTTGTTCCCTAAAGGGAGGCATGTGCTATAGGACTGATAAATGTTAAGAATCCATAAGGTAATGGATCCTTTTTAGCTAGGATATTAAAGAATGGTGATATAAAAGAGGTAGTAGCATTGTAACAGGCTTAGAGAATGAGTAGTATATTTATATATAAACTTGGATGTGCTTAGAAATTCATGAAAAGTGGATGACAAGAGCAGATTCTCAGAATGTACAATTTTTCCAAATTGACTGGGACATGGAATCTTTGGGAAATTTTAGGAGTTCAGTCTGTGAAAGTTGACTCATGCCAGTGAGTTTCTACATCATTTACTGAGCAGTGAGGAGTCATGGGAGATTTTTATATGAAAGTGTAACTAAAATAGCACTTTGGAAAATTAATATAGCAACCTATGATAAGTTACAAAATACTTTGGGTTTATAGAATCAATTTGGTAGATGTTTGCAGTAATCTAGCCATAAAGTACAAAGTCATGAACTAGAGTGGTAAGAATGGGCATGAACAAATAGGGGCAGAGGGAAAAAGTGAAGTATATTTGGTAGGATTTGCATGCCAGGACAGCCCACAAATACTACTCCAATTATGAATACTCTCAAAATGATTACTCAATCTGAGTTCACTTTACTTTCACGTAAGTTAAGTAGTCAAAATTGTATAACCCACATTGAGGATATAAATATGAATGTAAATAGTTCTCCAAGGTTTCCATAGTTCCTCAGTGTTCTACCAGCTTTGAGATCAGTGCAACCCATACTGAAGGAGATCAGGTCTAGTCTGTGGAAATGTGTGTGTGTGAGAGAGAAGCAGAGGGGAGGGGAGAGGAGAGGAGAGAGGAGGGGAGGAAGGACTGGCAGGAGGATTTCTTTCCTTTAAACCAATTATCCAGAGATAGGGCTAAGGAAACATTCACATGCAAAATCTTGCATATTTGTGGTTACCACAGAAAATAGAAAGTGAGACCATCTGCTCAACACGATGAGAAGAGATGAGCCTTATGAATTAAAGGGCTCAGGGAAAGATCTGAAGAGCCCTTTTGAAACTGCCATGTTAAAGCAACATGAGATTGATACACATGTAGCTAAACAGAGATGAAAAAGACAGAGAAAACAAATTTTAGGTCTAATTCGTATTTTTAACTTTCTTACCTGTTCATAGGACTTATGAAAAAATGGGTAGGAGAGATAAAGTTAACCTAGTGTGGGGAGCAGTTTGTAAGAAAAAGCTTACGGACAGAAGAACAACAAATGGCATGAGAGCAAAGGTGCGAGTTGTTTCCCAGAGGTCAGCCCAGGCCCTGCTTCTAACTTTTGCACCTCTAACCTTTGAACTTGCTGTCCGGCAAACTGGCAAGAATCTTTACAGCTGCTGTCAGGAAAGTATACCTAAGAGGAAGAGCCTTTGCAGCTGCTTTTAGGAAAGTATAATAAGAACAAGAATCTTTATAGCTGCTTTTAGGAAAGTATTTGCAGCTGCTTTTAGGAAGGTATAGATCAGAAGAAGAGTCAACGTACAGCTAGGTCACCATGGCAACCCTGCATTTTACAGCTAGGTCACCATAGCAACCCTGCATTCGCAGAAAAAAAACCCTTCCCCCACGAACGATCCCATATAAGCAACTGCTTGAGCCCCCAATAAACGAGACTTGATCAGAAAGCCTGTCTTGTCTCCATTCTTTGCGTCTCTTGTCCCCCTTCTTTTCTTGGTTTCTAGGGCCTCGGTTGATCGTCCCGCGGGCCGGGACAACCTAGGATAGATAAATTCGATGGCATCATTGAGGAAGATCAAATAGGAAAGAGCTTCAAAGGCAGGTTTGAACAGCTGACTGTGAGCTCCATGCTGATTACCAAAGTGACTATCCAATATTTTTATTATCACAACATCTTAAATTTCCAAGAATGATGGCAAGAGACCAATTAAGAAAAACCTTGATCCTTGGATTGGAGTGTGTGTGTGTGTGTGTGTGTGTGTGTGTGTGTGTTTTAAGAGTAGCAGAGAAATAAATAGATGATACAGAGAGATAAACTTAGGCTATGAACTTTTTAAAAGTCTGTGATAAAGACAGTAAAGGATTAATCATTTAAAATTATCTACAAGGTTCCATCCATGTCTACTTTGCCTTCTTGAAGTCTGGAAGAGCAGATGAAAGATATTTTTGAGGAATTATCAGTTGAAGCTCAAGTAGGAAGATATGGGTGAGTTTGAAGACAATTAACATGGATGGGATGTGTAGGAAGATATAAGAGAATTGAGAAAATGAACTGGGTAAGAATTGGAGAACCAAAGATTATTTGATGAGCAGTCCTGTATTTACATGGAAGGTGTAGAGAAATTGAGCAAAGAAAGGAATGCAAAGACTGAATCTAAGTACTATTAGCAAGCAGAAGGGAAATTTTTAAAAAGACAAAAGGTTGGTACTCTGCTTGACTCCATCATTTATTGCCACTGTAACAGAACATACAATAATAGAAATGTCCACTGGCTCACTGCTTAGCTTCTACTGCACTTGACATCAAATGTCACCACAATACTCATTAGTATCTTCTGAAGTTTTCTCGCTTTAAAATTTTTTTCTTTACGGAGTCCATTAAAATGCAGTATGGATTATAGTAAACCTATTCCAAATATTTCAAGAAGTATTTTTCACTATTTTTGCATGCAATCTGGAAGATGTAAATTTATCAAATTAATTCCTGTTTTAATTTGAATTTTAATGAAATGACAGCACTATAGTTTAACTCTTGTATTTGTAAAGAACAAGTCCTTCAGAATTGGCACAATTATAATGAAACAACATGATGAACCTCAGTATCCTGTAATATCTAAGGCAGTGAGGTCTGCTACTTATAAGAAGAAACATAAGAGAAACAGTGAACTGTGAAACATTATTAAATTCAGAATATTCATGATGACCCTGAAAGATGCTCCTGGACCAGAAGTTATTGAAATGAACAAAAAAACTAAATAATTATATTCAATATACTTTTTCTTTGTATTGGCATTATCAGCAATTGTTATGCTGCACAGTACAAGACATATTTACAGTAAGCAAATATGTTCTCTTTCAACATATTCATGTGGAAAAATTTAAAAGTAATTTAGGGACATAAAGGCCAATTGGGTGCAATTCAAAGTAAGAACAGATTATGGTAAATGTTACTGGTTATATATGAAGTTTTAAAGGCCTCATTATTTTAAAAAAATATTAGCAAAACATGATCCTGATAGCTCTGCCCAGAGTTTTCCCTTAGAGTTGAATTAATGTTGCCATTATGCCCTGAAAAATTGAGCTAGCCAAGAAAAGGATAATTCCATTTTATTAATAATACTGTTGGAAGACTTGTATGTGTTTTTAAACACTGCAAGTGGAATTTTTTGAACAGCTGTTAACTAATATGAAATAATATAAGGAAGGCTAGAATATATAATTTTACACACATATAAGATTTTCCCTGTTCGTAATGGTCAAATATGTGCATCAACATTTGAGCGTGTGTGTGTGTGTGTGTGTGTGTGTGTGTGTGTGTGTGAGCTTTCTTTAAAAAAAGTGTTCATTTTTTATTGTGTTCTTAAGTATAGAATAATTATTTACAGATGGCCTATAATTAGGAAAATATTGATAAGCATGGTTGTTATGAACAAGGCTGGTCTTAAACCAATTGTGCTCTGTTAAAATATTGTAATAGTTGCTTTTATTATAGTGTAACACTTGCCACTCTAACTACCACAGCCTATCCCCTATACCCTGCTGTATCTCTCAACAATCCAGTAACAACTAAGAAGGCAACACATATTAGTAGTTGGTAGATGGTCACGGGGATGGAGAGCATGGCATAGGGAATATAGTTAGCATTAATACATTAGCTAGGTAGAAAACCAGAGGAGAAAAAGAGCAATTAGGGGGATCATTTTATAAACTATGTAAATACCTAACCAATGTTTTATAAACTTGAAACTAATTAAAAATTAAAAAAAAAGAAGTTAACACATAGTGTACCAGGGATCTCGGGACTTTGATCAGTCATCCTTTCAGATGGGTAAGAATGCTAATCTGTGCTTCTTAATTATGTTTAATATTACCACTGGATACAAAGATGGATATGGTATGGTTACTGTCTCCTAAGAATTCACATCTAGTGATGTAAATAGATATCCATAAATCATCTCAATACAAAATATACTATGCTATATTGAAAATTGAAACAGGGTGCTAAGACACATGATGGGAAAAGATTAATTATAACAGTGTGGGTCTGAGAGGGCTTCTTAGAAGATATTGGCTTTTATCTGGACTTTGAGAATGAGCTGGGATTTATCATGGAAGAGGGCATTCCAGCAGATGAAACAATCTTATTGTAAACACAGGGAAGACAATTTCTATAATAATGAATAGAGGGGTGTGTCCGGTAGGAATGCAGAGTGACATATAATTAGAAATAGAGGCAAACTTTATTGGGCAGAGTTTTATTTTACTTCTTATTGCACTGGGAGCCATTGATGATTTTGAAGAAGGCAAGAGGCATGAGTTGACGGTTTTAGAAAAAAAAAAAACTTTAAGCATATTTATATGTTTAGGCTTATATATATCATAAATTTTTATTAAAGGTAGTATATAAAGTAAATGGGCAAGGAGATCAATAGGAGCCTTTGGCAATAATTTAAATCAGGTAACATTTTTTCCTGTAAACGTCCAGATAATAAATATTTTATGCTTTTATGCTATCTAGTCTCTGTTTAACTATTGAACTCTGCTGTTAGAGTGGGAAGCAAGTTATAGAAAAGACCTTAATGAATATGGGTGGCCATGTTCCAATAAAACTTTATTTACAAAAACAGATGGCGGACCAGATTTGGCACACACGCCTGTTTATCCCTGTTCTAGGTTATCATTTATTAACATAAGCACCTAATTTTGAGTTTCCTGTAAATCAAACTCTGAAATAAGGTTTTGAATGGATATAGTTTATTTGGAAGGTGATCTTAGGAAACACTTAAGCAGGAAAATAAGACACTGAAGAGTGAAAGCTAGTAAAAGGCAGAATTGTAAATATTAATTTTGTGGTACCTCACTGGGGACCTGTTTAGAAACTGTGTAGAATGTGCCTTAGAATTGTCACACTGAGGTGAGGAAGCTGGATATGTGTTCACTATATATCATGTATCATTACTTGAGGGATGCTATTTAAATGTTATCTTCCACGACATAAATAGGCTAAGTATGCTCCCATGACAAAGAATGCCTTCAAGCAGAGAGATGTAGGACACTAGTGTGTATGGGAACCTTATGGAGAGCATATGGCCTGGGAAGAGTATGTGTTTTAATGGATATCATGGCATATGGGTGAGTAGAAAAAAAATTTTAAGAACAGGATGAAGGTGAAATATGTGCTATTGGTGAGCATCAGTCAAAATCCACGTGTCTAGGAGGAACATTTATTTTAAAGCCTACTTGCTGTGGAATAAAAACAAAGAGTGGTCATTTGATATGAAAGTTAATGCTAGACTGAACTAGGTCAGTAAGTAACAGAGAGAGTTTCAATAGAAATAAAAAGGTAAGACAGATCTGTCACAGGTTGGATTTCCATGGGAAACAGTCTTGAAGATGGAGTTTAGTATGCAAGATGTTTTTTAGGAACTGCTATTGGTATCAAGTGTGTTTGTGTTGAGGGGAAAGGGTGTGAAATTGAATTGAGCAAAGGTAAATGTTGAACTGTGATGCAGTCCCAACAGAGACGTCAGTCAGCATCTTGGAGATCACTACAGGCGAGCTGACCCTTCAGAATTATCCTGAGCTGAGGCAAGTGGGTCAGGTCTTTATAATTCTGTGTTGGTCAGCCATTAGAAGTTGGTTAGCTTTGGAAGGAGGCATGATCTTAATGAAACAGTTTTCTTCAGCTAAAGGAGACCCTGAGAGAAGGTTGGCAGCCAAAAGCTGTCTTTCCACAGCCCTCCAGCAGCTGGGGGGATGATTCCTGGTTAGTTCCTGATATTATCTGCCACAGGTACATTCGATGATGACTGCATGTGGGGAGATGAGGGAGAGAAAAGAGGCAAATGTAGCAATGGTACAGAGAAATCCTAAGGAAGGTGACACAGTTAACTTAAAGAGGGAAAAAAATCAGAGATAAAAAACCCAGTTAAATTTTGAGATTAAAATTACCTTTTTTTCACCAATACATTTCATAAAGTGAAAAAGTGTTAAATAAGTTGACTTATACATGAAATATGGACTCTGATTTCACAACTATAGCATTATCTCAATGAGAAAGAAGTAAAACAAAAGAAGCAGACACACTATGTATGAAATCTATTTGTTTAAGGCCACAGCAGAAATAATGTTAATGATATTATGCTTTAAGACACGATTAAAATTAAGACTTTTTCTTTTCTCAATAACTATAAAGTGGCCTCTTTGGGCTAGATAAAATTATAATTTGAAAAGCTCATTTTACTATTACCACAGAATTGATTTGTAATAAACTATAGCCTGTTGTTTACTTGAAGTAGTGAAATATACAATTACATTTCCATTTTTTTTTCTCTGAAAGAAGTTTGTTTTGCACAAGACTGACATTAAGTGAACATGATTGGGCCTAAATGGTTAACTTGTACTTTAGTAATAGCAATCCTTAAATTTATTTGATTGCAATAACAATATGATTCATAAACATAATTTAGAGATGGCTCACAGCATGTAAGTTCATAAGATAGAGACAGTTTATTCCTAATGCAGTATTATGGAAATTAACTTGTACCAATTAGAAGTGGTATAATATAGTGTAACCTGCACATCGCTTTTTTGGTAATTTTCTCTGGTTACTCTTTAATAATCTATGTAGAACCAATATGTCTGGGGCGTGTATCTCTGGCATGACAGTTCTGAATTTCTTATGAGAATGTCATACTAATGAGCTTGATGCCCTCCAGCCTGTGACTATCATGGCCATAATATACCATTAATAAGAAAATTTTAATAACAAGCAGGCAAGTGTCTAAACTTATAGGGCTACCTCCAGGACTAGTTTGCTATGTTAACAATTACCTACTTCCAGGGCCAGCTGTATACAGTGTAGCAGTTTTGGACTTATTTCCTGATAGTAACCCCTTTGGCAATCTAAAAATAATATACTCAGAATACTGTTTATATATAAATAAAAATATATAAGATAGTAAAGTAAGTCAATAATTTTGAAATAGTACTGTCAAAATAAAAATTAAATATCCTTTTCATGTAGGAGTATATGTGCTCCTTACTGCATTGAGCAAGATATAGTGAGAGGTCTCATAATTTCCATAATCTCAAGATGTATGACACAACTGTTATATGACTTAAAAATATCTGGAATGTTTACTGGTGACCTAGTCATAGGTACTTTTTACTTGTTAGGTGGGTTGCTCATGTTCATCCTTGAAGGATGTGACACATTTCTGTGAGCCATTAGTAAAAACATACATATCATTTTATTCATCCAATTCTTCAGGCCTCCCCAACCCTCTGAACTATATACATGGACATCTCTGAGGGACCACAGATGCTTAGTTAGAAACACCTGGAAGGCCCAGCTCTATTGCCCTTTGCTGGAGCCAGCCTGTGGTCAGTTTGGTGTTGGCAAGTCAGTCCACTTCAATGAAATCCTTCCCTTGAGGGGATTCTTTTGATGTAAGTGATGCCAGATGATAAACTCCAGAACAAGAAGCTTAGACTTTAATCCTAGACATTTTTCAGGCTTTGAAACTTTACTGAAAGCATACCAGTGTGATCCAGGCAGTGGTTTAGCTTTATAACACTAGTGGTGAATGAGAGGGCTTAAAGTAGAGGCAGGGGTTGAGTAAGGTATGAAGAGGAAGCATGAGTTAAGTTGAGTTAAGATACCATTGTCGCTGGCAGTGTGATGAACAATCAGGACTTGATAAATGTGCAATTTGGATGCTGAGAGTCAAAGCTCTCACTGATAATATTTTCAAGATGAGTAAATATGAAAGTTGTAATATAAACAGAAACAGAGAAATGAGAATTTAAAATATATCTGGGGATGACACATTATAGCTTTGATTTTAAATGGTCCTCATTTCATATAATGGCTGAAGAAATGTCCAACAGTTACTCTTAAACCTTGAACTGAATTTCTAGGTGGGAGACAGAACTGGAGATCTAGGTTGGGAGTTATATGGAACAATATGCTATTTGCATTTGTGATTATGGTAAGACATATGAGGGACAATGTGCAGAATGAGGTTAGAGCACAGAGGTAAAAACAAAACTTTGGGGAATTGTACATGGTGAAGGAGCAGAGAATTTTGAAAAAAAACCCCAAAACACGGGAGGCAAGTAATAGTATAGTTTCATATAAGGCAACAGTTATAAGTAAGTTCTGTGGTCTACTGTATAGTATGGTGACTACAGTTAACAATACTGTTTTGTATATGTGAAAGTTACAAGAGGGTAAATGATAAAAGTTCACCACAAAAGAAATGGAAGCTATGGGAGGTGATGGATGTGTTAACCAACCTTATCGTGATAATCATTTTCAATATATATGTATATGAAACCATTATGCACACCTCAAATTTACACAGTGTTATATGTCAATGATATCTAACATGGGGGAAAAGTGGAATTTGCCAAAGTGTCTTTCAAAGTGACTGTAACATTTTGCATTTCTACCAGCTGTGAATGAGAGTTCTGTTGCTCACATCCTAACCAGTATTTTAATGTTGGCAGTGTTCTGAATTTGGGCCATTTTAATAGGTGTATAGTGTTATCTCATTGTTTTAATATGTATCTCCCTGATGACAACTGATGTGGAACATCTTTTTGGATGCTTATTTTCCATCTATATATCTTTGGTGCTGTGGCTGTTATGGTCTTCGGCCATTTTTTAATTCAGTTGTTTTCTAATCGTTGAGTCCTAAGAATTCTTTTAACATTTTGGCTAACAGTTCTTTATCCAATGTAATTTTTGCAAGTATTTTTTCCTAGTCTATGACTCGTCTTCTTATTTTTTTGACATTGTCTTTTACAGAGCAGAAATTTTTGTATCAGTTATTTCTTTCATGGATTATAACTTTGGTGTTTATCTAAAAAGTCATTGCTATCCTCAAGGTTATCTAGGTTTTCTTCTATGTTATTTTTAGAAGATTGCAAGTTTTTTGTTTAGTTGGTTTGTAATCCATTTTGAGTTCATTTTTGTGAAGGATGTAGGGTATAATTGTAGATTAAATTTTTTTTTTTTGCATGTGGCTGTCCAGTAGGTCCACCATTTTTTGAAAAGACTATCTTTGCTCCATTGGATTGCTTTTACTCCTTTGTCACAGGTCAGGTGACAATATTTATTTGGGGCTATTTTGGGGCTCTGTATTCTGTTCCATTGATCTGTTTGTCTTATCTTTGGCCAGTAACACACTGGCTTAATTATTGCAGTTTCATATTAAGTTGTGAGGTTTTGTAGTATCAGCCTTTCAGTTTTGCTCTTCTCTTTCAACATTATGTTGGCTATTTGGACCTTTTGCCTTTCCATATAAACTTTAGAATCAGTTTTGCTGATATCCTCAAAATAACTTTTTTTGGGTTTAATTGGCATTGTATTAAATCTGTAGATTATTTGGGGAGGAACAGGCTGTAAGAATTTAATGTGGAAATCTTGACCGATGGCCTAAAATGATTTCAAAACATTAAGAAATGAGTATTTTCTTTTTAAAATTAACTTTATAATGATTACGTTGGTTAATAAAATTATATGTTTGAAGTGTACAAATCAGTAATATGTCATATGTATATAATGCATTGTGTGATCAACAACAAAAGTTAAATTTCCTTCCATCACCTTATACTTTACCCCCTTTACACTTATCTACCTCCCCACACAGTTTCCTCTAGTAACTACTTAAATGCACATTGGTATCCATGAGTCTCTATTTCTTTGTCTTGTTCATTTATTGCTTTCAGTTTTATATCCCACATATAAACGAAATCAATGGTTCTCAGCTTTTTCTGACTTATTTTGCTTAGCATGATAATTTCAAGATCCATCCATGTTGTTGCAAATGGCAGTATTTCATCTTTTCTTGTGGCTAAGTAATATCCCATCTTATATATGTACCATATCTTCTTTATACAGTGATCTATTAAAGGAGACCTTGGTTATTTTCATGTCTTGACAACCGTGAATAATGCTGCTATGAACATCAGGGTGTGTATATCTTTATGGCTAAGTGTTTTCAATTTTGGGGGGATAAATACCCAGAAGAGGGATTGCTAAATTATATGGTAATTCTAGTTTTAACTTCTTGAGGAATCTCCATACTGTTTTCCATAGTGACTGTACCAATTTACATTCCCACCAGCAGTGTATGAGGGTTCCTTCCCACATTCTCCAATACTCGTTATTGTCCTGTTGATGGTAGCTATTTTAACAGGTATGAAGTGGTATCTCATTGTGGTTTTGATTTCCATTTCCCTAATAGCTAGTGAAGTTGGGCATCTTTTCATATGCCTGTTGGCTGTTTATATGACTTTTTTGCAGAGGAGTCTGTTCCAGTCCTCTGCCTACTTTTTAATCGGATTATTTTATAATTGTTGAATTGTATGAGTTTGTTGTATATTTTACATATTAGCCCATTATTGGAGGCAGTGTTTGCAAATATATTCTCTCATTTGGATGGTTGTCTCTTTGTCTTGTTGATGGTTTCCTTTGCTGTGCCAAAACCTTTCGTTTGATATAGTCCCATTCATTTATTTTTGCTTTTACTTCCCTTGTCTGATTATCAAATTTATAAAATTCCTTCTAAATCCAAGGTCTGTAAGTTTAGTACTTAAGTTTTCTTCTATGCAATTGATCGTCTCAGGTCTTATATTCAGGACTTTGATCCATTTTGAATTAATTTTGGTGTATGGTGACAGATAGGAGTCAAGTTTCACTCTTTTGCATGTGGCTTTGCAATTTTCCCAGCACCATTTATTGAAGAGGCTTTCTTTTCTCCATTGTATGTTTCTGGGTCACTTCTCAAAAATTATTTACTCATAATATGTTTTCTTTTTCTGGACTCTCATTTCTGTTACGTTGGTCTGTGTATCTATTTTTCTGCCAATACAATGCTGTTTTGATTATTGCTATTTTGTAATGTGATTTGAAGTTAGGCAGAGTGATAAATCCAGCCTTGCTCTTTTTTCTTAGAATTGCTTTGACTATTTGGGGTCTTTTGTGCTTCTATACAAATCTGATTATTTTTTTTTTGTTCTATATTCTTTAAAAAGTAGCAATGAGATTTTGATGAGGATTGCATTAAATTTGTATATTGCTTTGGGTAATACGGTCATTTTAGCTATGTTGATTCTTCCAATCCATGAACACAGAATATCTTTTCATTTCCTTTGTGTTTTCTTCAATTTCTCTTAATGTCTTATAGTTTTTAGTGTATATGCTCTTCTCATGCTTCATTAGGTTTATTCCTAGGTATTTTATCTTTTTGTTGCAATTGCAAAGGAAATTTTTTTTTTCATTTCTTTTTCTGAAAACTTATTGTTAGTTTATAGGAATACTATGGATTTTTGTGTTGTTTGTATCCTGAAACTTTACTGTGTTTGTTTATTATTTCTAGTACTGTTTTAGTGGAGTCTTTAGGGTTTTCTATATGGAGAATCATGTCATTTGCAAAAAGTGACAATTTAACTTCTTCAGTTCTTATTTGGATGCCTTTTATTTTTTTCTCTGGCCTGATTTCTCTAGCTAGAATTTCCAACATATATTGAATAATACTGGTGATAGTGGACAGACTTGCCTTGCTCCTAATCATAGGTGGAAGGTTTTTAGTTTTTCAGCATTAAATATAATGTTGGCTGGGGGTTTGTCATATTTGACCTTTATTATGTTGAGGTACTTTTCTTCTATACCCATTCTATTAAGTGTATTAGTCATAAATGGATGCTGTATCTTGTTGAAGGCTTTTTGTGCATCTATTGATATGATCATATGATTTTTATTCTTTATGTCATTTATGTGGTATGTTACATAATCAATTTATGTATTTTGAGTCACCCTTGTGCCCTTGGAATTAACCCCAATCGATTGTGATGTATAAACTTTTTAATGTCTTATTGTTCTCTGCTAATATTTTAAAAAATATTTTTGCATCTGTGTTCATCGGAGATATTGGCCTATAGTTTTCCTTTTTTGTGTTATCCTTACCCAGTTTTGGTGTCAAGAAAATGTTGGCTTCATAAAATGAGTTAGGAAGTATGGCCTCATTTTCAATTTTTTTGGAGAAGTTTGAGAATAACAGGTATTAATTCATCTCTGAATTTTTGGTAGAATTCACTAGTGATGCCATCACATCCTGGACTTTTACTTTTTGGGAGATTTTTGATGATTGTTTAATTTTTTTACTGTGATTGGTCTATTTAGATTTTAAAGTTCTTTGTGATTCAGTCTGGGAAAGTTGTATATTTCTAAGAATTTGTCCATTTTTTTCTAAGTTATTGAATTTGGTGGCATATAATCTTTCATAGTATTCTTGTAGGATACTTTGTAGTTCAGTGGTATCTGTCATAACTTCTCTTTCATTTGTGATTTTATTTGTGTCTTTTCTCCTTTTTCTTTAGTGAGGCTAAGAAAGGGTTCATAAATTTTATTAATCTTTTCAAAAAACCAACTCTTTGTTGCATTGTTTTTTCTATTATCTTTTTGTTCTCAATTTTATTTAATTCTGCTCTAATTTTGATTTTTTCTTTCCTTCAACTGTGGGCTTTATTTGTTCTTTTTTTAGTTTTTTATTTTAAGATAAAGTGTTAGGTTGTTTATTTGGGATCTTTCTTGTTTCCTGAAATAGGCCTGTAATGATATGGACTTACTTATTACCACTTTTTCTGTGTTTCAAAAGTTTTGATGTGTTATACCTTCAATGTCATTTATTTATATATATCTCTTGATCTCTTATTTCTTCTTTGACACATTCATTCTTTGGTAGCATGTTGTTTAATCTCAACATGTTTTTGGTATTTCCTGCTTTCTTTTTGCAGTTGCTCTTCAATTTCAAAGCATTATGGTCAGAGAATATGCTTGAAATAATTTCAGTCTTCTTAAATTTGTTGAGGCTAGTTTCATGTCTATCCTTGAGAATGTTCCATGTGCACTAGGGAAGAATGGCTCTGTAAATGTTGATTATGCCCAGTTGGTCTGATGTGTCATTTAAGGATATTTCCTTATTGATTTTCTGTTTGGATGATCTATCCATATCTGATAGTGGAGTATTCGGGTTTCCTACTATAACTGTGTTTTTATCAGTTTCTCCTTTTAGTTCTGTTAGTAGTTGCTTTATGTATTTTGGTGTCTCTGTTTGGAACACCAATGCTATATTTCCATATGACATTTACTTACAGTGGCAAGTCTTTAGGAGAACACTATATGGATATAATTTAATGCAGTCACCAAGGTGCTTTAACTCCGTTTACTCTTTGTAAGAAAACTAAAGACTGAGAAATTATGGTTAAGGTGGCTTCCGGTCATATTAGTAAGTTTGATCTCTACCCTGAACATTCTTAATGTGAAAGTCTAAAATTCAATCTATTATTCACAACCTTTCAAAATAACAAATAGTCAGTTAAGCTTGTAGCTTCAGAAAATAAGTAACAGTAATTGATTTAACACAATTGACAAATACCCTGCATTTCTGTTCAATAGCAGCTACAAGTGCTTTTTTCTAAAAGTGACTGTATTCATTTAGTTCTCACAATTGTGAATTATAGCTAAGATGCATCTCTAAAAATTTGCAATTCAGAAGTTAGCACACTGGAAAGAGATCTATTTTTATACCATTGGCACAAGAACCCTCATTCAAACAATTGCAAACAAGCTTTTAGTTTGGTAAAGGCTTGACATCAGAAAACTTCTGTTTAATGTCTAAATAAAATGTTTCATGTGAGCACAATAAAGTCTCTCTTTTGATAGGCCTACATGAAAGCAAGATAGAAATAGTTTTTATAGTCAATATTCTGTTACTCGCTGAAATGATACACTTTCCAGAAAGATACTTATTACCAGTTTCCATCTTTAAAATGACAAATTAAGTTCAAACTTTAATTTTTAATATTATGTGTGATGAGAAGCAATACTTGTCCTGTTCATTTTTAAAAAGTGATGTCAAACAAAAATATTACAATTTAATTTTGCATTTTCATTTAACTTCGGGAAGGATATTGTAATGACAAAATTGCACGTCTTATACTTTGCTATTTTCTATTTAACTACTTTAAAAAAATATTCGGAAGTCAACCAATTAGTTTTTAATGCTTTCATAAAATGTCCCTTTGAAAACATTTCAGAGTAAAGTCAAGGTTATATGTTTTAATTGATTTTTATCATTATCTTTTTTCTTAAGACAATGTCCCATAACCATAATAGTTGAACCGAGTAAAACACAAAACATTTATAATAAACTTATTTCATGTTTAGTTTTATAAAACGTATTTTAAATATTTTCTAAAATATGAATAAATCAAGACATTCTTTTCTTTTTAATTAGAGGTCTTTGAAATTTCTCTTCTTGAATATAAGCCAAATTACTTTTTATATTATCCTGAGCAAGCTATCTTTGATTTTTATCATTTTAAGTGATGTGCAGCTATTGCAATGCTTCCAATAATATTGTAACAGCTAAGAATCACTTTACATAAAATCTAGTTTTATTTTGTTTTATGTATCATAGGAATATGTAATATTTTCACAAAAATGTAGCTTTTTAAAAATCAAAGGTCATCATCAAAATAAGATTACTTTTTATAATTCCATTTTACAACTTGCTGTCTCTGGAACCCAGGCTAGGTTATTCATCCTCTCTGATTCTCAATTTCCTCTTCCCTGTAGTGATAATATAAACACACCCTACATCATTGGCTATTATGCCATCAATGGATGATAGTGCTGTGAACTTCTAACATAGGACATACAGAAAACACGAAATAAATATTGTTTTCTCATTATTTTATACGATTGGATAAACATGACTTCAACTTCCAATTATGTCATTCTTTGGTTGAGTGACCTTGGGCTATTTACTTAATATCACTAAATGTTAAGTTTCTTGTTTGTAAAATGTAGACAATATTTAACCTTTCAGGCGGGTGTGGACAGTAAATGAGAATAAATGAAATGTACTCATCTTCTAGGGCTCGATTATTGTTTATTACTCTCATTTAATATACTAGCACCCATCTCCACCCCATCTTTGATCCGTACATTTGGAAAAACAGAGTCTTTTCCAACATTGAAAGAAATCATGTTAACACTGTGTTAATTGAAATTTATCATTTAATTTTTAAATAAAGCAGGCCCTAGAGAAAATCTATTTGGAAGCTGGCTTAGATACATGATACAAATGTAAAATCTACCATTTAT
This sequence comes from Cynopterus sphinx, assembly GCA_030015415.1. Lineage (NCBI taxonomy): Eukaryota > Metazoa > Chordata > Mammalia > Chiroptera > Pteropodidae > Cynopterus > Cynopterus sphinx. The sequence goes on along the minus strand of CM057388.1, from coordinate 22,397,694 downwards.
ATCTCTGAAAAAAACTCTGTATAATATTTGAAACATTATGCAAATTCTGCTTATGAATATCAGTTTCATTTTCTCATGTCCTCTAATGACTAACTATTGAACAACACATGGCTTCTTTATTAAGAATAACTAATATATAAGTAGATAGGTTACATCTGTATATATTATATATCTATATTATGGACATATAGAAATATTATAGAAATATATAAATATTAATAAATCATGTATATCTGTATATAGGAAATGATATATATATTCTTTTCTAATATTCAAAAATATTTGATACCAGAATTTTCATTATTTTACAGAGGAGGATACTGATGCACAAAAAAGCTTAGCGAGTTGTTGCCATTCAGTGGCAGAGCTGATTTGAACCATGTCAGTTTGTCTCCAGAGTCTTTACTCTGCATCTCTGTGCTATACTACCTCTCTTTAATGTTGAAAGAAACCTAGTGACCATAGCACCATAGAAAATGATAAGGTATTAGCCAATATAAACTTTTGCTTTTTCTATCTTCTCTTTCTCCTCACTATTCTCTTCTTAGTTTGGCAGGCAAATACCTAAAAACATTTTTTTTTTTTTAGAAAACTTTCTAACATGATATTGATACATGGTTGATTATGTACTTCACTTTCTTCACCCTCTCCTAGCTTGTCTCAATGAGAAAGCCAGAAAAAGTAATGTCAAATGTTCAGCTGAAATCAGATTTCTACTTTGCTGCCTTGTTCTCATCACCAGTGTTGTCCGTTACACAGATGTATAATCATAAGAACCAATCAGGTGTTTGTTGCTACAGACCATTTCATACTTTTTTAAAAGACAGGAATGGTTTGCAAAATCAGGGCTTTGAGGCACTTCAGAGAGAGGAGGATAGGTTTACTGGGATCCTCTCATGGTCCTCTGGACTCTTCTATTTGCTTTTTCCTTCTCTGCTTTCCCAGGTGTCTCTGATGTTTCATGACAGCTCTAGCCACTTTTGTGGTGTTACTCTCTAGGGCTTGTGAGCACTAGATCTTTTCTCTCTTCCCCTGTCCTTCATATCAAGATAGGTACTAATTGTGGCCCCAACTCCAACTCAGATGATTGCCTAGAGGTAAATTTATTCATGTTAATAAATCAATGAGTGATGACACATACTGAATTTTCTCTTTTTACATATGATGATCTGTCCTTTATCTGCCCCCAGACAAACACATAGAATATAGCAGCAGGTATCTGGTCAATATTGAATGAAGAACTGCATTCCAAAAATAAAATTGTTTCTAAATATTAAAAGATGTATTCAGTATTGCAATAATAAGAGTGCAATAAAATACAATAACACTATCAAGGAAGATTTAAAAACTTGAAGAAAAGCAGAAATTTGACAACTGTATCTAATCTGTCAGGCTGAATGAAAGATATTCCTGAAACTCCAGCATTTACCACGAGACCCACATTTAATTGGCATGTTAATTTGTAGTTCTTAATTATGTGTTAGAAACATAGTTCTTCCTGGGAGTGCAAGGCAAGTTGTAGATGCTCTATTAAACACAAATTTAGATTACTTTAGGAAGAAGTCTCTAGTGGCTGATTAATTTATCCTTGGCATTTTGTTTAAAGTCTTTATATCTGAATTTTGAAATGCCTGAATATATTTTTCTTTTATATTGAGAAGATGAAACTCTTTGTGTCTCCGTGTGTCTTTGTGTATGTGTGTCCTGCTTGGCCAATCAAAGAGAATTTGTATATGTTGTGAGAAGTTGTTTACAGTTAAATGAAAATGTGATTTGACAAGTTTTTCTCATGTAAGGCATTTACATAAGCATCTCAATTATAGGGATTCATTATAAACTATTTTATTCATAATCATGCATTTTTTAGAAACTTTAAAATTCAAACTATCTTTCAAATTCTTTCCTAATATGTGAGGAATTAAACATAGCCTATTGGAATTAGTAAAGTTAAAAGATCCTTCAGCAATTCTGAAATTTTAAAACTGAAAGCTTTATACAGGGAAGCGTAGCAATCCACTACCACAATGCAGTAGATCCAAACTGATGAGCATAATTATGTTTGGAATTTATGAAAGATACTTGTCTAAAACATATTAAACAAATCCTCTCTGCTAGGGGAATGATTGGTGTGTTAGTCAATATTCTCTAAAGAAAAAGAACCGATATGATATATATAAATATATGGAAAGAAGGTTATTATGAGAAATTGGCTCATGTATTTATGGAGGCTAAGAAATCCTATGATATGCTATCTGCAGGATGGAAACTCAGGAAAGCTGGTGATATAGTTCCAGTCCAAACCCAAAGGCCTGAGACCAGAGAAGATGATGGTATAAGCTCCAGTTCAGCGAAGACCTGAGAACCAGGAATGCTGATGTACAAGGGCAGGAAAATGAACATCCCAGTGCAAGCAGAAATTGAATTCATTCTTTCTCTATCTTTTAGTTCTATTCAGGCCCTTGGTGGACTGGACGACATCCACCCACATTGATAAAAGCGACCTTCTTGCTCAGTCTAGTGATTCAAATGCTAATCTCGTCCAGAAGCATCTTCACAGACATATTCAGAAGTAATGTTTTACCAGCTATGTGAGCATCCTTTAGTCCAGTCAAGTTGACACATAAAATTAACCATCACTTGCAGATTAAGCATAGAAAATTATACTACAAAATTATTGCTACATGTAGAGGGAAACAAAAATTAGACAGACAAGAAGTATCAGAGATAAAAGCATTCCACAGATGGTTAAAGCAGTTAATATTTAAGTTATATTATTTTTTCTGGATTTTATGGTGTTTGCAGTATGTCTCAACTTTCCAACTTTATAAATTGCTATGATTTCTTTCCCATTTTCAATTTATAGTCCTTTTCATAATGAATATTTTAGTTTTAATTTTATATTTTCTTAAAGAGGCTGTGCAAATCATACAAGCTTTAAGCCTCACAAAACTTGGATTTCCCCCTGAGTATACCTGATCACAACTGTAAGAACAGTCTTGCCTTTGTTATAATATCCACTGTACAGGTAAATCTAACACAACTGCCAATTTTCCAAATATACATTGTGGCTTTTTCATCTAGTAGCCATTTCATTGCCACTGCTGGGATAAGAATGGAACTAGACTGAGCGTGATGAAAAAGATGGTGTAGTTAATAAGTCTCTAACTTAAGTAAGTCACTTGTGAATAATGTAAGTATACTGTAGTAAAGTTTGTAAAAATATTGATCTTGGTTCACTTTTTCTTTTCATCCATTTTATATGTTTATAGTAGCATTGAATGACTGACTATCTGTACATTTTAAGCTGTGTATAAGTTTTTTTTATATATAACTGGCAAGGAGAATCTAATATATTCTCATAACTACAGTGACAAACATGGAGTAGCTTAATGTAGGGGATAAAATATTAGCTTTGGATCTAAGGGGAAGGAGAGTTTGCCACCACAAAATATACCTCCTTGGGATACTGGTTATTTTAAGTGGTTATTTTTAAGAAATGAAAGACTCAGGGAAAACCTTTGACCTTCCCCCTAAGTGCTTAAAAGAATTTAGGTGGAAGACCTGCTCCAGAAAAGGAGATATCATCATAGATAACTTTTGTTTAAAATGAACTAGTGTGTGATAGAGAGGGAAGAACCTAAAAGTCCTCTTTGTGTCCCATTTATTTACCAAACATTTGCTTTTCCAATTTCATGTGAATTGCCTTTCTCTCCTTTGAAACCTCTTTCCCACCCCGTTTCTCCTTAGATCAATATGACATAGGAGCCTCAACTGCCATATCTGTCCTTGGGTCTCCATATCCTTAAGGAACCCACGCATGTATATGTGTAATAAATTTGGTCATTTTCTCCTGTCAAACTGTGTCATGTCAATTTGATTATTAGACCAACCAGAAGGACTTAGAAGAGTAGAAAGAAAATTATTTTTCCACCTGCACAAATCAGGCAGATCTGGTTCAAACCTGAGTTCTACTTCTTATTTGACTATGAGCAAGTTGTTTTTCTCCTGAACCTGCTTCTTTCTTCGTTAAGTGAGGATTAAAAATAGCTATCTTGAAAGGTTGAAAAGTTTTAAATAGATTATTAAAATTAATTTGATATTTGGCTCTGACCCATTATAGGCACTGATGTGACACATTTGGATTTTATTATTATCAAAGATTCTTTCCATTAAAGAGATGAAATAGTGGGTCATTTTATGATTGCTCTATATCTGCAGAGCAGGGATGGTCTACTTTACAGGCGGAAACAAGGGATTACTTTCTGCAAGCTAATAAATAATTCTTTTAACTCTGTCATAGAAAATAGTTTTAGGTCAGACTATCACTGAAGAAGACATATAAATAGGATCATCTAATTAGAATGGTTTGTACTATGATAAGCAATTAAAGTGGTTCCATTGTTTTGATGTCTAGCTTCCATACTGAAAGATTTATGGCACTACTGTCTTATTCTTGGCAGGCCAGTGCTTGGTGCTCTTCACAACAGCTTAGCATTGATTTGCATAATTAAGATTTAATGAATTAGCTGTAGCTGAGTAACACAATATACATTGTGCATAAAAATACATAGTCACCATGTAAATTGTTTATAAAATGTCTAATTGCACATCAAATTTTTGTCATTGCCTCAACTTTCATTTCTTTTTATAAGATTCTGCCTAGGTGGCTACATTTGGAACAGATGATTGTATCTATGTAGCTACAGCTGATTGGACCAGGAATAGACACTTGGCAAACTCTCTGGAGAATTTAGAATAAATACATTTAGGACATTATATGCAGAGAGCAGACCTGCAACACATATCAAGAATAGATCTGGTAATACAGAAGTTTAAAGTTCTATACAAATCAAAGTTATGGGGTTACAGATCTTAAACATCAGAGGAAGTCAGTATTCAGAAAGGAGGCTGGGGTAAGCTTGCAGAATAAAAACAAAGGTAAGATGTTCTGTGGATGAGAGAGGGAAGATGAGAAGGGTGTAAGAGGAAGAGTAAGATCCAGAGAGTGAAAAAGTGAGAGTGAGAAACAACATGCTTGATGATTTTCTAGTTTCTGTAAGGTTCAGCTACACCTCCAAATATTAGGCCCTGTAAGATTCTCCTCTTAATTAGAGAATAAAATTAATTCCCTATTTATTTTAACTACTTTGAATATATCTCGGTTTCTTGTAACAATGTGATTGTTAATTAGAATTCTAACAATTACATATTTCATATATACACAGGGTATGAATTAAGCTAAACAAGACATCTTTAGGAATATTAAAAATGCTACTATATTAAGGGAGGTTTAAATTATATCTGCTGTAACAAATTATCACAAATTTTGTTACTTAAAACAGAAATTTATTATCTTACAATTCTAGAGGTCAGAAACCAAAATGGGTCTCATGGGGCTAAGATTAAGGTGTCAGCAGGGTTATGTTTCTTCTGGAGGCCCTAGGGGAGAGTCCATCCCTTACCTCTCCCTGCTTTGAGAGTCTGCCAGCATTCCTTGTCTATGGCAACATCATTACAATCTCTGCTTCCATCATCACAGCTTCTGTAAATCTGACTCTTCTTCTTCCCTCTTATAAAGACCTTTATGACCACAATTGGTTCAATCAGGTAATCCAGGATAATCATTCTATCTCAACACACATTACTTAATTATATTTGAAAAGTCCATTTGCTGTGTAAAGGAATATATTCACAGTTTTCAGGAATTAGGCCATAGACACCTCTGAGGGGACATTGCTTTACTTGTCACATCATTCATGAAAACAGTAGTTTAATGGTTTTATAATCCATCTTTTCGCTTATAGTTATATGCCTGAAATTATTAAAATGATAAGAGCTTATGGTAAGATAAAAGTAATAAATCCAAACTTTGCAATAACTTTGCATAACTGTAGGAGGATAATATAGCTTTAAAAAGATATATGCTCCACCTTTAGCTATATTTTAATGATGAATCTTTGTAAAATATTTGATAGTCTTTCAAAGGAAAAGTTGGATACAGCTAATGTTGTGACCTTAATCATCATATGTCTTGAAGGTACTTTTAAAATATGACATTTGTTGTTTAAAAAATAATATTTTAAATTATTAGTCAAGATGGCAGAGTAGGTGAAAGCTATGCTTGGCTTCTCTCACAGCTACCTCAAAATTACAACTAGACTGCAGAACAAAAATCAATAAGAATCACATGAAGTCTAGCTGAACAGAAGTCTTGCAGCTAAGGACATATAGAAGAAGCCATCTCAAGACTGGTAAGAGGAACTGAAATGCTAATGGACTGGCCCTACACCCTTGTGTGGCACTTAAGAATTGGGAGGGATGTCTTGACTGTGGAAGTCCCCACTGAGGAACAAGGGGCCCCATCCCCACACTAGGCTTCCTAGCCCAGGCTTCCTGTGCCAGAAAGAGAAGTCCTCACATTTTCTGGCTGTGAAAACTAGCAGAGATTGTAGGTGAATGAGACAGCAGGTGGCTAGAATTCCTCTTAAAGGGCCCCCATATGGACTTACTCAGTGACAGACTCACTCACTCTGAGCTCCAGCACTGGAGCAATAGCTTGAAAAGTGCCAGAGACATATGGGAAGAAACTGAATTTTCTGGCTTCAAGGCGAGGGCTGGAGGGGCAGCTTTCCCCCAGACAGAAGTGCAGGCAGAATCTATTATCCCTTTATTGAGGCCTCCCACTTATGCAAGCAGACATGGGTGACCACCATATCTGAGTTTCCATCAGCCTGGTTAAATTAAATTGGTCACCACACACTGGTGATTCCCTGAGACCCCCATCCCAATCTAATTTCGAGCCCACTGAAGCCACTTCCAGTGGATTTTCCCACGCAAATGGCCTGTTTTGACTCATGCTGAGGACTTTTATAAAACTTCTCAAAGATTAACAAACTCAAAAGAAGCAGCATCTGGCCTCAGTGTGCCCCATATCTCTTGCTGAGCAACCCCAAGCCTGGCAGCCAGCCTTGGTTTGTGGCTTGGCCTCTCAAGGCAACTCGATCCCAGTGTGTGTGGCAGCTATCTGTAGATTGCTTTGTAACTTATTCCAGGTTGCCCCAAGTAGGGCCCAGGCTGTGGCTGAACTTGGCCTGTGGCTGAACTTGACTACCTGGAGCACAGGGTTCAGGTAACCATGGAGACTGTACCTCTGGGCACCAAGGCTAATGTACTAAGATCAGGAAACATTGCAGCTCTACCTAATACATAGAAACAAACACAGGGAAACAGCTTAAATGGGAGACAAAGAAACATATTCCATATGAAAGAATAGAACACAGTTCTAGAAAAAGAACTAAACAAAGTGGAGAAAAGCAATCTGCCAGATGCAGAGTTTAAAACGCTGGTTATAAGAATGCTCAATGATCTCAAAATTTTAACAAAAAGATAAGAAACATAAAAAATGGAGATAGAAAACATAAAAAAAGAATGAGCCAGAAATGAAGAATACAATAACTGAAAAAAAGTATGCATTAGAGAGACAACAGTAAATTAGGTGAAGTAGAGAATCAAATCAGCAAATTGGAAAATAAAGAAGCAGAAAACACCTAATCAGAACAGCAAAAAGAAAAAAAGAATTAAAAGAAATGAGGATAGTTTAAGAAACCTCTGGGACAACATAGAGTGTAACATTTGCATCATAGGGGTACCAGAAGGAGAAGAAAGAGAGCAAGGATTTGAAAGCCTATTTCAAGAAATAATGACACAAAACATCCCTAACCTGGTGAAAGAAGTAGACATACATGCCCAGGAAGTACAGAATGTTCCAAACAAGATGAACCCAAAGAGGTCCACACCAAGGTATATCAGTATAAAAATATCAAAGATTAAAGACAAAGAGAGAATCTTAAAAGCATCAAGAGAAAAGCATTTAGTTACCTACAAGGGAGCTCTCATAAGACTGTTAGCTGATTTCTCAACAGAAACATTACAGGCCAGAAGGGACTGGCACAAAATAGTCAAAGTGATGGAAAGCAAAGACCTATAACCATTATTCTGCCCAGCAAAGCTATCATTTAGAATCAAAGGACAGATGAAGAAATTCCCAGAAAAGAGAAGTTAAAAGAGTTCATCACCACCAAGCCAGTATTACAGGGAAAGTTAGAGGGACTTCTTTAAAAAGAAAAAAAAATAAGATAAAAATATGAACAATAAAATGGCAATCACTACTTATCTATCAACAATTACTTTAAATGTGAGTTAAATGCTGCAATCAAAGGATAGGGTGGCTGAATGTATAAGAACACAAGATCCTTACATAAGCTGGCTATAAGAGACTCAGACAAATTGAAAGTAAAGGGATAGAATGAGTTATTTCATGAAAATGGAAATGAAAAATAAAAATCTTGGGTAGCAGTACTTACACCAGAAAAAAATAGACTTTAAAACAAAGGCTATAACAAGAGACAAAGGACCTAGAAATCCCACTTTTGGGTTTTTATCCAAAGAAACAGAAAACACTACTTTGAAAGAAATTAAACATCCATATGTTTATTGCAGCCAACCTGGGTATCCATTAATGGATTAATGGATAAAGGTGAAGGAGTACATATATAGAATGGAATATTACTCAGCCATAAAAAGAAATCTTGTCATCTGCAACAACATGGATGGACCTAGAGGATATTGTGCTGAGTGGAATAAGTCAGACAGAGAAAGACAAATGTTGTATGATTTCAAGTATATGTGGAATCTAAGGAAGAAAATAAAACAGAAACAAACTCATAGATGCAGAGAACATTTTGATGGCTGCCAGATGAAGGGTTTTGGGGAGGGTGGGTTAAACAGGGGAAGGAATTAAGATGTACAAATTTCCAGTTATAAAAACAGTCATGGGAACATAAAGTACAGGATAGGAAATAGTCAATAATATTGTAATAACTATGTATGGTGTCAAATGAGTGCTAGATTTATTGGAGTGATCATATCATAAATTATATAAATGTCTAATCACTATGTTGTGCACCTGAAACTAATTTAATATTTTATGTAAACTGTAATTGCAACATTAAAAAATTATTTTAAAAAATTACAGATCTCTTGGCCCCCACATAGTGTCGCTAAGTTAGAATTGGGGGTGGGTATGGGACCTCTTTCTACAAACCAGAAACCACTGCGAGAACTACCCTCCATCCCAACCACCACCTCTGATCTGAGTTTATGTTATCAAGTGTACCAGTTACCACTGCCTCTCAACTCCAAATCCACTTGAATTGCCTGCTTGTGTTACTGCAGTATTTCTACTTTCCACGTAGTGCAATGATAAACTTCATCAGAGAGGGCGCTAGAGAGACACTGGAGGAGGAAGAGACTTGGGTTCTTCATTTCAGTGTGCTGCCCAGGTTCCTCTCTCTTTCTCTCCCTCCCTCCCTCTCTTTTCCTGCTCTTCTACTTCCCTTTTCCATGTGGCAAACAGCACTTCCCCATGGATGACTTCTCTTGGCATTCCCTTGGAGAATACAGCTTTCCAGAGAGTTCTTTTAGCATTACATTTCAGCTAACTTCTGCATCAGCCCTCTTCAATGTCTGCATCTTGACCTTGGGTGAGTCTCCAAATGCATTCCTTCCCTTGGGTGCTCTATGTTAACTGCAGAGGAAGTGGCTGTTCCCTTTAGCTGCTATTCCTGTATTCTTTAGACTTCTCTCCTTAGGAGGCAATCCTGTTATAGTAAATAATTCTTTATATTAAATGTACTCTTTAAATATATATATATATATATATATATATATATATATATATATATATATATATATATATATTTCCAGATATTTACATTGTTTTGCCCCAAAGTATTCTACTTCTCTGTAATACTCTGAAATATATAATATGAAGATTGAAATTAGACAAAGAAAACATTGGTTATCTATACTTCAATTCAATTTACTTTAATCATCATCTAGGCACCTCTTGTATTTATGAATACCCATACTTTCACTCATATGTCCATTAATAATTTCAACTAATGACTGCATTTCATTTAGTAATTTCCAAATTTTGATTCTATCCATTCTTACATCATGAGTTTTGTAACTTTATAATATTTGTTTAAGCATTCATTTATCATGTCTTTTTAATGGAGTGTTATACTATGAAAATATTAGAAGAAGGAAAACATTCCCATCTTCTTGCTAAAGATCCAGAAGGTATTTATTTAAAGAAATAAAGTTGTTAGCTGGAAGTTTTGGCCAATGTATAAGTGCAACCTCACATTTATTTTAAATGGGCCGTTTTGAGGGGAGGGTAAAATACAAAATCAAAGACTATTTAGGATATATATATATATATATATATATATATATATATATATACACACACACATATAATTTCTCTTTTCTTTTGATAAAAACAAAGTTACTTAGAGTCTCCTAGGTATTTTTCACCAAATGAGACCAAAACCATAGAAAATTATAGGTCAGTGAAGAATTTAGTAAATCTCATTGGAAATTAAAATAATGGTATTTTTTAGGATTTTTCACACACACACACACACACACACACTCACACACACACACACACTCACACACACACATATTTTAAAGAATTGACTAACTTATTTACAGAGGCTGAGAAGATTAGACCCAGGAGAGCTGGTGTGTAAGTTCCAATATGAGTCCAGGTTTGAGTTCTGAGGCAGAAAAAAATCAATGTCCCAGGTTGAAACAGTCAGACAAAGAGAGAGAATACTTTCTTACTCAGGCCTTCAGTGGATTAGATGAGGCCCACCTACATTGGGGAGGGTAATCCCATCCAGAAAGTTCCTCACAGACACACCCAGAAATAATGTTTAACGAAATATCTGGGCAACTTGTGTTTCAGTTAAGTCAATAGTTAAAATTAACCACCACATAGACTATTACAATATTCTGAAGATTGTAGAAAATTCAGTCATTTGCATTTAAAATTAATTGCTATTGCTTTTTAATAGTTTAGAGCCTAATAATGGATCAAGGTAGGAAGAGATAAAGTAGAAATTCAAATATTTTTTCTACAGCAGAATATGATACATATCATGAAAACCAAGGAAACCTAGATATATGCAGAACTCGTAATGCCAGATTTAGTAATGGTGGCCAGGGCAAGGCAGATGAGAGCAAACATAAATTTGTTAAATTCTGCCTCCCACATAAGAGGGTGGAAGAATCTGTCTTGGGAGAATAAGGTAATTAAAGGATCATAGAGAGCTGATGAGAGAAGGATGGCCTTGCTCAGAAGAATAGAATGAGTAAGCACTTTGTTGCAGCACAATCTAGCAAACGAAAAGGCATTGATGGACCTGAGTGAATTACTCCCTATGCAGTACCTCAATTTCAGTTCTACACCCAAGGACATAGTAAAACACACTTTAGCAGATTCTATTACTTCCTGTATCACATCTCTGCTGCCCACCTCACCTGACCTCACCTACAACCACAGTGGACATTCTCAGAAGACCAATTTAAGGGCATTATTGCTACTCAGCTTTTCTGCAATGCTTCCTCCCATTTGCCGATAGGTCCAAACAGGGTTTTAATGACCTCAGGGATAAAACGTCAGCCAATGGGGACTAGGAGCCTGTAATGAAATGCTCCAACCTTCTGTCTTTTGGGGGAAGCCAGTTCCCCAGGGAATTTTATATAATTCCTCATAGGCTTCATGGGGAGATTGAGTCTATTTGTCCACAGGAAAAAAACAGTTTTTTATTGACACTCCCCGCCCTCTCCATTATCTTTCCATGGGTAACCTATTCTATTCTCCAAACTTGCCCCAAGTTCTGCTGTCAGGGGAACCCAAGCCAAGACATACACTCCGTTTAATTCATATAGCTGTACTGTACACAAAACTGTTTTATACTCTGAATTTCCCTGTGAGGGAAGTAGGATGTCCTGGGGGTTGGAAGATAGGTCATACAGTTGTTGTCAACTTTACTGATGAGGAGAAGGTTTTAGATAATCGGAATGATTCTCCCAAAGTCACACAGCTAATAAGTGGCAAAGCTTCCTTTGATGTGCTAAATAGAACGTTGGCAACACAAGAAAAGAATGAATCATTTCCTAAATGAGTTCTGTGTGCTTTAATTTCATGTATAATTTCAATTTAATGTGTCAGATCTTGCTAGTTTAAAACATCTCAGCTAAACTTCATTAATTTGAACTTCATTAATTTGAACTTCATTAATTTATGCTTTGTGATCACTTTAAAATATAGAAATGAAATTTATTTTTTCTATAAAAGTATTATCATCTAATCTAAGGTATACATTTTTAATAAAGTGGAATCATTTCCTCAGTCTCTACTTTAGGTCTCTGAAAGTCATCATTCTTTAATGTTCTATGATATCCAATAAAAGACAAAGAACATTAAGCACACTGACTCCTAGGATACTTTATTGCTCTTGTGAAGCCCTCTGGTACCATAAAACCAAATTCTGCCTCATTTCAAGTTATATTCAGAAAGGAAATGTTCATATATTTTACCTATTTTTAATTTTTATTTAACATGCACTGTACGGAACTAACTATAATGCCAAACACTATTATGAATGTGTTACAAATAGTAATTGATTTCATTCTTACAATAATCCTTTGAGGTAATACTATTATCCTTATTTTACAAATGAGAAAACTGAGGTACAGGGAGATGGCTGGGAAATGGCTGGGAAATGGCCAAGCCTGGATTCAAACTTAGGAAACCTGGCTCTGAGGCCAGAAACTGGTGCTCTTATCTGTTGACTGCACCTTGAAAACCTTCACAGCTAACTTAATTCAGTCACTAAAACAGCCTACATACCATGATAAACAGTCATGAGTAAGACAAGCTGAATGGGAGTGTTTTGAAGTATGCTTTTCAGGGGTGCACTTCATTCCTAATTCCACACAAATAATTAAGTATCAAGGTGCCAGTTGTCTCTAGATACCTTCGTGTGCCTTTTAAGACTTGAAGTCTATTATCACAGTTGTTTAATGAGGAAACATTATGACCATGAAAGGCTTTTGTAACAACAAAGAGAATGTAAGTTATTTTTCTTCATCTGCAAGATGAATCACAAAGGGAAAACCAACAGATTGAGTAGTCATTTGTCCATCCAAATCATGTGTAAATATTAAGCTAATTCATAGTTCAGTCAAATTCTCCATCAGTACTAAGATCTGGTACAGTGAATCAGAGAGAGAATTTTACAATTGTTTATAGTGCCGAGCCAGGATAATTGTCAAACTGAAAAGGAGTTATTTTCCTGACTAACCCCCCTTGTCCTAGAATGGCTTTGTGGATTTCATAACATGTGTTAGGGAGGAAAATTTTCTCTTCTTCCCTTCTAGGTTCATTGGCTGGTCTAAAAATTAAATTGACATAAGATACATTAACAAGAGAAAAACAGATTTAATTATGTACCCACAGGAGCTCTACAAAGATATGAGACTTCCAGGCAGTCAGGTAAATGAGGCTTTTATAGAATCCTAAGCTAAGGAGAAGTGGGTAGGGATCTGGGGCTTCAAAGGGAAGGAAGATAGTTCACAGGGAGATGGGAAGAGCAGATGTTTGGTAAGCAAATGCTTGCCCAACCTTTCTTACACAAAAAGTTTTCTCGGGTAATAGTTTTCTTTTTGGGCCAGCCCCCTTTCTAAATTCTTTGAGGTAGTTAAAGGAGAGGACAACTTTCCCTGAGTCTGCAGGGTCTCAATTGCTTTCAGTTTGAAATAATTCATGCGCCAAAGTGGCCATTTTTGGGAGGCTGTATTCTGTTCCCCCTCAGGGGTCAGTGTTCTTAATTATACAAAGTTCTTACCAAAGCATTTTCTAAAATAAATTATCCAGCTATGTTATAGTTCAATCAACAGTTTTTCTATATATTCCTTTAAGAAAAAACATTCACTTTTTCCTTAAAGGTTCTTGTTTTCTGATTATTTTCCTAAGCTTCAATGATCCTTCTCCACATTTAGGTTAGATTAAAGAAATTTGATTGTACAAATTAAGGCCATAAATGATTCCTTAGATTTCTGAATAAAGACTAACACACTGAACAACAACTACCTTATAAGGGAGTGATATTTACTCATTGGGATTTATTCAGGAAATACTGCAAAGTCTAACATCACTAAGATGGAACAGAATTCTTTGATGGTACCATAATGCTCATTTTATTGATTTGACTTTGATTTGATTTGATAACCTCATGTTTTGTGATTGCCTCATTTTCTTACTGGGGTTATAACATCACAATTTTAGAAGTTGTGACAAAAATATAGCCCAACTTCCTCATTTTACTTTTAATGAAGCAGACTTCCAGAGAGTTTAATTGTTTTTCTTTGCTTCCAATCGAGTGCTCGTCCAATAAGCATCTTCTCTCATTGGTCATGACATGTTGTTTCTCTTCAAACATAAGCTCTTTGATAAAAGAAAATGTGTATTTTAAAAATATATGCATAAATAAAATATTCACAAACCTTAATCATGATGCTGATAGAATAAATATGAATAATGTTTTATATTTATATGTTTAAGAAAACACTGGCTGATGATTTTAATTTAAATTCCAGATCTCAAGGAACTTTTTCAGAAGTATCTATTTTATTATTTGATATTGATTTTGTAAATACCATTCTCTTTTGGGCAGCATTTATACTTTTATACTTTCCACTGTAAAATTTATACAGATATATATGTATGCGGAGCACAGAGGAGTTTTATAAGCAACCACATAGTTGTTCTGAGATGTAGCATAAAGTCAACATATAATAAAGCAAATTAGAGAAAGAAAAAGTTCTGCCAAAGAAAGAAAATGTGTTTCTGGTGAAAACCAATGTAACAGAAAGAGTTCACATTCATAGAGAAAGACTATGCGATTTAAAAGGCAGAGAACTGACAAGACGCAGGTGATCACAGTGTGTTAAAAAAGAAAATTCAGCTGAGTAAATTTGAAAATCTAATTGGCTTTGTTAAGCGATTTATGAATCCAGAGGGCAGCATCCCTTTAGCAACTGGAAGGGTGCTCTGAGAGGTTGCACAAAATAAGTTTTCATAGGAAGAAAGGTGGGGTAAGGAAGCTATTAACAAAAGAAAAGAAAGGATTGTTTTTAGACCAAGACATGAGAGGAAAAAGACGGAAAGGATTCTTGTAACACAGATTGCCTCTTATTTCTAAGAAGGGGGTAGGTGGGTAGAGGGAGATCACCTGAAAAATTACCTTGTTGGTATTAACCAGAAAATCCCAGACTGGTTGATTAATATCATGTTTCTGGGAGAGGCTGAAACAGTAATTAAATTAGGTACTAAATCTTGGTTTGGTATCATGGGGTTCAACATAGTGATGTCATTTTGAGCCTGAAGTTTGCTCTTTAATGGTGTCCATTAAAGCATAGGGAGATGGTTACCCCTCCCCACCCCCCACTATCCTTTCTACTGGATGCAGAATCCCAATTGTCCTGGTTAAAGATGTGTATATTAATCTATCAGAGCCTGATATTATTAAATATATCTATTAAGCACTAATTTCCTTTGTACTTGATCCTGTGTTGATCAAACAACCTTAAGACAATTTGCCTTCCATCTATAGAAAGAGAATTTGCTGATCTGATCATTCAGTACAAATTGCTTCACTGGGGATTTTTTTTTTTCTGTAACATTGTTGTGGCCGCCTACCCCGGAAAGACACACGGACCACCAGAACTCTCAATGAGTTATAGGAATCACACTCTTTATTCAGCCATCTGGGTCTGCCAGGGGTACGCAGACCCCAAATTAAGCAGCCACGAAATGTAGACGTACAGGGTTTTTAAGCCCCATTCTTTATTCTGTCTGAACACAAAAATCTATTTTTCTTCTATTCATTACCTGTCAACCCACTGGTCAGGTATGCAAGCCAGTGTACAGAAGCAGAAAGCTTGTTAGAATGTTATGTTTCCATAGTTAGTAGCCTATGTTTCTATGGAGATAGCCAAACAGTAATTTCTAGTAAGTAATTAATTTTTAAACAGTAATTCTCCAGCTAACACAATGTTATCAGTCTTTTATGAGTTAACACAAATTTAGTTTTCATGATTTAATATTTCTATAATGATTCTAAACATTTAAATGCTATAAAAACAAGAGGTGTAAATCATATCATAATTCACCAAGATAAAGATTTTCATGTAGCATTCGGTATACCTGCCATCTAGCTTTCTGCATAAGCAATAAAATTTTTCCAATTATTTTACTTTCAGGTTTCTAGAATAAATACTTATTCTATTTTTAGTATGATTTTGTTTTTCATTTTCATATAACTAATTCATAAATACACCAACAATGTATTTATCTCTATGGTGTGTTCCCCATCTTTATCTCTTCATGATATATGCAATTTTTTCTTAGGAATCTAGAAAATGTTATTGATGATTAACAACTATATTAAGTGAAAGGAATTCCAGTTACCCAATATAACATACTAATGAATAATATCTCCTTTCTTCTCTCTCTAAAAATATATATATATTTATATAATATGTGTGTATACATATGTATAGTATAATCCTTGTGATTTTAAAGAACTATCTTCTACATGTTGAATGTCAGTATGTGTATTTATATATGGAAATCTACCCATTTTCTGCAAATATTTTGTTTCCACAGGTTTGTAAATAAAAATGTTATAAAAATCAATAGGAAAAATGAGGAGACAGAGTGAGAAACTAGAAAATATGTGTTTATTCCCCCAGATGGTTTTTTCCTCCTAGAAAGATGAGGCACATATTAGAGGAGAGAAAAAAAAATAAACAAGCTGAGCTAAAAGGTTGGACTGTGCTGGTGTATACTAGATTGAGAAAACTGGGTTGTGTGAGATTGAAGCTTTACAAGGTATTGATTACTTAACTCTGGAGTCAGCATATGAACTGCTCTATGGGCCACTGACAACTGTGCACACTGATAGATGCAAAGCATAGGTAATATTGCTATAACCTCATCCAACTTTGATATTCATATTTTCAATTTTTTAGGAGTACCTAGGAGACGGAGGGGGGTGAATTGTAAGACTATTGCATTATCTTGACCCAGAGGGAAAGTTTTTATGATAAATCCTAGCTCCTAAAGTTTTATGTAAATAATCCATAATTAAAAGTATCATCATATAAACCAATTTATGTTGGCCTTGAAAAGAATGAGAACGGAAATTAAAACATATTGGCCATCTATTTGGTACCACTCACTGGAAAGTATCTTAGAGTCTCAATAATTGTAAATTCAAATTCTAGATTTGTGTTTATCGAAATGAATTAGCACTCTGGTAATACTGGATAACATAATGAGGCATTATCACTTTTTATTCTTTCATTCATTCAATGAGTATTTATTGATCACATACTAAGAATTGGGCACTGTGCTAGAATGTCAAGGAAAAGAGAGACCTTACTTTTATGGAAATTAAGGATCAGTGGAGAAGACAGTCATTAAGGAAATAAACACAAAATAAATCTACAGTTACAAATTGTGATAAGTATTTTACAAGAATATACAAAGATGCAATGGGAGAAGCTGTCAGAGAGAAAATAGTCATATTTGGGAGCTAAAAAAATGCCATTTTGAGAAAGTGATGATTAGATTGAGATATGAAAGATGAGACAGGGGTTACTCTAGGGAAGTTAACAGGTATGGGACCTTTCAGAAAGAAAAAAAATAGCAATTTGATAATAAGAGCAATTCAGGGGTATTATGCAAACATTTTACATAATAGAGCATTAGAATTGTTTTAAATAATAGAAGCCAGAAGTTTTTCTAAGAATTTTCACACTTTAATTGGATTATTAAACCGTCATACTAACTTTCTAAAGTATTCTTCCTAAAATCTTTCAAGATTCAGAAGCTTTTTTTTATCGAAATATCTTGATTGTATCAAAAATTTATTTAGTTTTGAGTTATGAACATTTAATATTGAAATCTTTTAATTATGTTCTCATTATTAGATTAGTAGGATGTTTTCCTACCTACTATTTCAAAAATGTTTATAGACTTTTATAGTGTTAAAATGCAACTTATTTAAACTGATTTTCAGTAGAACCTTTCTGGTATAACCTTTCTAATTTTATCTAATTTTATCAGATTACTAGAAAAAAGGAAAGAGACATTCCAGATTGGAGCTGAGCTGTTCTTGGTAGAGAATCCTTTTGTTTTTTTACCTTAGCTGAAATTTTCTTAAAATTATTTTTTCGAATATCAGGAGATTAAACTGAAGTTCACTGTTTGACGTAAGGTGCAGTAGGTGGCTCATTAGCCTTGCACAGCACTTTGGTAAAAAGTTTTCTTCAAGTGGCATTTTCTTTCATTCCTAGGTATCAGGTTTATACCAGAGTGGCATCCAGAAATCATTGTAATTGCAGCAGTGTTTCATGCAATTATTGAAGAGGATACTCTGTCAAGGATTTCAAAAATGTTTCTAATGGTAGATTACATTCACACTATTACTTTCTGTAAACTGTGAAAAACTGGAGCACAGAAAGCAATAGTTTACCAAGGTCTAGTGTTGATTTTCTTAGTCAACATTTTTATTGAATATCTACTAAATGCTGACCCCTTTGCTGGAGGCAGTGAAGAGTTTCAACAGAAATAAAAGACATGTCTCCAGGTCAGTTGTTTGATTTAATGAGAGAAAAAAGAACAAACGAGAATTATGCATATGTCAAAAACATATATAGAGCCAATTATAGATTTCCCAGTAAGTGCTTAAGTGTTTAGACTTGTAAAAAGGCTGAATGAAGAGGTTTCATTGTAAAGTTAGAATCACTGGCTTTAAGAAGGTTTTCAACGAGTGATGCAGATGACGTGAAACTGCAAAGTGAGGATGACATTCTGGGCAAGTTAAGTGGCATATTTAGTGATATAGAGACCAAAGAAAATATGATTTATGTAGGGAATGGCCTGCAGGATTGCCAAATACAGCCAAGAGCTGGATAGTCCAAAATCAAGTAGAATAAGAAGCCCTTTGGTTAAAGAAACAGTTTCTGGAGTTATTTCAAGGGAAAAGGTAAAATTACACCAAAGTAAAATCTTTACTACACTATTTGTCAAAAACTGGACAATAGTAGGGAAAAGGGGAAATGCAGAGGAAGAGATATCATTAAGAATTCTTTGGTGACACTTTATACATTGGGCAGCAGCGAAAATGGAGAATGAAATTTTTAGAAAAGACAGTGAATGACAGTCATGAAAGAAACTTGGAGATTGTTCAGTTCACTCTCATTCTTCATCAAATTGTAACCATGAAAATGAAATACATATTTATGTACTATTGTATAATTAGGAGATATTTCTATCAAGCAGAGATAGAAACAGAAAAAATGTAATATATAGGTTCAGCTGATTACATTTTAATAGAACCATGTAAAGAGTTTCCAGAAAATTTCCCGAGACAGAATTCTCTTTGCCTCTGTTCAGTTCACCAAGTCCCCCTCTCTTGTCTCCTCACATACTCGTATCATTTGATTGACATTAAGCGTATTGGTCTGAAGCTGAAATCTTTAGAATTCCAATGAAACAAGAATTCCCATGACAAAATATTTTTAAGCTTACCATTACTATAGTATGATCTTATTTATAAATTATTGACACATTTATTAACTCAGGCAATTTTCATAACATACCCTGTATTATGTGGTATTAATATTCTATTTGTACAAACATTAATTTATCATTATTATGATTAGACTTCTCCATAAAGCTCAAAAGCATAATAAATACATATAAGAAATATTACATTAGAAAGCCCACTATAAGAACAAGAAAAATCTAATTATATTGTGGTAATTAGTCCCTAAATATGGTCCACAATAAATCATATATCCTGGTGTTCCTGTGCTTTTGTAGTCCCCTTTTCTTGAATCAGGGCTAAATGAGTGAATTCCTTTAGACCAATAAAATGCAGTGGAAGTAATGCTGCATAAGTTGTGAGACTGAACTGAATCAGAAAAAAATCTCATTGCTACTGTGGTGAAGAACAAACTTTCTTCTACCCTCAAGGCTCTTCTGGCTGGTCTTGCAATCAAGTAGACATGAGACAGATTAGCCAAAGAAAATGACCTAATTTAATACATATTTATGTATGGGAACCCCAAATACATGAGAGAGTCAGAGACCCCATGTGCATGAGAGGTTCAGAGACAGAAAGAATATGGGCACATAAGACATCCTGAGCTAGGGATGAAGTAAGGTGCCTTGGGGGCTTCAAAGGGCCATTGCAAGATGATAAGAAGAGCAGATGCTTAGTAAATCAAAGTTTGTCCTATCCTATAAAAAGGCTGAAGGAATTTCTATCTGATAATCACTTATTATGGACAAAGCCCCTAATTCAAGTTCTTCCAGGTACTTTAGAGAGAGGCAGAAGTTTCTCTTGAGCCTATGGCTGAAGTTGCCTTTAGCTCAAAACAATCTGTATACCACAGAGGTACATCTTCAGGTGACTTTTTCTGCATCTCCACACCACTCCTCAGTTTCCTTCTTGGGATATTTGCTCTAAGTGAAGCCAGCAGTCATGTATGAAGTTTCTGTTACCTGACAACCACCATGTTGTAAGGAAGTCATGGGTCATGGGGAGAAGCTACAAGGGCCAGGGAGTGAGAGGAACAAGTATAGGGGAAGAGAAAAAGAGAGAGACGGAGTGAGACAGACAGACACTTGTCCTGCCAAAAGTTGGGCTAGCCATTTCAGTTAAGTTGCAGATATGTCAATGAAGAAGCCATCTTTGGTATCTAGCTCAGTTGATCATTTAGATGGCTCTAGCCCAGCCTCCTGACTGCAGCTGCATGAGATATCCTAAGTTAACCCATAGAATATTGAAAAGTGATGTTTAAATCACTAAGTTTTGCAGTCCTTTGTGTTGCAGCACAAGGTATCTGGAACATACACCAAACATAAGAGTAAACTTAGTTGTTATAAATTTCAAATTTCTCTTTAGATTTTTATCAGTCAAAGAAGAGAACAAATGTATAATAAATTATATAGTTAGTAAAAATAATGGATCACAAAGACCTTCATTGTTAAAGGAAAGTTTATCATTTCTAGAAAGAAATCAATATTCTACTTCCCCTACTAATCTTTCCTACCATGGTACATTTTGGCATATTAGCAAAAACCATGGGTAGTAGATGTGAGTAAAATAGAACTACGGGCTATGGGTTTTGTTAAAAACTTTGCTGGCAACAACCTTATTTTATGTTTAAGAACTCTAGAAATAAATATTATCAACAGTATTAATGCATGCTGTTATCAATGAATGATAATTCTCTTTTTTCATAAAACATGCAGTTGGGAACTAGGGCTTTAGATAAAATTCTCAAAAAGTTTCACTTCTCTATCAAATTTTGATGAGAGATGGATAGCAGAGATTTTGAGTTTATACTTCTTGATAGGGGCTTCTGTCTTGTTATTGAAGGAATTTACTGCAGGTATAGGGTTGACATTCCATTATAAAAGTTGAGATTCCCAAATAACATTATTGCCTGCATGAAAAGCTCCATGACTTCTACATGGGAGTGGGTCACATACATTCAAAGATAAAGAGAGTAACCAATCTTAATGTATCAACATGTGTTGAATGAGTCAAATAAATTGATCAAGATCACATTATTAATATGTCATAAGATCATAGCTCTATAAAAGATGCTGTCAGAAATCTCAATCTGACTCCAGGATCAGACTCTCCTATACCATCAGCAGCATAGGTATAGATATGTTATAAAATCTACTTATATAACTGGAATACATACACATTAATATAAACATATGATTTATGTTTATATGATTTATATGTATACATGTATAGTACTAATCAACATTTTTTGTTATTTCTCTTTTATTTAAAATTTTTGTTATTTTCATCCAACAAAATGTTTCAAGATCATGAAATTTCTCAACCCGTGTGAACCAGTGATTTTACTCTAGAATTTGCTGGAAGAAAATAATCAAAACGGTGCACAAAGGTTGTTAATAAAGTGAATCCTCACTATGTAATCTATAACAGATTTTTTGTTGAAAATCAGGATTAAAACCTTAAATAAAAGAGAAATAGCAAATAAATTCTGATTAATACTATACATATACATAAATCATATACATGTATGTTTATGTGCATGCATTATATATAATATTCCCATTGTAAAAGTATATTTTTTAACACATCTATGTTGCTATATTAAGCGTGGATCTTTATATGAAACATTAATTGTTTTTCTTTGGGTCAAATTATGAATAACTTTCATCTTTTTTATATTTTTCAGAAATTTCTTGAATTCCTGTAATGCAATTGATTAATCATAGGACAACATTATAGTATTTCAAGGCTTATAGTTAAGTAATAAGGTTATATAGTTATTGTCTTATGATTTTTTGGTACTGAATTAATCATTAACTAATCCTACCCCTAACCCAGTAAATTCATATTCATAATTCATCATTTAGTACAACAGGAATTAGCTGCTTTACAAACATTGTCTCATGGTAGTCACAGCACATAGTAGGTACTATTGTCCAAAGTCTACAGATAAACAGGCCATTGGGTTATTTTGCCAAAGGTCACAAAGTATCAGTGTTCAAGTTTGCACCCTGGTCTTCTGACCCCAAGTCATTTTACTGCTCTTTGCACTAACTCAGAGTCATGGAACAGTTTCCTTAGTGTCTCCAGAATTATTTACCCTGTGAAGTCAATGTAGGTTAAAGTAGCAGTCCCCAATCTTTTTGGCACCAGGGACCACTGCTTCTATGGGAATCTAATGCCTGATAATCTGAGCTGGAGCTGAGGCGGTGATGCTTGTGCTGGGGAGCTGCTGCAAATATAGACGAATCTTTACTTGTTCACACACCACTCACCTACTGCTGTGCAGCCCAGGTCCTAACAGCCACAGACTGGTACCAGTTTGCTGTCTGGGGGTTGGGAACCTTTGGGTTAAAGTGTTGGAAAGACTCGAATGAAAACTGCATAAGCTATTAGAAGGAGAAACAGTTTTCATTTTAAGAACTTCATTTTATTTTTGGGCAAGGAGCAATGAAACCTCATAAAAGTATTTAAGTCCTTTCACAGAATTGAAGGAACAAACAATACAACATGAGTAGAGGTTGTCTCAATAATCTAACATCACTAAATATTTAATAACATTATTTGCCCTTTAATGATTTCAAGGAATTAGCAGGTGTCTGTAAATAAATAAATATGGGAGGCAATGGAATAAGAACTTCCCTGGATCTCCTTCCTTTCTCCCTCTCATTAACTGATTGGTGTCAGATTCCCTAGTCCTACAAGTGTTTCATTATAGCTAATGTATGAGAATATAATGGAATACAGTTCCATACAATGCAATACAATATGGAGCAGGGAATTCTATACAGTGTGTAAGATACAATGTAATACAATAGAAAGCAATGGAGTGCAGTATTATACAATGCAAAACTACACACTTATGAAGATTTACAGAAGAGACACCGATTTGTTCTTGTCCGGGCCTCTTATTTCCTATAGTCAAGAACAGCTGTTCTTATAATCTTCTAAACATGACAATACTAATATGAATATGCATATAATTTACTAAAACTGGAGGATATCTTAAACTGTGAACTAACTCAATGCTGGAGAATACAAGAATATTAGAGAAGTTAAACAGAGGAGCAAAAATGGAGAATAAGAGCCTGGGTTTACAAGCTCCACCCACAGTTCCAGTTTCAGGATTTAGGTAGTGTGGCTGGGATTTGCCCAAGGGGCAGAAACACATGCTGCTGCATCTGCTTCCTACCTTCTTTCTTCTTCCTTCCTCCTTTCTCCTTTACCCCTCCTGCCTTCTGCCTTCTTTCTTCTTATTATTAAATGCAGGGAACATAAATGTAAACATCATTTTCTCATGTCTCTAGTGAAAACCCCATGCCGGGTTCCCTGGGATAGGCAAGATTTTTGTGAGCCTTTTCAGGGCATTTTTTAGGCCATGTAGATGAGATTTCTCTTATCAGTCACAAACTGTGATGAAAGTGCTGTCTCACCCTCCCCTCAGCTCCCATTGACAACTGAGTCCTTAAATAGAGCCTGAAAATGATGTTTGTTCATGTTTCACAAATATTGATATTGACTATGGTATTCTGAAGCCTATATTAAAAAGGATTTTTTGTTTGTTTTCTTTTTAGATGATGGTGTTAACAGTTTAAGAGTTGCATATTTTCTGAAATTTGTACCTGTACTGGACCACCCATATACATTACTGAAATGAAATTTGTTGTTTCAGTAAGAGCCTATTAAACGTTCATAGACCCTGTTTTTTTCATAAATGAGCTTTAGTTGTGCACTTAACTTGACATACTTAAAAATATCAATATTAAATGAGCATATTGAGGTAAATTATTCAAATCATAATTTTATTTTAATTTCCAGTACTGTGGATCATGGGGGTTATGACAAAAATTGTTTCCTTATTAATTTAGTTGATTCCTTATCTTGGCTACTGTGAATAATGTTGCAATGAACATGGGAATGCAGATATTACTTTGATATTTCATTTCTTTTGAATATATACCCAGAATTGAGATTGCTGGATCATATGATACTTCTATTTTTAATTTTTTGAGGAAGCTCCATACTGTTTCTAATAATAGCTGTATCAATTTACTGTACCACACATAGTGCACATGGGTTTCCTTTTCTGTAAGCCTGGTTGTTTTTTGACTTTTTGATACTAGCTATTCTACCAAGGTATGAGATAATAATATCTCACTGTGCTTTTGATTTGCATTCCCCTGATGATTCATGATATTGACCACGTTTTCATATACCTGTTGGCCATTTGTATGTCTTCTTTGGAAAAATGTCTGTTTAAATCCTTTTTCCATTTTTAATCGAGTTATTTGTGTCTTTTTCTTTTTTGCTATTGAGTTGCATGAGTTCCTTGTATATTTTAGATATTAAACCCTTATCATATATATGGCTTTCAGATATTCTCTTCCACTCTGTGGGATGCCTATTCATTTTGTTGATTGTTTCCTTTGCTGTGCAGAAACTTTCAGTTTGATGTAGTTCCATTTATTTATTTTTGCTTTTATTGCCTGTGCTTTGGGTACAAATTCCAAAAAGTCATTGCCAAGACCAATGTAAAGGAACTTTTCCTTTAGGTTCTTTTAGAAATTTTATAGTTTCAGGTCTTACATTCAAGTATTTAATCCATTTTGACTTGATCTTTGTGTATGATGTACAATAATACAATTTTGTTTTTTTGCATATAGATATCAAGTTTCCCTAACACTATTTATTGAAGAGACTATCTTTTTCTCCATTGTATTTGTTTAGTGACTTTCTAGAAAAATTAGTTGACCGTATATATATGAGTTTCTTTCTGGGCTCTCTATACTGTTTCATTGGTCTATGTGTCTGTTTTTATGCCAGTACCATATTGTTTTGATAGTTATAGCTTTGCAATATAGTTTGAAGTCAGGAAATGCTATGCCTCTAGTTTTGTTCTTGCTCAATATTGCTTTTGCTATTTGGGGCCTTTTGTAATTTCATATAAATTTTAATACTGTTTTTTATTTTTCCATGAAAAATACCATTGAGATTTTAACAAGGATTACATTAAATCTATAGATCGCTTTGAGGAGAATGGACATTTTAACAATATAAATTCCTCCAGTCCATTACACTAGGTATCTTTCCATTTATTTGTATCTTCTTCAATTTCTTTCATCAATATTTTATAGTTTGCAGTGTACAAATATTTCACCAACTTGGTTAAACTTATTAATAAATACACTTTTTTTCTATTTAAAATGGAGTAATTTTCTTAAAATCTTTTTTTGATATTCCATTGTTAGTATATACAAACATGAGTGTTTGTGTGTGCATTGATTTTTATACAGTAATTTTATTGAATAACTTTATTAATTTTAAGCATTTTTGATGGCCTTTCGAGTTTTCCATATATAACATCAAATCATCTGCAAACAGACAATTTCATTTCTTTTTGGTTTTGATGCCTTTCCTTTTTCTTTCTCTACTTTTTATTTCTTTATTATTATTTTTTTTCTAATTACTCTGGCTAGGACTTCCAGTACTATGTTGAATAAAAGTGGTGAGAATGGGAATCCTTATCTTGTTCCTTTTCATAGAGGAAAAGACTTCAGCTTTTCATTGTTGAATATTGTATTAGCTGTGGGCTTGTCATATATGGCTTTTAATATGTTGAAGAATGTTCCTCCTATACCTAGTTTGTTGACAGTTTTCATCACGAAAGGATGTTGAATTTTGTAAAATGCTTCTGCATCTTTTGAAATGATTATATGATTTTTTTATCCCTCATTCTGTTATGTGATGTATCACATTTATTGATTTGCATGTGTTGAAACATCCTTGTATCTCAAGGATGAATTCCGCTTGATGATTCATTTGATGTGCTGTTGAATTCAGTTTGCTAGTATTTTATTAAGGATTTTTACATCTATGTTTATCAGGGATGTTGGCCTGTAATTTTATTTTCTTGTAATGTCCTTGTACGGTTTTGATATCAGGATAATGCTGGATATGTAAAATGATTTCAGAAGTATTCCCTCCTCTTCAACATTTTGGAAGTTTGAGAAGAAATGGTATTAATTCTTCTTTAAGTGTTTGCTGGAATTCAGCAGTGAAGCCTTCTGATCCTGGGCTTTTCTTCATTGGAAGATTTTTGATTACTGATTCAATCTCCTTACTCATTATTGGTCTTTTTCAATTTTATATTTCTTCATGATTCAGTATTGGGTTCCTTAGTGATGAGAATAATATTGATTTAGCTTATGCATGCTACTATTCTTCCTTTCATTTTTATTTCTTGAATATTTTGTGACTATATCCTCGATAGTTAAGGATTTCACAGTAACCTAATAGAATATGTATTTCATGAAGAATTTGACCTATCCTTTACAAATGTAAATGGATTTTTCTTGGCTTAGAATTATTATGACAATCTATTTGAGGAATAAAAGTACTTTTTAGAAGTTGCTTTTTTATGTGTATAAAAAGAAGAAATAGATAATTATTTTTTAGCTTTACTAAAAATTAGTTTCTATTGCTTCTTTTCAGCAGGTCTGATATTTGAATATAGGTATGACTTCAAATTAGTGAAACTGATTAGTCTTTTTCATAAAGGTCAGACATTCCAGTCAGGGTTCCTAGTTCAGACTAATAGAAACAAACGCTGGTTAAATTAAGGTAATAAGGATTTACTTGAGTATCTAGAAGTTCATGGAGTTTACCTGAAGGCTGGTGATCCCAGTGGGGAAAACAGGATTTCTTTAAATGATTCACAGGTAATGTCACTCAATTGAGAAGTGTAATAATAGCATAACATTCTTGGAAGAAATGTCCTTGGAGAAAACAAGTAAGATACATCTGCTGATGAGAATTCTCTCTTTATGGTCACCATTGTCTGAAGATTTCTCATATAATCTCCATCCCCACAGATTTCATTGTTTTTTTTTTCTATTGTTTTTCACAGTACAGCTACTCACTAAGGTTAATGCAAAAACTATTTGATTCTCAAACTGACAAAATTTCTTTTTTAAGGCTACCATTGAGCACATGTATTTACTCTATTCATCAATCTTCTAGTCACTGCAACTTTACTCTTCAACTTTTCTTGGCTCCCAACTCCACAGCCAATTTCATCCACACCTTCATGCTAACAGAAACTTGATTTACTTCTGGTATCATATTGCTATGTGCTCCAGGCAGGCTGGGTTGAGTTTAGATTATTATAACTCAAATGGCAATTTTATTCCCCTTGCAGCTAATTATTTTAGGAAGGACATGTGGTGTAACACTGAAAAGTCACCCTCTCTTCTGGCCTATGTATGTTGTGTGAGACCTTGATGCCTGGAGCTGCTATAGCCCCATCTTGAGACCACAAAAGAATAGCCAACATGCTAAGGATGGCAGGAAAGATAACAGGAAAGTACCTGTATCTTTGAGGCTGTCAATTCTTAACAGCATTTAGTTAGTAGGTTAGCTGCATATCTGATTCACATCATTATAGTCAGTCCCCTAATTTCTAAAATATGTGCTATTCTCTTTGTGTTGCAGATAACTTTTGCTTTGTCAGCTATTTTTTTTTATTACGTATTCTTATTCCTCCCTTCTCTATGGATTGTTTTAGTGGTGAGCATGTGACCAAAGCTAAGTGAACAAACATTTTTCCCCCAGTATTGGCAATACTGATTACTAAGAAATGAAATTGGTTTTTCTTTGGTCACGGATGTAAGATGTTCAATCTGTTGATCACCACTATGATGGAAGCTGAGCTGATTTTAAAGAGAGTAAAGTTGAAGGAGGATTAGGAAGGGAAGGGGAAGAGAGAGAAAAAAAGAGAACAGATACAAGTGAAGAAATGTGTGAGACAATGTCATATTAGTTTTTGGTTCTCAGACCTTAGATGTTCTTGAGCTCCAAATGACACACTACTTCTTTTGGTGTAGTTATTCAACTTTTTCTTCTACTGGAGAACATCAGGAGCTCTCCCAATCAATTTTTCTGTGGTCTTAGAGAGGCTCGGGACAGCATCCCCAAAGCTTCCCAAATTCCACTGAAAAAAGTCACTGAACTAGCTGAGTCGTGCCCTCAGGAGGAAGTTTAAGTCTCAGAAAAAGTGCATCTTCTCTCACTACCCCATAGCTGAGAAAAACTTAACTTATTCTTTATTATAAACACTGGCTAAGAAATATATCCTTTTAAAACGACAGTTTACCTCAGAATATTAGAATCAGTACAAAATAAAACAAATATATATATTAGTAAAAGCTTATGGTGGGAGACAAAAGATGTGCTGTATATTCTTTATCTTGCACTCAGGCCACAGCAACTCTGCCCAAGGACAATGGGCTTATAAAACTTTGGCTGCAAATTGAAATTGGTGATGGTGGTGGCAGTGTGTATGTGTGCGTGCATATGTGTGTGTTTGGGATGGGATCTGAACAGTAGGATGAGGGAGACCATGGTTAATATGAGAAATTGTTATCCTACCACACTAGATGAGGGAAACCTACTTCACTATTTACACGGTGAATAAGGAAAGCTTTTAAAAACCCACATTAAGGATTTTGAAAAGGGGGAAGTTATGACTAATTTGAGTTATCTCTATGTTTCAAACAGCTAAGCAGGAGGGTACTTCCTAGGGATGCACCTTTGCAATTAGATATATTCCTGTTTGTCACTGTTTTTTATAGCCTCCACCCCCACAGGGTTTTGGGAAATGTCAGAATACATGTGAACAACCTTATAGATGCTACAGGGGTTTCTGGCTTTTTCACACCTACCAGGCACCTATCAATGTGTCCTCACCCCCATCTCACCACCAGTATGGTATTAGCACTCATCTTGATTGTACCTCTGCATTCATATGTCTCAGATTAGATGGCAGAGGATTGGAGATGGAGGCAGGTGATGGCATGAATTCTGTAGGTACAGTGACATGCAGGACGCAGTAGCAGAGAAATGATAATGGCATTCCTAGTTTATAGCTGTCTACTTGTTTCCTCTGAGTTCTGAACTGCTAGCACTGACTTTTTAATTTAGGAAAATTACTGAGGCAGATTAGATTTATCACTTACTATAAATTACATGATATGTTGTAAAATATCTTTTGGAACAGTTTGTTTATTGACTTGGTAATGCTTTAAAATTAAATAAAATTAAGATTGAAGATTTCATCAATAGTTTACCTTACTTAAATTAATATTATTGTGTGTTTTGGCCTGCAAGAATTTTATATTGAACTCAAGATTTTCTTCTGTGATATATGGTAAAAAATATTTCTTACTAGTGTGTATTGAATTGCCATTGACTAAGTTAAACTCTTTGTAGACAAAAATATCTATTTACTCTGACCCAGTGAGAGCAGGAAGTGATAAAGTTTTCAGCTCCAACATTTAATGAATTAAATTTCTCCTGTGTGAACCAGCAGCTAAGTGATAAACTTAACCTTTCTTACATCTGAAGCAGCTATTTTTACAGAATAAATTTTGAGCAGGAGGCAGCCCGGGTTAACTTGAGATTTTTAAACTCCTCCTGAGTCAGATTTCCCCATGGTTGCTTTACTTAGTTAAATTATATTATCCAGAATATCAGTCATATCAATAGTTAAATTTATGTACACACACTAAAGCCTCTTAAAAAATCTCACATTTTACTTTTTTAACAAATATTTATTGAGTATTTTTGATATTTATGGCAACATTCCAGATGTTGAG
Organism: Cynopterus sphinx; assembly: GCA_030015415.1. Lineage (NCBI taxonomy): Eukaryota > Metazoa > Chordata > Mammalia > Chiroptera > Pteropodidae > Cynopterus > Cynopterus sphinx. The sequence goes on along the minus strand of CM057388.1, from coordinate 22,367,510 downwards.
GAACAGTGACAAACAATGCCATCAAGGCCCTTATTTTCATGGAGCTAACATTCTAGTAAAGTTGGAAAACAAACAAGCAAAAATGACTGAAATGAGATATTTAATGGGAAGTTGGTCTGTTGTCTTAGATTTTCAAATAAAGTCACAAACCCCAGAATCATAGATAATAATTCTGTACTTTATGAGAGGTGTTGCTATGCCATTTAATTAGGACTTGCAAAATATATTATTGAGGCTGTTTATAGCTGCTATATCAAATCCAGATTTTCAATGGCTTAATACAATAAAAATTTAGAATCATCTTAGCAGTTTGGTACATTTGTTTCTGGTTGACAAATAATGTCATCCATGCTGTGATTCAGGGAGCCAGGTTATTTCCATTTTGTGGTTCCATCACCCTTTGGGGAGTCACACATTACTGCATATAGTTGGAGAAAAAGAAAAGAGACAGAAAAGAGTTTCCATTAGTCTCTTAATCACCTTAGCATGGAGGTAACGCCCATCATTTTCACTAACAGACCATTGGAGAGAACTGGTTATAAGGCTATGCTTGCCTGGATGCAAGGGAGTCTGAGAAATATAATTATGGGTTAGACAGTCACTTCTCAATGACATCTTCATACCATGAAAGGAGAGCATGTATTTTTGGTGGACAGCTGATGTTTCCACCACATCAAAGAGGTGAGAAATCTTTAGCTTATCATCCATTTCCAGCCTATATATATATGATGGCTGATGGCTAGAGACTGATCAGGGGAAAAAAAAAGTTTTCTTGAAAAAGATGTATAGGCATATAACAGTGAGAACTATACTTTATCCTTTCTGTTTCTACCCACCACAGCCCATGTGAATGTGACTGGCTTCAATATAAACACATAAAAACAGTGGGGTTATCTTCTTTAAGGAGAGGAAACTGACAGTTTAATGCCCATTGCCTTTTGCTGAATTCCTGCCAACAGATTGGACCATAGAGGGAGGACAAATAGCTAGAGTAGGAGCAAGCTGTACTTCCACTGGCATGAGACAAGACCTTGTAGGTCAAATGAAGTCTATCCCATGGAAGGAGACTGGGCTTGGGCTGTCTTGAAAGGACATGAACCAAGATGCATTCTACTAGGGTGAAAGATATCAGGAGAAAGGGTCTATGTGTTATAATACAAGAAAGAGAAATGAAGAAGTAAACTAGAAAGTCAACTAAAGAAGATAGATCAGTACCAGTTAAGTGAATGGCCCTTGTTCTTTTACCTCTCATCCCATCTTCATATTGTAACCCAAAGGAGCCACATTAGCACAGTGATTGCAGGAGGAGAGAAAGTTAAAGTAAATTGAAAAGAGTAATTTCCATCTACTTTCTTTCTTAGATAGTAAGCCATTTAAGAACTTATTAGATAATACTGGGAGTGAGGATTGTGTACCAGGGAGTGAAGATCTAGAAAAACACTTGTTAGTTATAAGATGAAAGTGTTGATTGATTTTATATTTCTTAAAATGTTTAAAAATAGGACCTTTCTAGCATTGGTGACTATCCTGAGATCACAACAGCAGGTGGAGAAAGGTAGATTGTGCCTGGTCCAGAGAACAGTAGTGAGAGAAAGAAACTTTTCAGATGACACTTCACCAAGTTTTATCTATCTGGCATACCATTACCATGACAATAAATAACCAAGATAAATTCAGTGATAATTAGACAAAATTATCCAATAGCAATTACCTTGATACAAGCAAAATTAATCCAGGATTTCATTGATGGTGACATGAAGACTGAAGTAGTACATTCAGATAGAGACTAACAAATATACACGACTTTGGGAGAAAATGAGCTTGGTGGGAAGGGGTCAGCCAGGAAGTATCTATGCATTTCAGCACAAGAGGCTAGAATTTGTACAGAAAAGGTAGGGGTGTGATTTGCAATCAGAGGACCTACCAGTGCCACATCTTGTAGGACTTTAAAGGCAAGATGAGAGATTTTAATCCATGTGCAACTAGAACCAATAGGAGGTGTAAAGAGAATGACTGGATATAATTTATGTGTTTAAAATATGCTACTAGCTGTTGTGTAAAGAATAAATTGTACAGTGATGAATGGAAAAATGGAGACCTGTTAGAGACTTGTACAGTAATAAGGATGAGAGTAGATAGCGTTTTAAACTAGAGTTTTGGAGTGGCAATGAAGAGAAGAGGATAGTCTTAAGACCTAAGTAGATAAAATGATCAACAGTAATTTCTTCTGAGAGGCATTTATTAACCAATGGGAAATTGGAAGAGCAATGATTTTATGGAGAAAATTCAGGTGAAAGGAATCTATTTCTCCCTAATGTCCTTCAGGAAGCTTGGTAGGAGAAAAATACATGTAATTAGTCAATAAACACTGTGCTAGTCCCTAAGGATATTCCAGTTAACAATACCAATAAGGATCTCTATTTTTTTTTAAATATAAATTTCTACTATAAAAGAAATACAAGAAGGATTTCAGACAGGTTTCTCCTATCACATTATTTGTTAAAGTATTACCCAATAATTCAAATTAAAAGTACATGAAGTCTGAGGAGAAAAAAAATATCATAGATGATAGAGGCTCCATTCATCCCTCTGGCGACCAAATCAGTTGTGACGGAAACAAGGAGCAGCAGCATAGAAAAATTGCTTGAGATGAATAAGCCATACAATTAGGGAGAAATCCAAGAAATCACCTTGCAATAGAGAAAGGTAAGATGGGGCAAGGACACAGGGCTGCCTAGTCTTCAGCGGCTGTGTGAGACAGAGGCTGTGGCAGTGGCAGTGGCAGAAGTCTCTTAAAGGGGCTGCATCCATGAGCAGATTTTCGTGTTGATAGACCTTCTCACTCTGAGCACCAGTGCCTGTCTGGCTGTGTGCAGTGGGCACCAGAGACTTATAGGGAGACATTTTCAGAGTGAGGGCTGAGGCGAGATTCACTATGTGCAGAAGTGCCAGCAGTATCCATTGTTCCCTGTTGAGCTCTCCTCACTCTCAGTGTGCAGACTCAGCACTGCCATAGCTGAGATCTCACCAAACTGGATGACAGAGGTCACTCCACCAGAGGTTTTCCTAAAACCCCACCTCCCCCAACTCACGGCCCCACCCAAGCCACATCCAAGTGTATCCTCAGCAAGTCAGGTGCTCCTTGCTATGAAGACTAACACTGAAGGAGGCAGCTGGCCTGGGTTTCTGGTGTGGCCTTTTTAGGCAACCATAAGCACAGCGTCTGTGGATTGCTTGCTAAATCTTAACAGGTGACCCTGGAGGGGTAAAGGCTTGGGCTAAATTTGGCCTACAGCTGAACCCATCAGGACAGTGTCACTGGACACTTACTACATAAAGCCATGCTAACAAGACCAGGAGACTTAAGAGCTTTGTTCTGTACATAGAAACAGACATGGAAAGGCAGCCAAAATGGGAAGACAAAGAAGCAGGAACCATAAGAGAGAACAGAACAGAGATCCAGATATAATGGAGTCAAGTAATCTAAGAAATGCAGAGTTCAAAACACTGATTATAAAGAGGCTCAATGAACTTTTGGGAAGAGTAGATGAATTCAGTGAGAACTTCAGCAAAGAGATAAAAATAAACATAAAAATGGAAATGGAAATTATGAAAGGGAAACAGTCTAAAATATAGAACATATTATCTGAGATGAGAAGTATATTAAATGGAATAAACAAAGAGAATAAAGAAGAGGATCAAATGCCCTGTCTAAAGGACAGGAAAGCCAAGGACACTCAATCAAAATGGCAAGAAAAAAGGTTCCAAGGCTATAAAAATAATTTGAGTATATGGAACACTCTAAAGGCTCCAAATATTCATCTGATGAGCATAACTGAAAAAAATCAAGATATTGAACAGCTGTTGGAAAAAATGATGATGGAAACTTCCTTAATATGGTAAAGGAAATGGACATAAAACCCCAGGAAGCTCAGAGAATTTCAAAAATCAGGGATCCAAAGAGGCCCACACCAAGACACATCATAATTAAAATGCCAAGGGTTAAATACAAAGAAAGAATATTAAAAGCAGCAAGAGAAAAACACATAATTACATATAAGGGAACACCCATAAGACTGGCAGCTGATTTCTCGGAAGAAACAATGCAGGACAGAAGGGCTTGACAAAAAATATTCGACAGAATAAAGACCCAGGATATACAACCAAGAATAATTTATTCAGCAAAGCTATAATTTAGAGTTGAAGGACAGATAAAGAGCTTCCCAGACAAAAATAAGCTAAAGGAATTCATCACCACCAAGCCAGTATTACAGGAAATATTGGAGGGACTTCTTTAAGAAGAAAAAACATGTATTAAAAACAGGAATAAAGAATGGTAACAACTACATTCCTATCAATAAATACCTTAAAAAGAAAAGAATTAAGTGTTCCACCCAAAAGATAGAGTGGCTGAAAGGATAAGAAAGCAAAACCCCTACATATGAAAAGAAAGGTAATGGAAGAAGATATTGCTTTGATGAACCTAGAAGGTAATTAAGTCAGAGAAAGATAAATATGATTTCACTTTTATATGGAATCTAAGGAATAAAAAGAACTAATCAAAAACAGACTCACAAATATAGTGGACAATTTGGTGACAGACAGATGGGAGGGGTTTTGAGAGGCTGGGACAATGGGGTGAAGGCTAAACAAGTATAAATTAGTAGCTGATAGATGGTCACAGGGATGGGGAGCATGGAATAGGGAATGCAGTTAGCATTATTACATTCGTTGGCTAGGTGGAGGGTTAGGGGAGGGAGCATGCAATTGGGGGTTCATTTTACGAACTCTATAAATGTCTAACTGATGTACTATATACTTGAAATTAAATAACATAAAATAAAAGTAAAATAGAAAATTAAAAAGAAAAACAAAAATAAAAGAGTAAAAAAAAAAGAAAGAACATGAAGTCTTCATCACTGGAAAAGCTATAACAAGAGCAATTTATTAACTAAAACATGAATTTCCTTCTGTTTTTTCATGTTCTAAAGTATTTTTGTCCTATTTTTTTCTGGTTACTGTGAATTGTTAACAGATAAAAGTTTCTTTGATGTGTAATTAGAAAGAAGTCTTGATATTTCTTCCTACTTCTAGTCAAGTCGATATTTAAAGATAAAATGGTGAACTCTTAGGATTATTATCAGAACTAAAATATATATAAACATAAAGAGGCCATTTTTTGAAAACTATCTCTAGGTATTACCATAATTCATGTAGATGCATTTATTATGCTTCATATAAGAATGTGAACCCTTTAAGAGTGTTAGTGCAAACATCCAGTTGAGCATTATGGATAAAGCACAGCTTAAAGAAAAGTATGGGCCTCATTTTTTATTCCTCTGGGTCCTCTAGAACAATATTACCCAATAAAAATAAAAGGGCAGCCACATCGGTAATTTAAAATGTTCTAGTAGCTTCATTTAAAAAGTAAAAACTTAATGAGCAAAATTAATTTTAGGAATATATTTTATTTAACCCAACATAAGCAAAACATTACAATTTCAATGTGCAATAAATTTTAAAAATTATTCATGGATGTCTTGCATTCCTATTTTGTATTAAGTCTGCATTTCAGCCTGTATTTGAATTTACGGCATATCTCAATTTAGACTGGTCATATTTAAAGTGATAAGAACTGTTACAAGGTAAACTGAGGCATATTACAACTTTTAAGAGTTTATTTGAGCAGAAATCCACTTGAATCAAGCAGCATCTGGTCTAGTAAATAGGGACCCTGAGGAGCTCTACAATGTGAAAGATTTTTATAGGCAGAAGATAGTGAGAGCAAGGAAGTTATATTAGGCCCAAAATCAGATTGGTTATTGCAAGGTTACTTTTTTTGAGGGATGGCAAAGGTCTATCAGGGGGATTCCTTAACTAGTGCTGTGCTGATCATTTGATTCCTTATTGACTGATGGAAGAAGATTCCATTGCTGGGAGAACAGAAAGTGTAATTAAGTCTCAGTTTGGTGATGTAGGCTTAGTATAAGTGACTCCATTTGAAACGTATTCTCTTGTTTTAAAAGTACACACTCCAGGATTAGAGAGTATGTCTTTGGTATTGATGATTTTTATCAGCAATTAAATAAAAAATCCTGAATGTGTGTTTCTGTTTATTTTAAGGAGTTACAGATTATTAGCTCTACTTTCTCTATCAATGCCCACATGCAAAAATCAAAGTAATTTTCTTCCTGTTGCCCCAAATTTAACCTGTAATACTTTTCTCTAGGGCTACAAAAACTGCTGGCTAATAATTTGGAGTGGAAATAATGTTTTATTGCGAATTTAGTTCTAATGCCAGTAAAAGTGAGTATTGTTCCTATCAATCTTCTCGAGGAAAAATAATAAAATTTAAAATTGTGTAAATATCTGTACAGGATAATATCCCTGAAAAATAGGTATTGTGTTCAAATCAGGTAACTGTGATACACAGACTGTACAACTACTGTTATTCAGGCTGTCTGACTGAATTCTATGTTTTTGTTGTTTTTTTTAGGTAAGAGGAAAAAATAGTATAAAACTACATTTGATTCATTTATTTATCATATTTTTAGGCTATTTTAGGGATAACATAAATTTTTCTGAATATGCACTAGAATTTTTAAGGAAAATAAATGTTTAAAAAGGAAAAGAATCTTTAGGAAAGTATAAGTGATATAATATTGGGACATTATTTTTTAAATCAAAGTATTTTGAAAAGTTACTTTAACTTTTCTTTGGGTACTATGCTATATAAATTTTAAAACCTGTGATTTTTAATTAGCAATGACTTTTCCAGTGACCTCTAAAGTCATTGTCAAATTATCAGTGGTTAAAAAGGTTTCGTATAAAATTCATAACAATAATATAATATTTGTAGTGTAAAAATAATTAGGTTCTTTTTTAGGTGAAAAATTTCTTCTCTCAGTTTAATTAGTTGAAGTGAATACTAAGCAAGTATAAATTTTCAAAAGAAGATTATCCTTTTAAAAACAAGTCTATTATGGAATATACTTTATTCAGCCTTATAATATGCTCCTTGATTGGAATTTTTATAGCAGAACGAATAAAGGGAAATCAGTTATATCTTTAATTTGTCTCTTTAACTTGCTTTAAAAACAGTTATTATTAATTATTTCCCCATAATTGTTCCCACTATTTCCTATCCTCTGAAGTTCACCATTCAGGTAGTCCACATTTCTTCTGAAAGTTTCTAAAATTGCAAAATTCAACAGATCCATTTATTTATATTTTAAAACAGTATCCTAATCTTTTTGATTACTTGAATTTTTCAATTTTCTTAATGTTAGCATATTTTGAATGTACTTAATTTATAATCTATACTTATATTCCACAAGATTGAATATATGTAGTACAGTAATTTTACAAAAGATCGTGAGAAATGGAAATATTTTTTTCAACAGGCAGAAATTCTTTTACATAGAATGTTAAGATAGTATGCTGAAAAATATTGGACACCTTATAAAGAAATGAATGTTCTCTATAACTGAACCTAAAAGACTCCATGTGAAGATAAAGGACACTTTATAGAGTCACCATATACAATTACTATTATTTTGTGTTTCAAATAATGGTTGGTCAAATATTTATAAACATAAATTAATAATAAAAGCTCACCATCAAAGTAGAGTAATATGCCATTGGTGAGCCAGATACTAGCTAAATATTTAAATATGTTAAATATAAATTATTCATAGAAATTTATAAAAAACTTTGTACTTGCTGTACTTCCTACATGAGTCATTTGTTATAAAATGGAATGAAAGCAGATGCCTTAGACAAGATAAACTGTTTTTGCATATGGAATTTTCTTTGTAAATTTTATTTTTGCATGTTGTTTGCTCAAGACACTTATGCATTTCTGGATTGATATGGTTAACATAAGGACGGTGTTCCAAGAATAAAGTTAATATATTTTTGGCTATCATAAAATGATGAATAACAAAATGTTGATTTTATTTACTCACTGAATGTAATAAATACTTTTAAAAGAATTACTGTTTTTAGCCTTAAAATATTTATTAGTTAGAAAACTAACATTTCCTAAATGAATTTTGAAGTCACAATATTTTGACAGATGGATACTTATTATAAAAGTTATTTATGTAATTATATAGCTTAAAGGTATGATTTAGATACTCCTATATATATAAACTTGGAAGAAAATAGTATTCAAACCATTACTAAATTTAGAAATTATTTTTATAATATTATAGTTAAGTTTGACAAATTTTAACCATATGGAAATTCATTATGTTTACTTAGAAGTTCAAAGCTTTATTTTTGTTGTGATGAAAAACACATAAAATTGTTGTGAGTTTAGCTAACATACTCCATGGCATTGCTGCTTTGTCATCCATTTTGGTTGACCAAGTAGCCTGCAGAGATCTTAAACTGACACTAGCCCCTCATGCAAGGGCATGCCCTGGTCAGGAGCAGGCAGAGTCACAAATAAATATAAATTTTTGATATGACTTGCCCCAAAGCTCTTGTGATCAACAGTCTCCCCTGACTCCCAGTGCCTTCCTTTTATGCACCACTGAATAGGACCCAAGTAGGGATTACCAAAACTCTCTTTTTTGGTTTGAATTGACCAAGTCAGCCGTAACCTGGAAAGCTCTCTACCCATGAACTCTATTAAAGACATGTGCCCAGGGTCCTCTCTCTCTCTCTCTCTCTCTCTCTCTCTCTCTCTCTCTCTCTCTTTCATTCTCCTCTCTGCCTCAGAACATGTGAGTAATAAACTTCTCTTTTTCAGTTCCTCTCATAGCATGTCGTTGAACCATGGCTCACCATCTGGCATATATGTGTTAATTTGCCAAATTCATAACAACCATCTTCACCATTTTCAAGTGCACAGTTTAATAGTGTTAAATATTATTCACATTGTTGTGTAACAGATTTCTAGGATCTTTCATCTTATAAAACTGAAACTCTTTGCCCATTAAACACTAATTCTTCTCTTCCCTCAGCCCTTGGCAACCACCATTCTACTTTCTGCTTCTGTGATTATGACTACTTTAGCTAATTCATAGCACAATGTCCTCATGGTTTACTCATGTCATAGCATTTGACAGGATAGTCATCTGTTTTTCAAAGCTGAATAATATTCCTCTCTCTCTGTCTCTTGTGTGTGTGTGTGTGTGTGTGTGTGTGTGTATCACATTTTCTTTATCCATCCAACCCTTCATGCACATTTTGGTTACGTTCACCTCAAGGTCCTTGTAAATAATGCTGCAATGAACACAGGTGTGCAAATATCTCTTTGAGATCCTGCTTTGGATTCATTTGGATATATACTGAGGGGTGGGATTGCTGGATCATACGGTAATTCTAGTTTTAATTTTTTGAGGAACCTCCTTAATTTTTTTCATAGTGGCTGCACCATTTTACATTGCTAGGAAAAGTACACAAGGTTTCCAATTTCTCTAAACACTTGCCAACACTTGTTATTGTTTTCTCTGTTGATGGTGGCCATCCTAATGTATGTGAGGTGATATCTCATTGTGATTTTTATTTGCATTTCTCATGTAATTAATTGTGTTGAACATCTTTTCATAGGATCTTTGAAAATTTGTATATTATCTATGGAGAAATGTCCATTAAAATCATTTGTTTATTTTTTAATTGGGTTACTTAAGTTTTTGTTGTTGAGTTGTAGGCGTTACATATATACTCTGGCTATTCACCCCTTATCAGACATATAATTTGCAAATATTTTCTTCCATTTCATAGAGTGTATTTTCATTCTGTTGATTGTTTCCTTTGGTACACAGAAGTTTTTAAGTTTGATGTAGCTGCATTTGTCATTTTTTCATTTGCTGCCTGTGCTCTTGGTATCGTATCCAAGAAGTCTTTGCCAAATCTAAAGTCATGAAGTATTTTTTCCTGTTTTTCCCTACAATTTTAAAGGTTTTGGATCTTATGTTTAGATCTTTAACTTATTTTGAGTTAATTTTTAAGAATCTGTCTTCATTCTTTTGCATGTGGATATTTAGTTTTTTGAACACCATTTCTGCTTCCCCCTTGTGTAGTCTTGGCTCCTTTGATGAAGAATATTTGACCATAGATACATGGGTTTATTTCTGATCTTTCTATTTTGTTCTATGAATCTCTATGTCTGTCTTTGTGCCACTAACACATCATTTTGATTACTGTTATTTTATAGTCTGTTTTAAAAATAAGAAGTGTGAGGCCTCCAGCTATCTTTTTTCAAGATTGTTTTGGCTAATGTCTGTCTGTGGTACTGCAGACTCTCTGGTGCTAGTCTAAGCCATGGTGATCTTTTTCAGAGGCTTCCAGCCTCTTTCATGTTCTTGTCACCATTTAGATTCAGGCAAGATCAAAACGAGTCTCTTAGGCAGCCCCCTGAAAAGTCAGAATGTTTAATGTTGGATATATTTTCCACTCTTCTCTTTCACTCCCCAGTGAGAAGGTGGGGATTGGGAATTTTTTTCCCAATCATGCAGTGCTGTCCTGTGGAGAGTGACTTTGGAGTGTAAATGCCAAAATTTTCCAACTGGACTTAATGTGGTTTTTCTTGTCTGAGTGTCACCTAAAGTGCAGGAACCTCTTAAATGATTTCTAGATTTCTCATAAAGGCACTTAGTATTGTTGTTAAGTTGTTTTTGTGGGTAAGGAAGAATCCAGGACTTCCTATTTCACCATATTCCTGATATCACTCTGATTAGAAGCTTAAACTTTTAACTATAATGAATATTTTTTTCTATTTAAAGACACCAGAGAATTATATTTCAGGAATTTCCAAGAGATTTCAATGCTAGCAGCTCTAATCAATCAACATTGGCCTCTGTGAATGACTTTCAAGAGATGTCCAGACCTTCTGATAAGAGTGATCAGTTTGTGCCATTTGCTGTGGATCTGGCAAGAATCTAAGAAGGAGCTGTGTCATAAGTACCCTGTAGCTACTATCCCCATTTCCTACTCTTAAGATTCGGCCAATTGTAGAATGTTAATACCTTTATAACATGAGGGTGTGCTTCTGTTAGATAGGTTGAATTTCACAAAGAAAATAGTAGGTTTAAAGTAATTTTGTTTTACTTTGTGTTCAAGGCTTACAGATGATGATAAGAAAGGCTTACAGATGATGATAAGACCTAAATTAATTTTATATTCCAGTATTTTGTGTCTCTTTAGACCAGGAATTTTAAATATGTAGGTGCCAACCCAAAAATGGATCAAAACTAGCATTATTTTTTTAATTGACTAGAATAAAAAATATTAAAGAATGTCATGTGGGGGGTGAAGAAACTTTTCTATACCCTCAAGGTTTGTTTTGCTGGTCTGATCATTAAATCTACATGAGACAGAGTAACAACAGAAAAATAACCAAATTTAATTATATAGGTACATATGGGAACCCCAGTAGAAACCCCACATACATGAGAGGTTCAGAGACAGAAAGATAAAATGGGCTTTATATAATATACTGAACTAAGGATGTGGTAAAGTACCTTGGGGCTTCAGGAGGGAGGAGAGTCATTTTCAGGATGATAAGAGCAGATGTTCAGGAATTAGAAGTTTGCCCTGCCTTATAGACAGGTCAAAAAAAAGTTATTTGTGGTGTATCACCTCTTATTATGTGCAAATCCCCTCATTTAAATTTTAAGGGAGAGGTAAAAGTTTCTTCTTAGCCTCTTAATTGCCTTTAGTTCAAAATAATTCACATGCCCAAGTGGCATATTTTGGGGAGGCCTGTTCTGAACCCCTTTAGTCATATGTAGTAAGGGTAGAAATTGTTTTGTGATAACTTTTTCAATGGCATGTGTGTATAGACTCTATTGTGATGTAAAATAAATTACTCTGATTTGTAGTAATAACATTTTGAAAATCATTGACATTTTTACTTCTGTGAAAGAGCTGTCACATTCTCTTGAACTGATAATAAATATCTGAGTACTAAACAAGGACAAATGTCTAAGACCAAATATATCGTTTTAATTTTCTCTCTTAAACCCTAGGCTGAGTTTCTAGGGCAGCATTTGGTTGATGATGTTTGTTATCCTGGCACATTCCTTTGCTTTAGTTGTTGATTTCTCTGACCATTGGAAATTTCCTTGGAGGCTGAGTCCAGTACCAGTTTTATAAAATGTGCCAAGTTTACCAGGAAATCTGTTCAATTTGAATTGTGAACTGTGTATATCCTTGATTTTCATCTTTTTTCATCAGATATTATTCATTGGCCTAAATGTTGTTTCTGTTCTCCTAAAATATACCACTTGCCCACTTTCTTATATACAGGAGTAATAAAGCATATTTTCTGCTGACTGGGTCCTCTGAAACATCCAAGGACCAAGCTATAATAATCATTTTGAAGATATGTTTTATGAATATCTCCCCTTTCACCAGCTTATTATCAAAGTTGTTCTGTCACCTCTGCAATGTGATTTGATAAATTTCAAAATATCTCCTTGTTCTAAATTACATTCTATTACCACTTCTAATTTACCCCAAAATGGCCACTCCTTTTCATTTCTTAGGTTAAGATGTTAGGTACAACAGGTCCTTGATAAAATTAAAATGATTCCTGCCTAATAATAGCCTCATGGAATATTTATTGAATTAAATAATTCCTAAATTTCTTTTTTTGACCCCTCCCTTTTTTTCATTTCACTTTCCAAGAACAAAAGGTAGAACTAAATGAAAATGATTACATCAGGAGGATTGAACTTTTCAATACCTTGAATGGAAATTAATTTCTACTTAAATTCTTCAGTACTCACATACATTCATTTAGAGAAATAGTTTAAAGTAAATATGTTGAGAGGTACTCTTTTAGTATGTAATTTATTTGTGAAAGGACACACATATGTGTATATGTATATATGTACAAGTGTAAAACAATTACTTTAGTAAAATAATCAACTTTATGTGTTTCAGGATTAATTTACAAATTATTGCTATTTCAAAGTCCACAACTGGCTTAAGTATGATTTGTACATTGTATTTAATTTTATTCTATGAAAACACCTTTTGCTAGTTTAAAGGTCTTTTCAGGGTAATAATAACTCATTTGTGTTCCCCTACCACTGATCTATCTGTCATATAATCAGAACCAAGTAATTAGTATCTAAATGCATGAATCAATATCTTAATTTGTGAAATTTTAAAGGGTAAAACTATTTTGCAATTTGAAGCAAGAAAATAAGGATATAAATTGTAATAGGCACTTTTTGATAAACTGTCACTAAAATGTAGCCTTATCTCATCTTCTGTATTAGTTTCCTAGGGCCGCCACAATAAATTACCACAGAGTGGGTGGCACAAAACGACTGAAAAATTTTGCCTCACAATTCTGGAGGCTAGCTGTCTGAAATCAAGGAGTCAGTAGGGTCACATTCCTTGCAAAAGCTCTGTGGGAGAATTTGTTTCTTGCCATTTCCAGCTTCTGTTGGCTGCGGGTATGTTTTGGCTTGTGTCTCTATCACTGCAATCTCTGTCTCAAAGTCACATTGCCTCTACCTCTTCTCTCTGTGTTTTCTGTCTCAAATATCCCTCTGCCTTTCTCTTATAAGGACTCCTGTTGTAGTATTAAAGGCTGTTGACTGGAGTGTAAATGAATCAAGAAACTTTGACTAGAAATAAAAGATAAAGATTTATTCAAAGCCCTTAGGGTTTGCAAACTAGAAACACAACTAGGCAATAACTAGAATGTTCCAAAGAAGAGAGAGAAGCTGAGCTCTTACACTAAAAAGTACATTCTTGAGAAGGATCAGTCCTTTATTCTTATCTTCTAGATTGGTCTGAGATGATAATCGTCCAGATGTCGGGTGGTGCGTATATATGACTATTTATTCTAAGTCCTTCAGAAGGATATGTGTGTGTGTGTATTTTATATTTATAATTATTATAATTATATGTAATATGTAATTATATAATTATAATATATTAATGTATATAGTTAATATAAATTTATATATATGTAAATATAAAGTTAAGGTCTGAAGATAAGGGGATCACCCTGAATTGGCCTTGTGGGCCTTGAGGAAAGAGTGAAGAAATAAAATGTGTATATATATATATATACATAAATATATATATATATATATATATATATATATATATATATATACATACACACACAATCTATGCAGCAGGAATAAAATTGTTTCCTCATGCCTCAGCCTACTTGATTTTAGTAATTTAGCAACTTGACTATAGTGACTCCATTTTAATTTTGCTATTCCCTTTTTCCAAATATGGTAAAATTCATAAGCTCTAGGAATTTGACATGGATATATCATTTATGGGGCTACCTTTCAATCCACTGCATCTCCTTAGTGTGATTGTATGAACTTTGTAAGCAGAGATCAAATCTTATATTATTTTAATCAGCATACATTAAAATGCATAATCTTGTCTAATACAGTACTTACTATTTACTCTGTTATCTTTTCATGGCAGGTATTTTATACAAACATTAAATTCTCACAGCATCTATAAAAGGTAGGAATGCATCTTGCCATTTTGCATATGATGGAACTGAGGCTTGTGGATCTTAATTCGCTTGTCCAAATTTGCACAAATAAATAGTACAGAGCTGGGATACCAGCACAATTATGCTTTGGGAGAGCTGCAAGCTTTCCACTGTAGCTAAATACATGTTGATTATAAAGGAGCCCTCCAGACATGCATGTCACTTGATAACATTCACATGGAAATACATATGCATTTAATTCAACAAACCAAATTAGATTTAATTATATTTCTTGTGTCAGTTCAGAAAATACATTTAAATTCCTTACGTTTAACAAGTGTTAATGCTAAGTACACAAAATTTCCTTAAATAAGAATAGATGAAGTAATCTTACCATAAAATAAAAAAAAATGTTTAAAATTCCACCAAAATGAGCACTGAATGTGTCCCAGTACAGATATTAACAATATACTGTAAACCATATAATTCTAACAATTTTATATATTTTATATCAAAATTATTATTAAAACTAGATTAGTGATAAGATTGTATAATGAATGTGTCTCCTCTTGTGTTCATTTGCTTCCTGATATAAGTTTAGAGTTGAGCTATTACTAAGATTAATTATTGAAATACCACAACCAACTACAATGCCAGAAGTAACTTGTGACTTATAGTTTCTTTTCATGCCAGAAAACCAACCAACCAACCAACCAACCAACCAACCAAACAAACAAACAAATAGATAATAGTGTAATGGGCCAGTCAGCTAAGAGAGGTAAGCCAGCAGTCCAAATCACATTAATCCAATCAAGAATTGAGATGCTTTAAAGTTTATAACTTTAATCTCAATGTGGATTTTTACATGATTCTAGTGGAAACTCTAGGGTCTTTTGCAGAACTCATCCTTCCTAGGTCTCTGGGGAATATTTCAGTTACCCTCTAGATGACTGGTTAAATTAGAAGCCAGACCCTCAGGCAGTAGCTTTTAAGGTCTGCAAATAGGTCTCTTTCTGGGCATTTTTGCTTGCTCCCTCTGCTTTGAGCCTTGGGTGTGTGTGTTGCCGGGAAGCCACCACAAAACCTCTGGAGCCTTTATGAACTGTTTCTTTGTTTGCTGTAGTCTTGTGGGTCTCCAGGGTACATGCCCACAATTTGGCCTTCAGAGCTAGGTGTTTTGGGGGCCTATCCCTCAGAGGGGATTTTAAAAGCTGGGGCACTAGTTGTGGGCTCCAAACTCTTCTTTGCTTCTCAGGGAGAAGCTGGGAGTTGGGAGTTTCCTCTAGACTATATGGCACTATGCTGGGAATGGTTTTTATGGCAAGCGTCTCTGCCCCTATTCCTTGTTTCAATGTGGGTGATGTGGGTATTTTATAATTTTCCAGATATGTAGGAAGTGCTCAGCTAAGTTTCTGGATTTATTTCAGAGATATTTGCTCTATTCTAGCTGTAGACTCTGTGTGTTTCTGAGAAGAGGTAATTTGGACCATAACTCTGAAGTATATAGTTCATTTTATTTCACAATTGCAATGCACATTAGAAAAATCTTAAATGTAACTTTTTCTTTTGCAAAGCCATTTAAAAAATTTATAATGAAAATATAAATAGAATTATAATTGAGTTATAATCATGAGTGTTTTACATATCTATTTTGGATCAAATATATTTTATTCTGTATCTAGAGTCTGTAGCTCAAGCTGGAACCTCTCTTGAACTTTAGATCCATGCCTCCATCTATGAGGCAGACATTCACTTAAATGTACTGCTGGATCATTATGTCTCAGCAGAATTTCCTCTCTAGTATTTTATTTCATTTAGCTTCTTCATATTATAAACCAGCTTCTGAATTTGCAAGGCTGTCAGTCAAAAATTCTAAATGTAAAATTTGAAGCATATTTTATAGTTTTATGTCTGATGATGTCATCAGATGCTCAGATGAACTCAATATCAGTCACTGAGATTGTTAAAGCATGAGCTGTTGTGATAATATTCTGCATTTTATATCAAGTTGTCCATTTTTAGATTGCATGGCTTTGGAAAAAGGCAGTTTTAGTTCTCGCGGATTCCCAGTCAAAGGATGGGAGAAAAATTGGAAACATGTTTGGAGAGTCATAGGAAAATATTGGAGGAAACCAGAAGAATTCAAGATCCATTTCAGTTTACAAGTAAAAAAACAAAGCCCAAATGATAATGAACAGTATTAGAATCTAATATCCACAAATGCATGTTATAGTTTCTATTGAAACATATTTTTTTCTCTTTCTAATTCCTATTTTTACCAAAAAGAGACAAATTAACACTAATTTATTTGCAAGATAAGTATAGTTTCAATAAACTTGGTCTGATTATTTGTATAAGTCCAGATAGAATATTAATTAACCACATAGGCACTTCTAAATCTACTTTGCTGGAATCTTTCATAAAGAATCTTCAGATTGAACTTAAAAGGCCTCACAAGGCCAGAAAAGTCAAGACAAGGACCCCCCATTACATGTTTCTTGTAGTACCTACAGGTTTTGGGTGAGTTCCTCTTTTCTTAAGGTCCCCAAAAGATCTTGAAGTTCCTGCACCTTCCAAGAAGTAACATTCTTTACTCATATGGGACGGCTGTTAGGAACCATTTAAGCAAGATACCAGGCTAATATTTCCTAGGGTTTTTATTGGCTTCCATAAATCAATCTTAATTCCTTAAAGCTTTCTGGTCATATCCAAGTCTATGCATTTTTCTTGAGCATGACATTCCATTCAAAGGCTTGGTAGTGAAAACTAGTTTCCAATTATGTCCTGTTATAAAGAGAATAGAATCTTATTAAGCTTATCCAAACAATCATATTGCCACAAAAATAAAAATACTCATTAAGAGTTTCTGAATTCTGGAGGGATCAAGAAGGGAGAAAAAAAAGTGCTTCAATTCTGTTTACAAAGGTATAATTTACCAAACTGCTAAGTCATAAGTAATTTAAGAGAAACAAGTTTCCTTTTATCTGGAAAACAAAATAATAAAATCAGCAATATTTTAAACAAAAATTCATAACAATTACAATCATCCTCAGTTCACTCAGTGCCATATAATCAATTCTTAATTATCTTGATCACTTACCAGAATTTCATGAATACAATTATTACTTAGAATTCTATACATCTTCATCCTTTTAAAGGTATGATCTGAAAATTTGTTCTCAGAAGCCAGTATTTTGAAATTAGCCAGAATCCTCTCTATCTTTCTGAAGATAGAAAGATATTTGCAATAATATCAGAGTAAATAATGACAGACTGTAAATGACAAAAACTTAAAAAAGGCATCGCTATAGATCTGATTATAATACAGTTGACAAAGAAATTTGCTTTTCTCTGCAACCTAAAGTTTTAAGAGACCAACTAAAATTTCAAATGAAAATATATCAGGACACTGCAGATTCTTGGAGATTATAATCTGAAAATTCATTTTTAGTAATAAGAATCGATACATACAAATAGAACATTATTACTTCTTTATTTGACAAAGCTTCCCATCTGATTTTACTATATCAAATATGCCTAGTTATTTTTAAATTTCTCTTTTTTAAAGAGAGGGAATATATCTTTGAGGCATTTCAGGGACTCACTGAAATAACCCAAAGCCATTTTTCCAGGTTAAGGAAATGTCTTTTTTACAATTTGAAACCTGGGAAGTTTGTCACACATGCTTGTCCGAAAGGATTATATATCATTATGAAACAATATTAAATTATCCATTGCTCAAAGTGAAAGTAAAAGATGTCAAACATAAGTACAAGGTACCAATTATTATCAAAAACTTAGTTCTTAGGATTGAGAAGATTGTTTTCTTGAGTAATCAAGTACTCAATTGAGATAATAGAAGACACATAAAACTATATTAATAAAATGTGGAATCCTTGATTTCTAGATAGAAAACGTTTCATAATATCTAATCTGGATCAAAACAATATAGGAAAACTTTGTTCGTTTGACAGTCTGAAAGAAGACCAAATTCTAATTCTGTATTAGCTTATTTTTGATACTTAACTTACTATAATAAATTTATTTTAATCTTATTCATTTTAACCATACATAAAATTTCCTTTCTCGGGATGTTTTTCCACAAATCTACAACTTTCCTTAGTCTCTCTTAGTTTTATCCCTTGTAATCCATTCAGAGTTTGACAACCTTTTTTAGGATGATTCTTTCAAAAATTGTTTTTCAGACTGTATATCCTTCTAAAGTCTGACCGGGGACAAGTCAGACACAACAGACAAGATCACAGGGCTGGGTGGCCCAAACTTTCTACTACGCCTGAGACCCTGAGTTTAACCCCTAAAGGGAGGCGAACATGAAGTTTGCTTAGTAGAGTTTAGATGAGGCAAACAGCTACCTTGAGTTAGGTCAGGGGGAGCTTCTGCTGCCTTCTCCTTCAATGCCCGCTGAGAGGGGGTCAGAATTGCCCAGGCCCCGCTTTTCTCTGGAGGTGAGACAGAAGCTCAACAAAT
>CM057388.1:22036085-22343585 GCA_030015415.1 Cynopterus sphinx | reverse complement strand
TAAAGACTTACTACACACGTAGTTATCCTATCACTGTATTTTCCTGAATTATATGAAGCATGATATTTAGGACATACTTTACTTATAACTGAAATTCATCATTATACAGTAATGTCATCACATCCTTTATATCATTACTTTTAGAGAAGAGTCAAATCTGAGTTCCAAGGGAAAACAAATGTAATATACAGCAGATGACATCTTACACTAGCTAATTAAGAGTGCAGACTCTGTTTTAGCATTTTCAATCACGGCTTTCTAGTTCACTCATTTTTTATACATTAATCAAACATTATTGAGCACTTAATATATGCAGTATGCTCCAATATTAGGAAACAAGTAAAAAAAATAAGGTTATATATGAGAAAAAATGTTTTTCTATTTTGTAGAAGAAATGGGGGAGGAATATTGGCATTAATAGTAATGATAATAAAAAGAAATAAATATTATATATTATATTTAACTGTAGTCTTTGCTTTCATTGTATAGCATTCATGTATACATAAGAAAGCACTAAAAATATTGATTACCCAAAAATATTTCAATAAATAAGCATGGACTGCTTATCAAAGCCAATATGATATATAAAATTTGTTTTTCATCAACTTTTTATTATGAACATATTTTAACCTGGTTATTAGTATTTTTTACTTTTAAGATATAGGTGTTTCTTATATATTCTACAGATTAGCTTTATCAGATGTATGGTTTACAGATGCTTTTCCCATTCCATTGATTGTCTTTTTATTTGTTGTTTCCTTTGCTGTACACAGGGTTTTAGTTTTATGTAGTCCCACTCAATCGTTTACTTTTTTGTTGGTGCTTTTGATGTCACTTCCACAAAATTATTGCTAAGACCAGAGCCACGAAGCTTTTCTACTATGTTTTTTAGGAGTTTTATGATTTTTGTGTATGATGTAAAATAAGTCTCTATTGAAATTCTTTTGCATATAAATATTCAATTTTCCCATGACCATTTATTGAAGAGACTATCCTTTCTCAATTATGCTTTCTTGGAACCTTTATTTAAATTCAGTTGATCATATATGTGCAATTTTTTTTCCTGAGCTTTGTATTCTGTTCCAATTGGTCTGTATGTCTGTCTTTATGTGACTAGCATGTGTTGATTACTGTAGCTCTGCAATATATTTTGAAATCAGGAACGGTGATGCCTCCAATTTTGATATTCTGTCTTATGAACTTTCTGGCTATTCCTACTCTTTTGTGGTTCCATATGAATTTTAGAATGTTTTTTTTATATATAAAAAAAAGTCACTGGGATTTTGATAGAGATTGCATTGAATTTTTAGATTAACTTGGACTTGAATAACATTATAAATCAAATGTGTTTCCTTATTGATATTATACATTTTGATACTATGATATTGTGTCATATGCCTTCATAAATTTTGTGTCTTCCTGGTGGATTGATATATCATTATATATTATCCACCTTTGTCTCTTAAGATAATTTTTGATTTGAAGTATGTTTTGTTTGATATAACTATAACCACTCCTACTCTCTTTTGGTTACCATTTACATGGAATATACTTTTCCATCTCTTCACTTTTAGCTATGTCTGTCCTTAAGTCTAAGGTGAGTTTCTTGTAGACAGCATATAGTTGAGTCTTATGTTTTTATCCATTTAGCCCCTCTATGTCTTTTAATTTGTGAGTTTAATTTATTTACATTTAAAGTAATTATTGATAGAAAAAAATTGCTATTGACTTGTTGTTGTTTTGTTTTCTGTTTGTGTTGTTCTTTGATACGTCTTTTTCGATCTTTCTGTCTTCCCTTCTGTTTTGTTCATTTTTGTATTGATATGCTTTGATATTCTGTTTTTTTTTTTTGGTAACTTCTATGGATATTTTTTGTGTGCCTTGGGGCTTACATAAAATATCTTACAGTTATAATAATGCATTTTAAACTAAAAAGAAAGCTTAAGTTCAAGTTCAATCATATACAAAAATTCTACGTTTTGCTCCTCTTATGTCTTTTACAACTATTGTTACAATGTACAATTATTTATATTGTTCATCTTTTAACACATTTTTAGTTATAATAGTGTTTAATACTTTTAGTTTTAATTTTTATATAGGAATTAAAAGTGACTAGCTCATTAAAATTACAGTAATGTAATATTTTGTATTTGTCTATGTATTTACTTTAGTCAGTGAATTTCATACTCTTATATGCTATCATACTGTTGTTTAGTGTCCTTTCATTTCAGCTTGAGAACTTCCTTAAGTATTTCTCATAAGGCAGGTCTAATGGTACTGAATACTCACAGATTTTGCTTGTGTGGGAAAGTCTCTATCTCACCTTCACTTTTGAAGGACACTTTTGTCAGGTATAGTATTCTTGTTTGATAGTGTTTCTTCTTCAAGCACATTGAATATATGATTCCACTCCCTGGTGGCTTGCAAAATTTCTGTAAAAAATTCAGCTCACAGTTTTATGAGAGGTTCCTTATATGTGAAAAGTTGCTGTTTTATTGCTTCTTTGACAATTTTCATTTTGTCTTTGACTTTTGAAAATTTGATTATAATGTGTCATGGTGTGGATTTTTTAGATTCATATTACTTGGTGTGTTTTGGGGGGATTCTTGGATCTGGGTGTCTATTTTCTTACCCAGATTTGGGAACTTTTCAGCCATTATTTTTTTTAAGTAAGCTTTCTAGTCAATTTTTCTATCTCTTCTCCCTCTGGGACTCTTTCATATAATTGCTCTGTTTGATTAGATCCCATAAATCTCTTAAGCACTCTTCACTCTTTTTTATTCCGTTTTGTTTTTGTTCCTATGACTGACAGAATTGTTTTTAGTAACCTGCCTTTGATTTACCTGATCATTTCTTATGCTTAATTTAGTCTGCTATTGAACCACTCTAGTGAATTTTTCAGTGCAGTTATTGTGTTCTTCGGTTCCCACGATTTCTCTTTGGTACATTTCAATATTTTCTATTTCTTTGTTGAAATATTTACAATGTTCATGCATTGTTCTCGACCTCAGTGAGCATCTTTATGACAGTTATTTTGAATTCTCTATCACACAAGTTATATGATTTTGGGGGGGTTGGTTTTGGGAGATTTAATGTATTCTTTTGTTTTGAACAACTTTGCTCGATTCTTCAATTTCTTTGACTTTCTATGTTGGTGTCTACACACAAGACAAAGCAGGCCACTGTCTCAACATTCAGGGACTGGCCTTGGACAGGAGAAAATCTCCACTTATCAGCCTAGCCAGAGATTCTCGGGGCCTCTCCCAAATTTTTCCCTCCCCAGGACTAAGCAGGTAGCTCTGGTTTTATTTGTTTACTCTGTGCTGATTCAGGTTTCGGGGAATCTATGGCATTTACCTGTCCAAACCACTACATGTGTTCTCTCTAGGTGGCTAAACTGCACCACACCTATAAGAACTCCAAGATGCCAGTTCAGATTCCATATCTAAGGTGCAAACCAGATGCAAGTTCTTTAGACAGCCCTGGATAAATTGGGCACAAGACACATGGATTAAATATTTTCCTCCCCAGGGGGAAGTTGAGAGCTGGGATGTTTCATTTGCTTACTCTATGGAGCAAAGGGGAAGATCAATGGCATCTACCAGCCTCAGCTTTCATCTGCATTTTACCCCAGGTGACTAGATTGTGCTGGATCCATCATAGTTCCAAGACCGACAAGACAGAAGTCAGTCTCCTTTGGAACCTTCTGGGAAAAGTTGGTGAACTAAGCCCTTTCCTCTCCTGGGTGCAGCTGGGAGATGGCGAGTCTCTTCCGGATTGTATGGTAATGTGCCAGGGGAAGGGACTCTAGTGAGTAGGTGTCCTGAATCTCCCTACTAGCTTTCGAGTGTCTGGTTTTGCACTCTCCTGGAATGTAGGAGCCTTTCAATTAATTCTGTATTTCTCACAAAGGGATTTGTTTATGAATTGATGCTGATTTATTGTGTTTGTAAGAGGAATGGGTCTAGGGCTGCCTACTCTACCATCTTTTTGACATCACTTTGTGACACTTGTTTTTAATGAAATATTTTTAAAGGTTCAAAAATTTCCTGCACTTAAAATCTTAAATGTATCTCAATTCACTGATACAGCAGTTTTCTGCAGTTAAATTCTTGCCAGCGCTATGTATGTCTTTTCTTGAAACCATGAAAATATATTTACAGTAAATTTAAATTAATTTTGAGCAAAAATGAAGGAGTTTTGAGTGAATTACTGATTGTTTATATACTACCTCAGTTAATCCTCACTGAAGTCCTTTCACACATGATTTTAGAAGAAGAACTTGAGGCTAGAGAGGCTAAAATACTTAAACCACATGGTTGGTAAGTGGTAGAACTAGAATAAAATATGTTTATGTAGTAATTTATCTTCTTTCCAGTTAAATAAATCGGTCCTTATGTGTAAAGATAGAAAGAGTGATGGAGACAGGGAGATAAAGACAGAGACAGAGAAAGACACACACACACATACACACACACACAACACAGAACTTTTTTTTTTCATATTTTGATAAGTTTCAAGAGTATATGGAATGCAATTTATTTATTTGGTTGATTATTTATCTGTTTGTTTGTTTTTGCAAAGGCTGACAGTGAAATTAATTTATACTCTTGAAGGGCTTAATTATTAATAACCTGGTAACATTTGAGGTTTCAGAGGGAGGGCCATTGTGAGACAAAATTATTTACTGTAGGTAAACCATATATATATATGTGGTGGTTATCCTGATATAAATATAAAATTTAATTTTTCTTTGTATTCCATGATAATTATGAGAATTTATTGAATATCAAGTGCTATATTTTACGAAGATTGAATTACACTGCTAAATGGTAATTTTATATTTTGGAAAGTTATCTGGCAAAATGCATTAGTAAAAAATAATTGACCTTTCAAACATGTGTCACTCATTTTGTCAATGTTGATATTAATTTTATATTATGCTTATTGTATCATTTTGATTACAGCAGATACTCTAGGTCTCATGTTCTCATGGACTTTTGGCTTCTTTCACAATTTCTAAAAGGGTAACTTAATCTACATCATACAGGCTTAAGTTATTTCAGCTGATTACATTTGCATCCTGAATGTGTATTTGATAGGAGGATAAGGAGAATTTCATTGCACAGTAAGAAAACATGCCTTACATCTGTGCTTGGAATCAGTTCATTTATTTTGACATTATCAAACCTACAATTTAGTTTAGTGCTTCGATATGTATCGTGGGATAGACAATACACTATGGGATTCTAGATAAAAGGCATATTTCTAACATTAAGGGTTCTAAATCAGCTTTAAAAATTGAATCCTGACTTCCATTTATATATCCAGCAATTCCATGTGGTCAGTGTGCTGTGAGTACCACTAAAGACTATTTACCAAAGTCTGCTTTACCAATATTCACTGAGCAGGCATGCTGAAAATGAAGAATGTATGCAAGGCAAAACATTAATCATATAAATATCCACCCTGCCTATATTCAGTACACAAAGATGCTGACTCAAACAGAAGTATTGATTTTTGTTTCTCTTTTGATTCTTTTCATATTTGCACAGCTGATCATACCTCCTCACTTCACCACAGAGGTATTGTTCAATTTCATCCTTCTGCATCCAGAAAGGTTGTACATTAAGCTTCAGTCAACTTCCACTATGCTAAGATATGATAGAATATTCTTAGGCAAGTCAAATTAATTAAACTTCAAAATCAATAAATATGTGAATTACTAGATTGCTTAAATTAAGCAGAATCTACCCAGACTTAAAAGATAGATGTAACAGCAATGCTAAATTGCTGGCATTTATGTTAATTTTACGGCTTGAATTTTACTACTCCACTTTTCATGAACATAAATATAAAGCTATAGATGGTGTGATTTTGCACATAATGTTATTTTTTACTCCATTTCATCTGTATAGCATGTCTGAATAATAATTTTAAAGAATAACAATGGTTAATCATTTTTTGAGCATTTCTAAATGTAACAGATACCAGCCTAAGAATTTTTTCAATGCATTCTCACCACAATCTGTAGTGGAAGTATTGTCTTCAGCCTCATTTTATGAATAATAAAAGTAGACAGAGAAAGCAAGATCAGGCAGGTTGTAAGAAATTGAGCTGATACCTGAGCGCAGTTATATCTGGCTTCACAGCTACTTTTCAAAGCTCCCTGTAGTTTGCCAAGCAATTGTAACTCTCTTACTGCCCATGAAAATTTTAGATAGTGTTTTAATGTTATTGTTATTTATTTTTACTTTAAATCATAATGGGGAAGAATGTCAATGGAGAAATGTATTTTGTGTCTTAGAGAATACCAAAGAGCTCTCCAAACTCTGCCATCTGAGAGGGAATGGAATCAAACACTACAGGAGTTTTGAAGCCAATACAGGGCCTGTGGAGGACTAACATGTCCTCTTTTCCAAAAATGTGTAATTTACTTCTAGGAGAATAGTTTTGAGACTAACATATATCTGACATATACATGACCTGAAACAAATATTTGGTAAATACAATTAATTGTCCAAAAAGTAATAAAATAAATAATAATTCTCATATAGAAGGGAAAATATAGAAGACACTGGTTTTTTTACACAAAGCTAGATCAGCATGGTGATTATCAGTTCTGAATCTTAATAACTTTTGAAAATCCTAGTCTGGAAGTTGAAAGTAAAATTCTTTATCAAACACAAAAGAAATCAAAGAAGTAAATATTCAACTTAAATCTTTTGTGGACCAGTTGAGTACTGGTGTTTGATTTCATTCTGAACATCTTCCAATTTGTAGCAAATCATCACTAAGGAATCAAAGAAAGCTGGACTCAAATCAATAACTCATCCTTTCAGCTGCTAATTCTAGACTCCTTCAACCTTTTCAATATATTTCTCTAACCTTTGCAATTTTCCCTGCCCTTTTCCTTCTTGAATCATTCAGCTCTTTTATTTAATTCACTATTAGTATCCTTTTCAAACAACAACAACAGCAAACAGCAACAACAATAAAAAGTTTACTGCAAAGTGTCAATTAAGTGAAGTTTTGAAAATATATGATATATCATGTAAGTGCAGACATCTAAGAGAGTTTTTTTTTAGTAAAACTTCAGGGTTTATTTTTCTAGGTCTAAGAGTTTGAAATAACTTTTAACCATTAGGAAAAGAAAACTCAACAGATTTTATTTCTTCTCTTGATTTCACTGATTAAATGTATCTGAACTGACACACACAACTGAGTTGCTATCTACAGTCAACTAACGGCAGTGCTTAGAGAATAAGCTTCAACTATTTCTAATAGTGTCTTTTTCTTGAAAT
The DNA here is from genome assembly GCA_030015415.1 of Cynopterus sphinx. Classification (NCBI taxonomy): domain Eukaryota; kingdom Metazoa; phylum Chordata; class Mammalia; order Chiroptera; family Pteropodidae; genus Cynopterus; species Cynopterus sphinx. The sequence goes on along the minus strand of CM057388.1, from coordinate 22,336,281 downwards.
GGCTATGGTTTATTATCTGCTTCATTTGTTTCTAGTTTGGATTCAAAAATCTTTAGGCTAAAGTTGTTTTGTGTAGATTTTAAATCTTGAAATTAGTTTGGCTGAGACATCACTAGAGCAGATAGCATGAACCAGTATTATGCTTCCATTCTCTAAATGAGATTGCATTACTACATTTTAGAGTAAAATGAACAGGGGTTGGGAGAGGGCTAATTGAGTAAATGGAGACAAATATGTGGTAGCAGATGGAAACTAGACTCAGAGTGGTGAGCACACAATAGAATATGCAGATGTTGAATCATAATGTTGTATACCTAAAATTTATATATTGTTATCAATTAATGTTACCTCAAAAAAAAAAAAAAAGAATAAAAAGAACAGCAGTAAACACCAAATGTGAGAATTAGGTAATTCTCTTTGGTCTCAAACATTATATTCTGATATTTACTTCCTTGGTTTTAGCTGTCCCATTTTTAATTTTCAAAGAGTTGGCATTATTTGTTTGATTCTTACTTGACTGACTCTTCACTTAAAGGTCAGAGTAGAAAAACTGAAAGTAGAAGGTATAAAATTAGAGTGTTTAAATAACCCAGCATGAGTCTATGATCCCTGTAGTCTGTGTCTATGGAAAGATATGTTGATTCCCAGCAAGCTTTGACATCCTGGAGCTCTGTTGAATGTGCAAGCCAGATTTGGTCTCTCTATTTCTACTTCTTTTATCTTTTAAAAACATTGGAATTGGCGCCTTAAAGATTTTATTGTCTCTCTTTTAGAAGACTCTTCAATTAAGACGGGCTAAAAATGTTACTTTTTTTTTAATGCACATGCTCACTGGGCTATTTTTTAATTTTCCTCTCTGCACCCAAGTGGATAATTTCAACAACCGCTATAGGGTATCAGTAGGTATTAGTGTTCTGCTGCTTATTGTGTTCAATAACAGCAAAATGTGTTTTATTAGAGAAACATAGAAAAACACCATTATTCCAGGACTTTTGGGGAAACACGAAAGCATGATTTTCTTCTTCTTCTAGCTTGTCCCACCACAATGGTTTCAATTTACTTGATTTCTGTCATCCACGATTTATTTTATACACTAGCCAAAAAGTAAGCAACTAATTGTTAACTAATTAAATCTAAGATTTTACATAATTAGGCAGATATCCAACATGCTTCTAAAATATCTTAACATATTTATGTTTAGAGTCCCTTAACAAATAGAGGCTTCAGAGACAAATTGTTAGTATTGCAATAAAGTCAAAATATGTCAAATATCTGCAAGGATGGAGTCCTCCTGCCACAGAACCACAAACTTTATCTGTAAATGGATAGATAATAAGTATTTTTGGCTTTGAAGCCCATATGGTCTCTGTTGCAACTACTCAACTGCCATTATAGTGCAAAAGCAGTCATAGACTATACTTATACAGATAGTCATGGCTATCTTCCAGTAAGACTTTATATGTAAAAATAAATAATGAGCCAGATTTAGCTCATGGGCACTAGTATCAGCTCCTTCCTTATCCTCTTGATAATAGACATTCCACTTATATATGTTACTCTATAAATGCATGCTTAGCCATAGATAGATAGATGATAGATAGATAGATAAAGATATATAGATATAGATGATATAGATATAGACAGATACATACATACATACATATATGTACACATATATAGATATATATAATTTTAACCATCTGATAGTAAACAAAAATTATTTACTATATTAAATGTCTTAGATGTTCTTGAGAAAAACTTAACAAAGATATCAAGTAATTTATAAGCATTATATGGATGTGAAAATGTAATGAAAATACAGTTGGATCAGGATTTTAACATTAAAAATAAATTGTGAAACAATTGATGTCTTAATTTCTAACCGTTGGCTTAAACTGTTTTCTGCCATATAGCTAGGAAAAACAGTAAGCTTGCCAATTAAAAGTATACTAATTTTTTTCTAGTTCAGAACAGTCCCTTTTAAGTAAACTCACTCTCTCCTGGGTTAATGTTCAGACCTTCAGAGTTTCTCCCCCTTTTTCCTTCATATGGCAGTGTGGATGGGAACGGACACTGACAGAATGTTTTTTTTTTTTTTTTCCCTCCTGGGAGAGGTATCTCTAGAACAAAGCTGAAACCTGTTACTATCCTCCTGATCCTTGGTGGTATTTTCCATTTAAATCCAATGCTGGTGAAAGGCTTGGGCTGTTCTCTTGTCATAGACAAGTTCTAAGGGCTGGCCAAACTTTAGCTTGGCTTACAGATTCTCATGAGTTTGACTATAACTCCCATTGGAACCACAGAACAGGCATGACCTGGCCCAGTAGCTTTCACTGTATAAACTCTTTGATAGCTGAAAATTATATAGTTGTATCAACCAATTTTACCCCAATCAACTTAATTTTTATAAAAAAAATCTCCAGCTTACACAATATGAGCTCAATATGGCAATAACGAAGTCACAGATCAATTCCCACACAGTTGCCACAGGAGACCCTGTGGTTCTATTTCTAATTCCTTCAGCCTAAACTTCTGCTTTTCACATTCTACTTTTACTCTGATTTGGGTGCCACGTGCTCACAGGATGATCACTGTGAGGTGCTCTTCACCCAGATTCCCAAACTCAATATGGCACAAAATTGCCTCTCAGGTCTGTTTTGTTTCAACAATATTTTTTTTTTTTTGCTAATCTACTCATTCTCCTTCTCCTCTGAAATTCTACATAAGGAAAGATGGTGCATGGGAATGCAAAGAAAGACACCAACCTCTGATAGCTTCTTTCTCTTTCTCTATCTCCCTTTCCTATTTGGAAAGAATCCTCCTTCCCCTGGTAATGAGATCTCCCTCTCTGTAAGAATAGCATTCTCTTTCTTGTGTGTTTTCTAAGGACATTTAGAAATATTCTCATCCTCACATTGCTTGGTGACAAAGGCTGATAATGTGGCCTACATTCTTGAAAGGTGCAGGAAAACATAACTGACAAAATGAATAAAAACGTTTAACATATATGCCAAATGGACTCATTATAAAAGGTACTAAATAATTTCTCATTTAAATATTTGTAAATCTTACAATTTTTCATGTTAGAACTTTGCTCCCTTGTTGTCTTTCAACAGATGATGTAAATGTACCTTTAGACGCTACAGAATTCACAGAACCTCCATTAGTGGCAGATTGATAGCAAGGATCATAATAAATCACCAAGAAGGAAATGTTTGTGTATTAGCCACCTTATAGTATTTCAGATCCTGTGTCTTACCATATTGTTTCTCCCTACATGCTCATACACACACACATGCACACACACACACACACACACACACACACACACAACTGTATATCACTGTTTTTTCAAGAAAACAGAATTTTTGGAGTTGCACACTCATTATCGAACTTTTAGATTATTTATATCTCTAACATTTTTTTCCTCCTGACATCTTGGCTATTTCCACTTTTATCACCTATCCCTGTGCCTGAAATCTACTACATTCTTCCTTAACCCCACACTAAGATTGCACTCAGTGAATTTAACTTTGTTGCTATGTCATCTACCCACAAAATCATATGATGTAGAAATATACTAAGGGATTCATCTCAATGTGTAAGTAGGAACGTTATCAAAGTCTTTCTTATTATATTGTAGTCTTTCTTTGTGAAACATGGGGAGAAATTACTTTCAAATGATACTTCAGTAAGAAAGATTGACCCTTTTAAACCATTAGTCAATTTTTATCCCCTGGAGCATGATTGTATAACTTTTTATTTTTTCTCCATATACTCACTGCCTGCCAGAAAGACATTTTGGTTTATCCAGAGCAAGTGGCATGACCATACTATATCTCATCCCTGACAGCAGGTTATGTTCTTCATCTTGTTTCAACTTAAAAAATACTTGTAGTTCATCTTTTCCTGCTTTATATCTTTGTGATACTTGAAAAGATAGGGCATAAATAAATGCACTGAGGCAATGAGCATCATAGTTTGTCATTTCAAATCTTTTGATTTCCACAGAACTACCCAACCCAATATGTGGTAAACTAGTAACAATGGACTGTAGCTCTGAACTTCTTTTGGGTTTCTCCTGTCTTACCCAGTTTAGGAACAGAAAACTCCAGGCAAGGACATGTACTAAGTCTAATGACTAAAACATAAGCAAGCCCTTTAAAGACCTTTCAATCAAACAATATGCAAGGCAATGTATAGAAAAGATTATGTTTCATGGATCCATACAAATATTAATGCCTGCCAATTACAAATGGTGAACAGGATGGGGTGGCTGGATGTAGAATCATGATGCATTAACAAGTCATGACCATATACTTATTTTCTTGATTATCTATTTGGAGAATTTCACTCACATGCTGGTTATGGCATTACAGTATGACAGGATGCACTCAGTTTCTTATTTTTTCATGGCCACTAGGTGTAATCGTTTAAGTACTTGAGCCTCACTTTATTGTAAGTTATTCAAGTCTGTCCTTAGTTGGGGTGGGGGTGAGAGTGGATACATCAAGTTATAAGTGTGTGCTTATTTACAGGCCTTACTTGGTAGAAAGCGTAGAATTTTGTTTATAATCACTGTACAATATTTTTTTACTATCTAGCTAGCTATAAGTGCAAAGTGCATTATTTATATTATTTATGGTAGTTCCTGATGTACTTCGTTAGCTTCAGCAATTTGCAAAATACAAGAAAGTTACACATTGAGTCACCTATGTAATAGGTGAGCATTCAGCTATGCTGTCAAACCAATTTTCTTAAATTCTAACTGCCAGTCTGATTTTAACAGGTGTAATGTACAGTTTACCAATCAGAATACAGGATATTACTTTTAAACTAGCTATACTTTCACATAACTTTATCATTTTATGTTTTTATTTAATTGTTTTACTTAGGAGTTTTATTGTATCTCCCTTTATGAGGTTGGCAGTACATAGGAAAATAATTTCTTATAAAAATGAATGACAATTAATGGTCACATTTTGTGTTTGATTCTAGCATACCAATCATGCTGATTCACAGTGACATAGGTCATTAGGGCTCATAAAAATAGTCTGGCATTGGAAAAGTCATCATTTGAACAATTAAAAGCAGGACATAGCATTTATTAGTTCTGTGCAACTTCAGAATTCCAACAGCACTTGTAACTAAAGTTCTTTTGTTGCATCTGCTGAATTATTTTTGGAATTTGCATGAGGCACAAGAAAAAAGTGTTAAGTGGACTTTATTTAAATAAAAAACCTTGTCCCTCAACTGACATTATCAAGGAAGTGAAAAGTATCACCCATAAAATGAGAGAAAAGTTTTGTAAATCATGTACTGAATAAAGTTTTTATATCTAGAAACATAGGTATGTGTGTGTGTATGTGTGTGTGTGTTTGTGTGTACGTATATGCGTGCATATATGTGTTCTTAAAACTGAAAAACAAAAAGATAACCTGAATAAAAATAGTGCAAAGGATTTACTTACTTAAAAATTAAACAGCATTATGACATGACTCCTAGATTCCACTTTTAGGTATGTACACAAAATAACTGAAAACACTCATTGCAACATTATTCACAATAGGTAAAGGTGAAAAAAACCCAAGTGTTCATTCACAGATGAAAGAAAAAATAAATGTAGTTTGTACATATGATGAAATATTATTCAGCTCTAAAAGAAATGAAGTTCTGATACATGCTACAACACAGGTAAATATTGAAAATATTATGCTATGTGAAATAAGCCAGATGCAAAAGGATAATGATTATATGCTTATACTTATATGAATATCTGGAAAGGAAAAAAATCATATAATCAGAATGTAGTTTAGACGTTACCAAGGATTGGGATGAGGGGGAATCAGAATTATTGAGTAATAGCTATATAATTTATATTTAAGGTACAGAAAAAGTTTTAAAAATAGTGGTGATAGATATGCTACATTCTGAATATAATTAATGCAAATGAATTGTACATTAAAATGGGTAAAAATGGAAAGTTTTATGTTATATATATTTTATTACAGTAAAAATAAAATGTGTAAAAAACTCTGTACACTTTCAGGTAACATTTCACAACCTCTTTCCTACCAGGATTACCTTAATTTTTATTTTTCCTTCCACTGGCCTAGAATGGAAGAGCTAGCTAGTGTTTTAAAAGAACTAGCTTTCAAACAAGTTGTGTTTATTAAGTTTATTAATCAAATATCTATTCTTATTAAGATTTGAAATTGCTCAACAGAGTTTCTGTAGAGGGTAAGGAGCAGTTACACTCCTCACCGAGTTCCTGTAATTTTGGCTAACATACTTCACTTTTTCATATACCTGCATTGCCTTTGTGTGGGAAAATAAATGATTGATTTCTACTTGAGCTTTTAAAGTAATGACTTTATTTCTTTCTTCTAGTATTCCTAAGAACCTAAGTTTCTAAGGTTCCGGGGCGGGAAGCCACTAGTAAATGCAAGGAGCACTTGAATAGGAGTCAGAAACAATATATACAGATTTTAAACTTTGTCACAACCAATATGGGCTTAACACATCTATTAAATATAACATTGAGTTTGACTTGCAGCCCAAGATATAAACACATTCCATATTAAACACACTAAATAAAGTGATTCATAAAATCTAAAATAAAAAGATGTGCCAAGGAGTACCAAGTAAAAATAAACAAAGTCAAGGATTTAATACCCACTATCAAATAAAGTATAAATTGAGCCCAAAAGCATTATGCATGGGAAAGAATGACACTCTTTAGTTCTAAAAGTTAAAGTCACAATATATGTATGATATTTATAAATAACTATGCACATAAAAAACCACAGCAAACACAGGAGGTTCAAGAGGAAACTAAAAGATAGAAACACACTAATATTAGGGTATTTTAAACCTTCAGTAAGGCCATAGTAGATGAAACAAAATCAGTAAGGTAGATCATATGACTGCATAACAAACTCTATTCTAGTAAATAATACAACTACTTAAGTTACATGGAATATTAACTTGTTATTAGTTTTACAGTATTTGAAGATTTAGAAAATATACTGATGATGTCATTACATTGGTCATATTATTTATTAAGTTTAAAAATATAGCAGTTGTATTTCATTAAATTGAATGTTGCACATATATATATATGTTGCATATATATGTATATATACATATATATATATATACACGCACACACATATATATGTATATGTATATGTATATGTATATGTATATGTATATGTGTGTGTATATATATATGTATGTGTGTGTGTATGTATATGTGTGTATGTTATATATAGTTGTATTGCCATATAGGTACCTGGACAAGGACTCTAGCAGGTATTATATAAGTGAGCCAAAGATGGCCTGTGCACCTTGCCTCTATGTTCACTTCCTCACAGTAGGCAAATATCCTTAACTCACAAGCCCTTTGGCACCAACTTAAATATTTACACATCTGATTTTTAAAATATAGCACAAATAACCAGGTCTTTTAGCCATTTAGAGCTTTCTTGTTTTGCACACTTCTATGAAACTACACCCCACCTCTGCTATATATAGATAAGATAAAACCGCAGTTGTGAAAGACCTTAACTCACTGCTACTATTTCTAGTTCTCTGATCCAGAGACTCCCCACAATGCTGCTGACTCATAATCCTCTATGATTCCCCTCTCCAGTAGGAGTTGCCTCGCTCTTTTCCCTTCCTGGGAAGCCCTGCAGTCGCCTCTGGAAGCTCTCATGCTGTGAGGGACCTTCTCTTGAGTACAACCTATGAAATTGCTGCCCAAATAAATTACTACAATGTAGAAAAGGAATAGTCACAAAATATGGATTGCTTTTGATCTGTGATGTCAAGCGTTCTAATAGATCATGACTTAGACCAATGCTTCCCAAAGTGGTTCCTATATTTTTCCAAGTTGTAGTGGAGCTTATTATGTAACACTCAGAAAAACCTTCAAAACTGAAGGCCAGCTAGTGGAAGTACTAGCTATTGAAATCTCACAGCTGTCAGTCCTTTTGGAGAATTGTCCTTGATTTAAGAGAAGAACGCCAAGGTCAGGACTATTTCCCAAAGGCAGACTGCATTCAGTGAACAGTTTATTCAGGGACATAAAAATCTTGATTTCAACACCTCAATTTAGGATTAATTGAGGAGCCTTTCTAGATTCAGAGCTTCACATGGGGTCAGCTAAGATTTTTTTTTTTTTTTTTTTTTTTGTGATTGCATCACAGCCCACCTTCTGGTTAATCCTGCTTCATTCTCTTCCACTGCAGGTGTTGCTTCCGAATGAATGTCTTAATAAACTCTCTGGAAACTAATCTCCTTTTCAGTTATGAGCCCCGACATGGAACAGTATTAGTTAAGATAATTCTGAGTAATATACAGGTAAGAATGTTTTATTAAATTTTATTATTTATCACTGCTTTACAGTTATAGTTTATTTATAATAGCATTGTTTACTGGATAAGAGCCCAGACCTGAAGCCAGACTGCCTGCATTCAAACTCTTCTTCACTACTTAATATATGATTAAACAAACTGCTTAAATTTATGAGCCTCAATTTCATTATTTTTAAAATTAAGATTATAATAATACCTATTGCAAACAATCCCTGAAGATAAAATCAATATTTTTATGGTGCTTAGAACAATATCTAACATATAAGGTCAATATAAATGGTTAGTAAATAAAACAAACAAAATAATGTTAGCTAGTAATGTATGTATGAAATCATTAGGTGATAAGGGTAACATTTTCTAACTAAGATCTTTATGGAATGGACGTGGATAGTATTTGATTAAGGAATACTATAGCCAGTGTACAATTCAAGGGTATTATTTATATTAGAAGTGTAATTTCTGGAATCATTATCGGTGTTAATTAAATGTGAAAGTTAACTTTTACTTTTTTAATTGTTTATTCAGTTAGTCATTAGATTTCTAGGGAAGAGCACTGTGTATGAAATACTTCAGGTATAGCAATTGTAAGATCACATTCAGTGTCTCCATCAGCTATTGCTACAAATGTGTTGAGAAATAAACCCACCTTAAAACACTGTGATTTAGAACAAGAAGACTTTAAATAAAGCACATGTGTGGGTTAGCTAGGGTTTAGATAATTTAAATTAGTTTTTCTATGTAATATCTAAGATTACACACAAATAAAAAGCTTTACCATCACCCACTATGAACAAGCAAGTTGACATTTAATCTACAGAATGGGTTAGTTACATATTTTTCTGGTTATTCCATATTAGGAAAAGATGAATGCATTTTATTAAAAAAATCTATTATCAAATTTTCGTCTTTTGGCTAGGCACAACTCATGACTTCTTTTGCTGTTTATTTTTCCTAAATTGCAGCTAAAATGGATATCTTTTCTATAGCAACTGGGCAGGTACTTGGTCCCCTCTCTTCTTGATAGAAGTAGACAAAGTCATTATTGAGTTACAGTTATCATTTTTGCATTAAATTTATCGGGGTGACATTGGTTAATAAAATTACATAGGTTTCAAGTGTACAATAATATGCCATATGTAATTTGCTTTGTGTGTTCACCACCCAAAGTTAATTTTTTTCATCAATATATATTTGACCCCTTTACCCTTATCTACCTCCCCCTTCTTCTCTTTTTCTCTGGTAACCACTAAACTGTTATCTGTGTCTATCAGCGTTTGTTTATCTTCTTCATTTGTAGCTTTTGGTTTTATATCTCACATATGAGTGAAATCAGATGATTCTCAACTTTTTCTCTCTGACTTATTTCACCTAGCATGATAATCTCAAGATCTATCCATGTTGTTGCAAATCGCAGTATTTCACCTTTTCTTATGGTTAACTAATATTCCATTATATATATGTACCACATCTTCTTTATACAGTCATTTATCTAAGGACATTTTGGTTGTTTCCATGTCTTGGCCACTGTGAGTAATACTGCAGTGAACATCATGGTGCATATATCTTCACAAATAAATGTTTTCAAATTTTTAGGGTAGTACCCAGAAGAGGGAGTGCTAAATCATATGGTGATTCTATTTTTAACTTTTTGTAGGAAACTCCACAATGTTCTCCATAGTGGCTATACCAATTTACATTCTTGCCAGCAGTGTATGAGGGTTCCTTCCCCCCCACAACCTCTCCATCACTTGTTATTACTTGTCTTGTTGATGATAGCCACTCTAATAGGTATGAGGTGGTATCTCATTGTGGTTTTGATTTCCATTTCCCTAGTAGCTAGTGAAGTTGGGCATCTTTTCATATGTCTATTGGCTGTTTGTATATCTTCTTGGGAGAAGTATTTCTTTAGGTTCTCTGCCCATTTTTTAATTGGATTTTTTTTATTGTTGAGTTGTATGAGTTCTTTATATATTTTGGATATTAGCTCTTAATTGGAGGTGTTGTTTGCAAATATTTTATCTCATTCAGGTGGTTGCCTCTGCCTTGTTGATGGTTTCTTTTGCTGTTCAGAAAGAAGCTTTTTAGTTTGATATAGTCTCATTCATTTATTTTTGCTTTTACTACCCTTGCCTCTGACATCAAATACATCAAATTCTCTCTAAATCCAAGGTTCATGACTTTAGTACCAATGTATTCTTCTTTACAATTTATTGTTTAAGTTCTTATATTCAGGTATTTGATCCATTTTGAGTTAATTTTGGTGTGTGGTGACAGCAGTCTAGTTTCATGCAAGCATGTGGCTTTTCAATTTACCCAGCACCATTTATTGAAGAGACTTTCTTTCCTTTATTGTATATTTCTGGCTCCTTTGTCAAAAAATATTTGCTCATATATATGGGGCTTTATTTCTGGGCCATCAATGCTGTTTCATTGGTTTGTGTGTTTGTTTTTCTACCAATACCTTGGCGTTTTGATTATTGTCATTATGTAGTACAATTTGAAGTCAGGCAGAGTGATAGATACCTCAGCCTTGTTCCTTTTCTCAGGATTGCTTTGGCTATCCAGAGTCTTTTGTGATGGCATATAAATCTGATGATTTTTTGTTTGTTTTATATCTTTAGAAAATGCCATTGGGATTTTGATGGGGATTGCATTAAATCTGTGTATTGCTTTGGCTAATAAGCCATTTTAACTATGTTGATTCTTCGAATCCATGAACACGAAATATATTTCCATTTTTTGTGTCTTCTTCAATTTCTTTTAATAACATCTTATAGTTTTCATTATATAGGTCATTCATATGTTTCCCTAGGTTTATTCCTAGGTATTTTATTCTTTTTGTTGCAATTGCAAAAGGAATTGCCTTTTCATTTCTTTTTCTGAAAGTTCATTGTTAGTGTACAGGAATGCTATGGATTTTTATACATTGATTTTGTATCCTGAAATTTTGTTGTATTTGTTTATTCTAGTAGTGTTTTAGTAGAGTCTTTAGGGTTTTCTGTATAGAGAATCATGTCATCTGCAAAAAGTGACGGTGTGACTTCTTCATTCCCTATTTAGATGCCTTTTATTTCTTTCTCTGGCCTGATTGCTCTAGGTAGGACCTCCAACACTATATTGAATAATAGTCATGATAGCAGATGGCTTTTTCTTATTCCTGATCTTAAAGAAAAGGTTTTTGTTTTTCTACCATTAAGTATGATCTTAGTGGAGGGTTTGTCACATACAGCCTTTGCAAAGTTGAAGTATTTTCCTTCTATAACCATTTTATGAATGCTGTATCTTTTCAAATGTTTGTTCTGCATCTATTGATATATGATATGATTTTTATCCTTCATGTTGTTTGTGCGGTGTGTCACATTAATCAATTTGTGTATGTTGATCCATCCTTGTGTCCCTGGGATGAACTCCACTTGATTGTGATGTATAAACTTTTTAATGTCTTGTTTTCTCTTTGCTAGTATTTTGCTCCAGATTTTTATATCTGTGTTCATCAGAGATATTGGTCTATAGTTTCCCCTTTTTTTTCACTAGGTTTTGGTACCAGGGAAGTGTTGGCCTCATAAAATGAGTTAGGAAGTATTGCCTCTTCAACTTTTTTGGAAAAGTTAGAGAAGAAAAGGTATTAAGTCATCTTTAAATGTTTGGTAAAATTCACCAGTGATGCCATCAGGTCCTGAACTTTTACTTTTTGGGGGATTTTTGATGATTGTTTGTTTCCTTACTGTTGATAGGTCTATTTAGATTTTGCAGTTCTTTGTGATTCAGTCTAGGAAACTTGTATATTTCTAAGAAGTTATTTGTTTCTTCTAAGTCATTTACTTTGGTGGCATATGATCTTTCACAGTATTCTTGTATGATACTTTGTAGTTCAGTGGTATCTGTCATAACTTCTCTTTCATTTCTGATTTTATTTGTGTCTTTTCTCTTTTGTTCTTAGTGAGTCTAATGAAGGGTTTGTCAATTTTATTAATCTTTTCACAGAATCAGCTCTTTGTTGAATTAGTTTTTTCTATTACCTTTTTGTTCTCAATTTCATGTAAGTTTTATTATTTCCTTTCTTCTGCTGACTTAGTATTTCATTTGTTCTTTTTCTAGTTTTCTAAGATCTAATGTTAGGTTGTTTATTTGGGATTTTTCTTGTTTATTGAGATAGACCTTTATTTGAAAGAACTTTTTCTTATTACCGCTTTTGCTGTTTCCCAAAAGTTTTGACATGTTGTATTTTCATTGTCATTTGTTTCTATGTATGTCTTGATCTCTCTTTTTATTTTCTTTTTTTTTGTCTCAGTCATTCTTTAGTAGCATGTTGTTTAATGTCCACATGTTTGTGGTTTTTCCTTTTTTTTAAAATGCAGTTATACTCTAATTTCAAAACATTGTGGTCAGAAAATATACTTGGTATGATTTCAATCTTCTTAAATTTATTGAGGCTAATTTTGTGTCCCAACATATGGTCTATTCTTAAGAATGTTGCATGTGTAGTAGAGAAGAATGTATAATTTGGTGTTTTGTGATGAAAGCTCTGTAAACGTTGATTATGTCCAGTTGGTCTAATGTATCATTTAAGGTTGATATTTCCTTATTGATTTTCTCTTTGGATGTAGCTATCAGTGAGGTATTCAAGTTTCATATTATATACTGTGTTTTTGACATTTTCTTCCTTTAGTTCTGTTATTAGATGCTTTATATATTTTTGTGCTCCCTGATTGGGAGCATACATATTGATAAATGTTATTTCTTCTTGATATATTGTCCCCTTTATCATTATGAAGTCTCCATCTTTGTCTATTGTTACCTTTTTTTATCTTGAAGTCTGTTTTGTCAGCTAAACCCATTTTCTCTGGATGACATTTGCTTGGAGTATTGTTTTCCATCCTTTCACTTGGAGTCTATATCCTTGTGACTGAGATATGTCTACTGGAGGCAGCATATGATGGGGTTTTGTTTTTTGAAACAGTCTGCTACTCTGTGCCTTTTTATTGGTGAGTTCAGTCCATTTACACTTAGGGTGATTATTAATATATGAGGATTTCCTATAAGCATTTTATCTTTTTTTTTTTGGGGGGGGAAGGTAGCTCAGTGTCTTTATTGTATCTTTGCCCTTTCGTTTCTGTCTGATATTTTAGTTTGATAGTATTCTATGATTTTGTCCCCTATTTCTTCTTGTTCTATGTGATGTGCCTCAGTTCTGGATTGTGTGTGTGTGTGTGTGTGTGTGTGTGTGTGTGTGTGTGTGTGTGTGAGGTTACCACTAAGTTTATGTAAAAGAAAGTTTCTTATGTACAGTAGTCCTTTTTTGTGTGTGTGCATTTGATTCTCACCCTCATTTGCAAATTCAGATTTTTACTCCCTCCCCTTTTCTGCTTTTGTTGTCTTAAATTAACTCTCTTTGTGCTGTGAGTTCACTTCTGAGTTGCAGTAGCCATTGTCTTCTTCCCTTTTTAAAAATGTTTTTATCTCCTTTAATTATTATGTAATATTTAAGTTTATAATACCCTGTTTTTAATAAGAGTTGGAATTTGCTGTTTCTGTCTGTCTATTAGTCATTTTACTCATAGTTTTGTATTTTTTTGTCTTTTCATTTCAGGCAGAATGACTTCCTTCATTATTTCTCGTAATGCAGGCCTTGGGCTGGAAAACTCCCTTAGCTTTTGCATGTCTGAAAGGTCTTTATTTCTCCTTCATATCTAAAGGAGAATTTTGCTGGATACGTTATTCTTGGCTGTTAAATTTCTCTCTTTAAAGAGTTTGAATATTTGACTTTACTCTCTCCTAGCTTGTAAATTTTCTGCTGAAAAGTCCAATACTAATGGGATGGGTTTTCCTTTATAGGTTACCATCTTCTTTTTCCTGGATGCCTTAGGAATTATTTAATTGTCATTAATTTTTGATAGTTTTAATATGATGTGCCTTTGAGAGGGCCTTTTTGGTTTGAGATAATTAGATGTTCTTTTTGCTTCTTGAATTCGAGGATCGAGTACTTTCCATATATTTGTGAACTCTTCCTCTCTTCTCTTTCTGGTATACTTTTTATAAGTTTTTGCTTTATCTGATGGATTCAGATAGGTATTATAGAGTTCTTTCATTTTTTATTCACTCACAAGTCTCTATTCTTCCATCTTTTGTCATTTCCAGATTTCTGTCTGTAATAGCCCTAATTATTTCCTCTGTATAGTCAGCTTCATTTCCTAAGCTCATTACTTCATTTTTCATCTCTTTTATTGAGCTCTTCAGTTCCAGAATTTCTACTTGGTTATTTTTTCTTAAGATTCAAATTCTTCAGTAAAGTATTCCTTTCGTTTGTTGGTTTTATTTCCAAGTTCTTGAAACTGCCTCTTTGTTTCCTTGCATCTTGGTGAGTTTTTTCAGATCTGCAATCTTGAATTCTCTGTCAGATAAATCAGATATTTCCATATCTTTAAGCTTATTTTCTGGATCTCTTCTATTTTCTTTCTGAGCTGTCTTGTTACCTTTGTTGTTCATGGTATTAGATAAATGATTTTTCTGCCTAGGTTTTCTTTTGTTTTTTAAGAGGGGGCTTTTGATGGGGAGGGGCTTTTAATGGGAGCAAAAGCCTCTTACACAGCTCAGGCTTTTTGGATCATTGCTGGGTTGTAGAAAGTACCTTGTATTCCCTGGGGAAGTAGGCATCTCTTCTGTGACCAGATTGCCTCCAACTCAGGTTTCCACACCCACCCCCCACCATGGGAGAATGAGGTGGGTGATAGTGTTTTGAGCCATGAAGTCCTGGTGCTGCCCCATGCCAGATGCCATGTCATGCTGCCTGATATGTCACGGGTGCCCTTGCTGGGATTAACCTTGATGGGTGGGGTGAGGTGGGTTGGGAAAGGCTATTGCTGTGTTTGCAGTTTTGTTCTTCTCCCTGTAACAGGGACCACCAGCCCTCAGCTGCCTCACTCACTTCTGCATCTCCACACAGTCACTGATATTAGTCACAGCATGAGTTTGCTGCTCAGGAGCTGGCTCTCCAGTTCTCAAGGCTGTAGATACTCTGCTTTGTAGCTGGACACTCACAGCTACAGTTTCTTCTAGGGCTTGCTGCTTGGAGGTTTATGGGGAAGCATCCAGGCTCCGTTGCTTTGTTCTTTTTCTGGCAGTTGTGCCTACTAGAACACAGCTGTCCAGTTTCAGTCTCTGCCTCAATCAATGGCTGGGTTCAGCAGTATTATATACTGATCATTCAGGCAGGAATGCTCAGGGCCACAGAGAGTGCATGTAGCAACCTGATTCTTCCCCTCTCCCCAAGACCCCCATTGAGCTCCAGTCTATGTCTTTAGCACTATTCTTCCTTCCCTCCTCTCCTGTTTGACCTGATTCACCTACCTTAAGATGTTTTGATTTGCAGATCTTTCATAAATGTTTGTTTGTTGGGCTGTGACTCCTTGTTAGATTATAGTCATTCAACTTGTTGTAATTTCAAAGGAGAGATCAAGGGGACTTCTCACAACACCATGCTTCTGAAGTCAACCTACATTTATCTTTTTATCACATGTAAATGGTGCTTCAATTTACCATAAATTATATCACAAGAAAAACTGATAGGAGGAAAATATTAAATGGTGAGACATTCATCTGTACCCAAGTTGTTTCATTTTTGGTACATTAACAAACTCTCCACATATGATATTGGTTTATTTGTGAAGACTGAGTTTTGAGAATGGTAAGCTCATATATAAGAAACTTTACATATATATATATATATATATATATAATATACAACAATTAATAATTACATATTATTATAGTTATATATACATATGTATTTTATATAGGATACAGGATTTTATATACATATATAATAAGATATATATATGTGTGTGTGTGTGTGTGTGTGTGTGTGTGTAATGTAATTATCAATATCCATACACATACATGGTTATGTAATTAATGATTGTTAAATAAGGAGTGGGTTACTTTCTAGTCATTGTCTGTTTCCTATATGTGATTTACATTTACAAAGCTCTCCATTCTTTCTCATCTTCAAAGACTCACCCCCAAGATAGTGGTGGTGTGAGATCTTACTGCTACCATCTATCTTTTGGATCAGGAAATCTCTCATTACGCATTTATCCCTGTTGTATTTGTTACCATGTGAAAACCAGTTTTTCCATGTCATTCTTTATTCTCTGAGCTCTTATCACCAGAGTCAGTGTACATCTACTTTTCTGATTATAATTCTCATTTATTTCCAAATCCTAAAACTATATCACACCATCTTCTGGAAATTTTAATATGTCATCAGGAAAATGACTTACATCTGTATCAATTTCTCTAATATTCTCCGTACTTTCTTTCTCTACCTGAAACCTGGCTCTTCCCTTTGAGGACAACATTTCCTTTTATCAGCTGTTTCATGTGATAGCTCTATTTTCTCCTATACCTTCCCTCTGAAAAATCTTTAGCTTTGAATCATAGGCCAACAAGAAAATCACCTATTAAAATTAACTGTCAACTATACATCAGTCTCTTCTGGAAGATTTTTTTGGTTCCAGCTCCAGCACTACTGTTGTTATAATTCTTGGAGATTTCAATACCCTGTCAATAACTGTCCTCAATCATCTTGCTCTTCACTTAACCACAGCCACTCACTCTTGATTTTCTACCTTAGATCCAGTCATTCTCAATAACTGTAGTTCGTCTATGATTTCAATTTCAAGTATCTCATTCTCTTAGTACCACCTTCTAGTACCTTAGTTCCAGAAATTCTTTGAATTTCTTCTATCCTGATGTCCTCATTTCATGTGATCAGTTCCATGATCCATAATTACAATAACTCTCTTGCATATACTCTCATCTTCCTTGATAAACTCTCTGCCCCAGACTTATTTGTAAATGGTGCATTCATCCAAACCTGCTTCTCTGTTCAAATGAATGCAGCTAAAAAAAAAAAAAAACATGAAAACATGTATCATGCTGAAAGGTCTCATTTTAAATCTATGAGTATTAATCTTAAATGGATCACAAATGACACCTTGCAATCATATCACATTTCCTGAACTTTCTCGCTCTGCCATTTCATACCTTTTCTTCTCTCTTCACACAATCAAAACCTACTTCCATATCCTCAATCTTAAATGACAATTGATAATTCTAATTTACTGAAAAACAGAGGCAATCAAATGAGAACTTCCAAAAATCCTTACCATCTCAATAACCCAGTCACATATACCTTTAACGATATCGTCTGAGTTACTCCTTTAATTGTGGAGAAATTCTTAGATCTTTTGTTCAGATCATTCTTTCTACCAGTTCACTAGATTCCATCCCTACCGGCTCCAGCAATTCCTCTTTATCACTAGCTTTATCAATTTCCCCTCTCTAAATCATTCTCATTTGGTTGTAAAATGCTATGATTTCTCCTATGTTTAAAAGAAACTTTTATGCTCACATTATTTGCTTGAAGATATCACCTCATTTCCTACTCACTTCATATATAGCAAAGCTCCCAAGAGAGTTGAGGAGACTTCAAGAGTTGAGAACTTCAATTTATCAACTCTCATTTCCTGTTAAGCCTGTTCATTCATGATTTATTGTTACATTTATCAAAACAACTATTGTCAAGGTCACTACTATCCTTATGTTGCCACATTCAATTATTATATCGTACTCATCTTACTTAACAGATGATCACCTCTTCCATTCTGCAGCAATTTTTCACTTGCTTTTCAAGACACAATACTGTCCTAACTTTTTTTTCCTGCTTCACTTATCATAGGGTTAGTTTTTTCCTATTCTACCTTTTTTTTTTTTTTTTTTACATTCTTTAAATGCTGGAGTATACCAGGACTCGATCTTTGTATATCTTCTGTACCTACATTCATACTTTCAGTGATCCCATCGAGCTTTTTGGTTTTAGATATTATCCATATGCTAGTGATTCTCAAATTATTTTTTTTTATCTTGCGCCCATTTCCTAACTTGAGATTAAAAATTTAGTGCCCTACGCATTATGTCTATTTGTATATCTAATGGGGACCTCAAAATGTAACATGCCTCAAGCCAAACCCCTGCTCTGTCTCTGAACTTCTCCTCTTATAGTCTTCCTTATGTCATCATTGGAAACTCCACTGTTCTTTTTTCTTAACTAATCTATTAACAAATCCTGATGACTATTTTCAAAATATATCCAGAATTACCCCCTTCTTATCACATATAATTCTACCACCCTCATCTGAGATACCACTTCATGACTCACCTAAGTTATCCCAATAGCCTCCTAAGTGCTCCACTTTCTCTGTTTTCCTCTAAACTGTATTCTATCAAGAACATTCAGAGAGAAACTTTAAAAACTCAAGTCAAATCAGATCTCTCCTCTGCTCCATGCCCTCCCACAACTTCTCATTTTATTCTGAGTACACTCCAAAATGACCTCCAAATTCCTACATGATTAATTCAGTGTTTAGTAACATCTAATAATGCATGTTGCTGCCTGATATAAAACACATGAAGGTCTTTCAGATAATTACTATGAAAGTTAATTAAATAATGTTGTCATCTGAGCATGGATTTTTACATATTTTATAACATTTTTCTTATTATTGTATCTAATGACCATGTTTACACCCAACTGAGCTCAGGTTCCAATCATACAGATTAATTAAAATTTATGGCACAAAGCAGGTGGGTTTTCTAGTTAATAAGTGAAGCTGTTGATTTTGTTGTAAAACACAAAGCTATAGTTCTTGTTATGCAAAGATGCATGTATGCTTTGCACTTCAGAAAAATCTCTATAATCTAAAATTTAGACCTACCTATACTTGTGGAAAAGAAATAAGAAGCTAGGAGAACAATATTTTGACAAATAAAGAATACCAATAAAGATATAAAAATTATGAAAGAAAACCAAATAGAAATTCTGGAACTGAAAAATGTGATAACAGAAATTTTAAAATTTACTAGAGTTTCTCACTCTGCAGATTTGTGGAAGCTGAGGAAAGAATGAACACACTTGAAGATATATCACATGTAATAATTCAGTTTGAGAAGCAGAGTAAAATGAAGGAAAATGAACAAAGCCCAAAGGTCTGTAGGATTCCTCAAGAGTACCAACATATGCAGTAAGAAAGAGGGTTGATAGAAGAGTTAAAGAGACTATTTGAAAAAGTAATGGCTGAAACATACAAAATTTAACTTAAAAGATATAAACCTATAGACCCAAGTAGCCCACCAAATTCCAAGCCTTATGAAAAAGTCAAAAACACTGGTAGAGACTATTGTTATTGCATTTTTGATTTATAAATCCTTTCTTTTTTTCCTCTATAATTCCTAAGAAAAATGCATAAAACAGTAATTATGAAGCTATGTTAATTGATGAGCAATGTATAGATTAGTCATTTGTGTAAAAACATAGATAATTAGTGATAGTTGTATAGGAGCAGAGGTTGTATATATTATTGAAGCTAGTTTAGTATTAATTAGTTAGATCTAGTATGCTATTTTATGTTAATTGTAATCCCCGTGGTAACCACTAAGGAAATAATTTAAAATATATAAAAAAGGAAATGAGAGGGAAATCAAAATGGTACACTATTAAAAAAACCAGTTTAACCTAAAAGAAGGCAGTGGTAGAAGAATTGAGAATGAAAAGAGATAGAGATCAAATAGCATAACAGCAGAAGTAAGTCCTTCCTTATAAGTAATTATTTTAAATATAAGTGGATTGGATTAAAGTTTCTAATTAAAAGCTAGAGACTGGCAAAATAGCTTAAAAATATATATGATTCAACTATATGCCGCCTATAGGTGCCACCACCTTAGGTCCAGAGACATTGATAGTGAAAGTAGAAGAGAGAAAAGTATATTTCATGCCAATAAAGACCAAAAGAGAGCTGGTTGGTTATAACATGAGACAAAATAAACGTTAAGCCAAAAATCATTACAAAAGACAAGAAGGATATTGTATGTTGATAAAGAGATCAATTCCTCAAGAAGATATAAACATTATAAAGATATGTTTACCTAATAATGGAACCCCCAAATATATGAAGCAAAAATTGACAGAATTGAAAGGAGAAATGGACAGTTTTATAATATTAGTTGTTAACTTCAATACCTCAGTTTTAGTATGGGTTAAATGATGAAATAGAAGCTTAATAAGGAAAGAGAGGACTTGAATAACATTATAAATCAACAAGATCTACAGACATATACACTCCACCCAACAAGAGCTATATACATGTTCTTATCAAATACACATAATAATTCTAAAGAATAAAGCAGATGTTAAGCCACAAAACAAGTTTCAATAAATTTTAAAGATTGAAATCATACGAAGTATCTTCTCCTACCTCAATAAAAAGCTGGAAAATTCACAAATATCTGAAAATAAAACAATGCATTCTTAACATACAGGCCAAAGTAAACAGGAGGGAATAGAAAATATAAAAATCACTTTCAGTGAATGAAAATACAAGCAAAACACCCCAAATCTTATGGGATTTAGCAAAAGTGCTCAGAGAGAAACTTGTAGCAATACACATCCCAGTAACCTAACTTTATATATTAAGGAACTAGAAAAAGAAGAGCACATTAAACCCAAAGCTAACAGAAGTAAGGACTAGGTTAGAATGGAGATGAACAAAATATAGAGTGTTAAGCAATAGAGAGAATCAACAAAATCAGAAGTTGATCCTTTGAAAAGATCAACAAAATTGACAACTCTTTAGCTAAACTAAGAACAACAAAAAAGAAGACTGAAATTACTAATGTCAGAAATGAAAGTAGGGCCATTACTACTGACCTTACAAAATAAAAAGGATTTAAAGAGTATTATTAGCAATTGTATGCCCCTAAATAGAAAAACCTAAATGAAATGGACAAATTACTAGAAAAATAAAGCCTAGCAAGAATAAGTAATGAAAAAATAGAAACTCTGGATAGACATATAGTTAGGAAAGGCCTTGAATCAGTAATGAAAAACCTCCCAAGAAAGAAAACCCCAGGAAGAGATGACTTCCCTGGTGAATTCTACTAAACCTTTAAAACAGAATTAATGCCAATCCTTCTCAAAATCTTTCAAAAAATAGGAGAACACTTCTAAACTCATTTTAGAAAATCTGGATATACCTAAAACAACTATAGAGATTGAATCAGTAAATAAAAATCTAACATAGAAAAACCCAGGACCAGATGTGTTCACTGGAGAACGCTACCACACATTCAAAGAAGAATTGACACAAATCCTTATTAAACTCTTCCAAAAAAATAAAAAAAAGTGTATGGGACATTTTATGATTCCAGTCCTCATATGGACCTGATAGCGAAGACAGACAAAAACGGAGCAAGGAAATAAAACTACAGCCCAATATCCTTAATGAATATAGATGCAAAAACTCCTGAAAATTAAAAACTACCAAATCGAATTCAGCGGTTTATGATTATGCACCATGATCAACAGGAATTTATCCCAATAATATAATGTAAGAGTGGTTAAAAAATAAAAATTAATCAATATAATATGCTACATTAGTGTAATGAAATGGAAGAGAAATAACCTATTATGTTCTAGTTGATGCAGAAAACTCAACTTGACAAAATCCAGTACCTGTTCTTGATAAAAACAGTCAACAAACTAGAAATAAAAGGGAGCTCCCTCAACATGATAAAGTGCATTTATGAAAAAACCTGCAGCTAACATCCTACTTAATGATGAATGGTTGAAACCTTCTCTAAGATCAAGAACAAGACAGGGAAGTTCACTTTACCCCTTTTATTCAGTATTACACTGTGAATTCTAGCCAGAACAATTAAGAATAATAAATAAATGCATCCAGATTGGAAAGGAAGAAGAAAAAACTATTTCTATTCACAGATAATATGAATATATATATATATATATATATATATATATATATATATATATATATTCCTAAAGAATTCACAAAAAATCCTGTTAGAGATAATAAATGAATTCAGCAAAGTTTCAGGATTTAAAATTAGCACATAAAAACTCAGTTGATTTCCAAATATTAACCGTGAATTCTCTGAAATTGAAGGTAACAAAACAATTCCATTTATAATAGCATCTAAATATAATAAAATACTTAGAAATAAATTTAGCCAAGGAGGTATAAGACATATCCTGTAAACTACAAAGAAAAAAATGCCAAAAAGAAATTAAAGAAGACTTAAATAAATTGAGAGACATACTGTGTTTATGGACTTAAAACAAGATTTTTAAGATAGCAATACTTCCCAGGGTTATTTTCAGAGACTTTATAATTCTAAAAAATCCTAATGATCCTTTTACAGAAGCAGAAAACCAGATCCTACAATTCATATGGAATTTATAAGGGTTCTTGACCATATATATGCCAATATATCATTTGGGTGTGTGTGTGTGTGTGTGTGTGTATTATGAGTGAAACATTAAAGAAATTTGATAAAAATTTGTTATTTTCAATTTTAAGATTATATTATTTTTGAAAGTTACGAATATTAAATTACAATTTCAGAAGTTAGCAGGAACATTGGTTTTTACTATTTAAAGGTATAGGTAATGCTAATGAAATCTTATGGTAAATTCAAGGAGAAACTATGGTTTTTCTTTTAGGTATGATAGATAATTACAGGTGCAAACATGCCACTGGATTTTTACTTAAATGAACTTATTTGTCTTGGCATCATCACATCCAACATTTTAATTTAAGTATTACAGCAAGCATAGTGTAAAAAGGATGGATGACCATATCTGTATCTTGTCTCCTTAGGTTACATAAATGTTAGAATGTGTTCTTTGTGATAAAATAATTTTTGTAATTTTAAATGATATTTTCTAGACTTATTTTGAGATGTATGATTTACTTGAATCAACTTTTACTGTTTTGTGTTCCAAAAATGTTTTAATGAACAAATCTGTTATTGTAGTATAATAAAAAAAAGAGGTGAATTTTCATAAACTATATATTAGTCAGATTTATGCTTGTGACCTTTGAAGTATGAAGTTGGCTACATTAATCTTTCATAACTCCGCAGAGGAATTTATAGACTTTAAATTAGTAACATAAAGGCTCTCTTATTTTTCTATTAATGATCAAGAATCAAGTAAAATGTTAATAAAAGTGGAAAGTAGTTTTAGAATCAAATAGGTCTTATAAGTGTACACCAAGATTTCAGTGCATGCATAATTTAATCACAGACATATCTTATGTTGTATTATTTTTTAGAAAATGTTTCTTTTTATTAACCATATGGTATCTCACAAAACAGTGATGCATGAAAAATGTAGAGGATATAAAGGCAAATTGGAAGATAAAAGCCTTATGTAAATATTCTAGATAACCATATACTTATATGTACTTATTTATAATCTCTGAAAATTTATGTCATTACTATAACTCACAATATTTCTAAAGTATTTTAATCTTGCTATCTCAATTTACTTAATTTTAAAATGGGAATAATTAAAGCACTTAGCTCATAGGCTTTTTTTTCCTGATAATTAAATGAGATGATATAAACCAAATACTAAAAACAGAGACCAGCCTGTATTAAGTACATGATAGTTACTCTTAATTCTTATCTGTAGTATATTTAATAATAGCTTGATAAATTTTGCATTTAAGAAAGATAACATTTGGGGAAATTAAAAGAATCTTTAGTTGGGGGATACTGAAGGCAATTTCTTTTTCTTTTTTTAATTTTTTTGTCTTTTATTAATTGTTTAGTAACAAGTCTCATCTTTGGTGAAAAGTCTTTGATACTGTATGCCTACGAAAAGTATATAGCCAAAAGTACTTTAGTGCCAAATGAATGAATCAGACTCTCTGGTGGATCTCACCAAGCTCTCTTTTTAGCTAGCTCCATAGGTTATTTTTATACATAGTAAAATTTGAGAAATTCTAATCTAGTATGGCATAAGAAATTGTTGTCAATCATTCTGCCTCAGACTTTCAAAAAATGAGAATTTTCCTCTTCCTCCTCCTCCTTCTCCTTCTCCTCCTCCCCTCCCCCTCTCCTTTTCCTCTCCCTCTCCTCCTCCTTCAATTTTTTCTTTTTCTTTTCTTTCTTTTCTTTTCTTTCTTTTTTTTTTTTTTTTTTTTTACAAATATCCTTGATTTCCATCTTGGATTACACAAGGAAATGACCGGTGGTTACTGGCAGCAATTTTAGGCTTCAAATGGAGGCCTAGATCTGTTATAGATTGGAAATAAATATACCAGAAATCAAAGGTTTAAAAACAAAACCAATGAAACTGACAGGTTTTGATGCAGTTTCTATTCAGGAAAGTGTGATAGACCATGAGTTATATGGTTTCTTATCTGAGAAATCCCAGCTGTCTCTTATGACACTTCCCACAGAAATAAGGGTAGACTGCTTAATAGGGCTGATTGGTATATTTTGAGGTAAAATGGTAATAGTGTACTTGTAATATATTATAGTGTAATTTTTGTTTAAAAGTAATTTCTTAAAAAATATTTATTTAGGTAAGAATACCTCCTTTTGCAATTTCAGTTACCCATGGTCAAGCAGGATCTGAAAATATTAAATGGAAAATTCTAGATATAAACAATTCATAAGTTTTAACTCACATGTCATTTTAAGTAGCTTGATGAAATCTCGAGCTGTTCAATCCCACCTGGGATGTGAATCATCCCTTTTGTTCGGCATATTCACAGGATGTAGATGCTCCCCACCCATTAGTCATTTAGTAGCTATCTCAGTTATTAGATGGATTGTGGTATCATAGTGCTTGTACTCAAGTAACTCTTATTTTATTTAATGCTGAAATTGCATAACTTTTATTATAGTATATTGTTATAATTGTATTTTATTATTAGTTATTGTTAACCTTTTACTGTGCCTAATTTATAAACTAAACTTTTACATAGGTATGTATAGGAAAAAACATAGTATATACAGAGTTAGTACTATCTGTGGTTTCAGGCATCCACGGGAGTCTTGAAACATTTCCCCCCACAGATAATAGGGGCTCCTGTATAAAACTTTTGATGCTTGCATTCACTAAGTGATAGAAATTATAAAGAAACACTGCTATGACTAGGGGACATTATGTCACTTATTAATGCGACTCAGAGAAATATTTTTATACACTTTCCTTCTCTTTTCTATTCTAGCTGTAGTTTGCTATTGTTATTGAAAGCTTTTTACCTTGGCAGTAGGGGTGATGGTGTTGTGACTAAAGGTCAGTTGTATCAGTTGCAAGTATGTACCATTTACCTGAGTGCCAGGGATGTGGCTTCTTGGTTATTTTGCCTCTCTCCAAATTATAGTCATTGACTCTATGCATAATCATTCCTCTTCACCAGGAGTAGGGTTTTTATACCTATTTGCTAATCCCTAATGCCACGACTCTTCACTAGTTCCCTATCCATGATGTTTGTTATCTTTCTCCCCACAGATTCAGACTATTGCTTTTTATTGGAACTAGATAAGAAGAATGTTGTTAGATTTTCTTGCCCCTCTCTTATGGCTGTTGCTTTCCTCTCACAGGCCATCACCACAGTGGAGATTTCTCAGGGCTCTTTCCAATCTTTCCTGTGAGTGCCTGTTGGGTTTGTTGAGAACAGACATGCAAAACTTCTATAATTTCCCAGGCCCTCCAGGTTTTCACATTGTCTCACCAGGACATACTTGGTCTTCACCAATTGTCATTGATTCCAGCTGAGCTCTTCTTATCAGTGTCTGATTATGTGTACCCCAGGTGAGTACATGTTCATTTCTCATCTCTCCCTGCAGTTGTGAGCTTTCCTTAGATGTGGGAACAGTTACCTCAGCTCTTTGGTAGTCCAAGAAAAGTTATATAATTTGAAGTTGGTTGAATTTTTTTCATTGTAAAGATAGAAGCAAAACTCCTTTCAACTCTCTAAAACCCAGGATACATAATTCTGAAACAATTATTTATATAGTTTTAATTTGAACAATTGGAGTGGAAATTTACATGTCTAGCAGTACCTTTGACAATAATGTCACATTTTTTACTTGGAATATGTTTCCTCTTAAGTTAAAAAATATATAGCATATATAAATATTTTATAACTACTAGATTATTTTCTGGGTGCTTCAGAAACATGTCAGAATGTTTCAATTTTATTTCTAGAAGATAATTGATTATATAGAGTTTTCATAGAGATCCAGTTTAAAATTTATAATACCCAACCATTGATAAAAGTGCTGTTCTCTGTTTGAATTTTAACAGTTGCTTGTGTCTTCTGCAGTTTTCTTTTTCCCAAATTAAAAATATAAATAGAAAATTGCAATCTAATACAAGGCCCATGAGAACATAAAACATAAATTTCTTGTGCAGCTTTTTTTTCACAAGAGTTTCTGTTCAAAGTCCAGAAAATTATAGGTAATGTAGACATGTTCTATTTATTCACTAGGCTTGGTAATTAATTACTGAATTAAACATGAGGTCTTTATCTTACCTATATTGGATTATAGTAGCAAAACCAAATAGTAATGTCAGTGTGCTAAAATACATTGTATTCTAGATATTGAATCATTTTATCAAAGAGCTCAAAGATATTCTAGTAACTTTTATCTACAAATGTCCTTAAGAAGCACATTGATGTAATTGTACAGATATCTATAATATAAATTATGTCTAGCCAGTCTCCATTATTTACTTAGTATATTATTGGAGGTTAACTGCATACTTTTCACTTTCAACTGGATCATCTGCTTATATTTTAATTTTCTTTATATGTTTCTATTTTTCTATATCTATCACCCATGTTATATTCAACTCGGGGTCTTTTTTTTTTTTTTTTTTTTTTTTTTTTTCTGTTCAGTGAGCCAGCTTTTCTCTGTGGATTCTTATCTGCTCATGTCTATTGGAATAGATAATTGGAAGAGGACTCCACTACCTGTCATAGCAAAAATACAATGGAACATGAATCCATTGTGATTGAGTGATACTTGCATTACTAGGGCACAATTTATGTAAGGACTTATAGGACAAGGTCAGCAACATAATAATTAAAATGTTCATCACTTTAATTTGCCATTTAAGGCTTTAAGACAGTAAAGCTAAGTATAACAAGAATAGTTTATACATATCCTTCAACCATTCTAATGCTCTCAATTTACATCTAACTGAATCTTTATTGTATATTTCACATATTTATTCTGGGTCCAAACTGTTTAATAGCAGCCTGTAAATTTTAGAATAAAAATTAATTTATATTTAGGTATTTTATTATATTACAAATGTGATACATGTTGCAAACACACATAAATTTGAGCATGCTTACCAATTTTGTAGTTTAAGTGGATACATGATTATTCATGCTCAAGGATATAACATAATAAATTTCAAAAGTTCTATCAATATTATAATTTTCCTTTTCTAATAACTTTGATTTGTATTTTCTGCACATCTGACTTAATAAAGGTATAATATTTGATATATTTGTGAGAAACATAAATTATTCTATTTATTTGGACACAAGCGTACATGGACCTGGAGTACTCTAAGGCAAAAGCACAAGGAAAATATTCATATTGTTATCTTAGGGGTGATCTAAAATCCATCATTGCCCTGGTAGTACTGAAGTGGTCCTTGCGTTCTTTTTGCCAATGCAATAAAGAATTACAGATCAGCGACATTTAGAAAAAGTAAGGTTTATTAAAGTACGTCTCAAGTGACAAATGGGCTATGCTAAAGAGGGCTGTAGCCATATGGGAACAAAAGGTATGATTTAAGTATGCTCCAGGGGAGGGGCAGGTTACAGCAAAGAGGGTTATAACAGCAGAAGTGGGGAGTTTTGTATTATATTAAGGCCATGGTGGGAAATTACAAGGGTGGTGTTAATAATTGACATGTGAGGAAATTTTGATTGACAATGAGCTGTTATGTAATCTTTTGTCTACTGCACATGCAGTAGATAGAATTCAGTTATAATTAGATTCATGAACTTTCAGGCATAGGCAGGATATAATGATGGCATAATGAGGCCGGGTCACAGAAATAATAGTGTAGAACTGATTGCACACACCCTTGTAGTCAGCTTAGACTGGCCACTAGTTTATGGCTTCTTATTCTTTTGTGTCTTAAGACATAGAGGTAATTTATAACCATAAAATGAGGGTTCTAGGGAGGTCCTAAGGGAGATCTTTGGGAGGAGCCTTCATTTCTTTGTTCCCCCATCACTCATGTTTACCTAACTACCTAACAATATTATGTCTTTGTGTAATTATTGTCTGTACAGAGAAACTATATTTTTATTTCTTGTAAGATCATTGCAAATTTCTCCTTCATTATGTAGAGAAATATATATATATATATATATATATATATATAAATATGTAATTTCATATTTAAGCTTATTTTTAAGATAATTTATTACAGTTACATTTATTTTTTACAATTAAAAACAATAGTCAGTTTAGTTTGTAAATGGAAAAGCAATTAAAAAATAAAAATTTTAAATATTTTACTAAATTAATTTAACATGACATCATTTATTTTCTTTTATCAGAAGTATAATCATATAAACTAAGAGTTAAAGTAACTGGGAATACTTCTCTCTAGGAATCAGGTAGAAAATAACATAGAGGTAACACTGACTTGTGATTTAGTTTTGAACAGTCTGACCTCAGAACTGACAGAGTATGCAGTGTTTTCAAAAAGAAGTTTAGATAATTGTAATAAAGATGTCAAGATAAGAGAACCACAATCATGAATATTTTTTAAACATTAAAATTTAAAAACGTAGTCTGCTTAGGTTGCAGAGTGCTTATTGTCCATTTACTTTTCTTATACAATACTTCATTTGAGTAGTGTTCAATGAGTGCTCAGTTCTTGCACTTGCCATCTTCACTTAGTTATCACACCCCCAAGTGACATTAATTAAATTATTAATAGATTTATGAGACATAGATTGTGGTTCTATCAACAATCAAAAGAGAAAAACCTATAATAACTGCAATATCCACTTCCAGTTTACTTTAATTTCTTTCTTTCTCTTTATGATATCTGTTTGATGTTAAGAAATATGATCGAGGTCATGTTTTACAGTCCTAATTTTAGAAACACAAGATTGGATAAAATTCCTGTTAGTTAAAGAAATAGAAAATTTGTCATAAATTAAATATAATACCAAACATTTTTATAATTATGCTTGTCATATATTATATGTAAATTATAGCTTTTTACTTGTAAGTTTGGCATCTAAATTTGACTCCAAATAATTTTAAACGTTTAACTTTCCAAATATGGAATTTTTCCCTTGAAATTAATCATATGGCACCAGCAAAATGAAAAACACAAAATTTTGAAAAAGCCGTGGATTGTTTTTATAAATTTTGTTTTTTTTTTAATATATATCAAGATATTGACTTGGGCATTTTATCTTCTTCAGTAAGCATTTTGATAATGAAAAATTTTGACCCTGGTACTTGTAGACTGATTTGTGTTTGTGTCAGTCATTATTTTCAGATGTATCTGATGCTGGCCAGGAAGTCAAGTTTAATATTATAGTGTTATTGTGCTTTGTATAATATCAGTAAAAAATTAATTTAAAGTTAGTGCTAACACAATGGCTAGGCAATCTCTCTTTACCCCCCTCATCTAAAGTGATGATTCTTTTGAGATCTGTGTAGTGCTCAGCAAGCAGTATTTGTGTTTTAGCTACATATAGATGCTAATAATAATTATAAAAAGATGTGTTTTAAAGTTCAGCTTTAGGATTCAAGTTTTTTGGCTCAACTTGTCTGAAAATAAATTTAGCGAGAACTGAAACCACCAATAAGTACAGAAGGACAAAGCCATCTTAATTTAAATTTTAGATAATGAGCTTGGGCCTCCATATTCCCTCACACATTTATTCTAAAGACTTCTCAGAAAGTTAGTTTGGTAATCTGTGAAAATCAAATCTCAATGATGCAAACTTTTTCAGTTGATTTGCAAATGAACTAAGTAGGAATGAGCCTAATCCACTTCATAAGTGAAATTCTTATAGCAGTAAAAAAAAATCTAGGTATGTAATATTTATAAAACAGTCAACCACAAAGGTGAACATGCAATCCATATTGGAACAGAAATATCTCCCCTAGTTTGCTTATCCATATGTATTTTGTTTTACTTTGATTGCAATTTTATCAACTCTGTTCTGATCTAATTATTTTAATGATTAAAAAATATAATTGAGATGTGACTGAAACAGTTGAGAGGATGGTAAAGTAGTTTTAATATTTTATAATAATGGTTATCCTAATTAACTAAAAATGTTCATTTTTTACAATTCAAGAAATACCTGATCTATTATGATTTAGCCCCGTCCCCACATTCTGTCCCACTCAGATAAAGTCACACCATAATCAATTAGGCATATGGTTTTCCATGCATATTTGTAGGGTTGAAACATTTTTTAAACACTAAACTGGATAGAGGCATTGTACATGTTAGTTAAGAATGTACTTCAGCTGTTTTAAGAGTGACCATATAACAGTGTCAAACAGGAGAAGCTCATTTGTCTTTCACATGTAAGACTAGATTTGCAGGTTGTCCACGGAGGGAGTACAGTGCTTATGCCCCTTGAGATCATCCAGAGACCAGCTTTTTCTTCTTTTGTTGCCCCAACATCCCCTACTTTGTCCTCATCCACATGGTAGCATCTGCAGTGGAGAGCAGGCTGGTTCCCTTTATTTTTTTAAGTTTATATATATATTTTATGGTGACATTGGTTAACGAAATCGTTTCAGATGTACACTTTAACAGTAAAGCATATATATATTTACACTCTGTGTTCACCTCCCATAGTTAGATTTCTTTCTGTAATCACATATTTGATGACCCCCTTTACCCCATCCACCTTCCCCTTCCCCCTCTCCTCCTTGTCGGTAACCACTAGTGTATAGTCTATGTCCATCCATCTGTTTGTCCTGTTCGTTTGCTACTTTTAGGTTTATATTCCACATATAAGTGATATCATGTGATTTTCAATTTTTTCTGTCTGGCTTATTTTGGGTAGTATGATTATCTAGAGGTCCATCCACGTTGTCACAAATGGCAGTATTTCATCTCTTCTTATAGCTGAGTAATATTCCGTTGCATATATGTACCACGGCTTCTTTATCCAGTAATCTATCGTAGGACACTTTGGTTGCTTCCATGTCATGGCCACTGCGAATAATGCCGCTATGAACATCAGTGTGCAAATATCTTTTTGGATATAGGTTTTCAAGTCTTTGGGGTAACTACCCAGTAAAGAGATTGCTGGATCATCTGGTAGATCAATTCTTAGTTTTTTGAGGAAACTCCATACTGTTTTCCAGAGTGGCTGTACCAATTTGCAGTCCCACATGCGAAGGCAAACCAACTATTGTCCCCCTTGAGTTAGTTTAATTACAGTTTACCCAGTACATTAAATGGTGTTCAAAGAGTCATGTTCATGCTGTTTTGTATTGTCTAGAGTCACTTAAATCTCTTATGGGGAAAATTAAAACACTTCGCTCTGTGGCTTGGACTTTGATGGAGATTTAGGAATGATCATTAATCACCAGTTAATTATACCCCTGTCTTACCTCATCTGAAAGTAAAACCAACTGAGAAGTAAATATAGAATTAATGCAAATGGAAATGAAAATGTCACCTAATTATCTGTAAAGATGAATTGGAAAGTGGTTTGGAACTTTGGATGCAATGGGTTTATTAATACTTTCCACCCAAACTGAATGTATTCGCAGCAAACTAGCCCGTTGAAAACTTTCTGCAGGGAGAAATGGAGAAGGAGAAAGGGTTATTCTTTCATATGAAGGAGTAGGAGAAAGGATGTATTCCTGATTCACATTATTGGGAAAGAAAAAGGTCTAATCATCTGCTCATGTTTCATTCCTTTGCCCAGATTCACTGATTAGATATGTTTTTTTCCTCATCATGAGGAAAGAGGCATGTTGAAGATGGGATTCTTTTTCTCCCATGCTTTTCCATTTTTGTGAGTGAATAGGCTCTTCCATGTAAACATGGTAAGTAGAAGATAAGAATCCCTACCACTTGTTTTCCATTTGTTTCTTTTTATTCTCTTCATTTTCTTTCCCCGACTCCAATAAAACTGTCAGGGTTCATTAAATGAAAACGCCAGGATCTCACTGCTCTCTCTCCACCTCTACACTGGTCATACACACTTGTCCACACTGACTAGGATTGATCATTTTAATACCTTTATTATTCAACATCAATCAAGTGAGTATCTTTGCTGCCAGATACCATGCTCAGTCTCAGAGATGCCAAAATGAACAAACAAACTGTGTTGTCAAGAGGTTCAATGAGCATCTATATAACATGTTTTGTTTATGCATCCATTCTATTTAAATTAATTGTTATTTTCTTACCAGGATATTACTTTCCTTTGACTTTTTCCACCATGTCACTTCTATAAGATTAAAAGTCATTCTCTGTGGGCAGAATTTCCTTAATATTTGTATTTTTTCTTCCTAAGTAACTCTTAGTCCAGGTGTTCTCTGTGCCTCTCTGGGGAATAGTTCAGTGACTTTTCTTTGTGAAATGTTCTCTGTGAGAGTGATTTTACTGTTTAACTGCACATTAGATTCATGGTTCTCTTCATTTCCCAGGAGTTCTATAGCTTGAGAATATTGTTCCTTGACTAATTGGTGATCTTTTTTGTGTCTGTATGGTTTGATGATTTATGTGTCATGCTGGTCTCAATTCACCCACATCCAATCATCTTGCTGTGTTTTTGTTTGCATGTTGTATATAAACTCCCTTGTCAGGTTTGGTCTATTATCACAAACAGGTCCTAAGAAGCTTGTCATTGGTTCTCCACTGGTCTCCAGACCTTGACCCTTTGCTCTGCTCTTTCTTAGTTTTCTCTGATCAGTTTGATTCATTAAGTCTCCTGTCCTCAATTAAGGAGGACTGCCCTTGACAAGACTGTAATTTTGCCTATTATGACTATATTTCTTTTTTTTACACCTCTAGCACCTGGTCTTTTTAGGTGGTCTCCCATCCAAGTACTAACCAGGCCCAACTCTGCTTAGCTTCCAAGATCAAATGGGATCGGGCTTGTTTAGGATAGCATGGCCATAGACTATTATGAGTCTAATTCAATGGTCATATTTGTGTTCTGAGCTTAGTCAACCCATCAGCAGCATTTACCTTTTGGCAAGTTGAAGTTCTTTCTGTTCTTGGCTTTCGTTGCTAGCTTTATTAATTTAGTATCTCAGTCGCTCCATTTCTGGCTCCTCTTCTCCTGATATTTGATTCTGAGGGCCACCACACTAGATTGCACAGG
Organism: Cynopterus sphinx; assembly: GCA_030015415.1. Classification (NCBI taxonomy): domain Eukaryota; kingdom Metazoa; phylum Chordata; class Mammalia; order Chiroptera; family Pteropodidae; genus Cynopterus; species Cynopterus sphinx. The sequence goes on along the minus strand of CM057388.1, from coordinate 22,302,665 downwards.
TTATATGTTATGTCCTCCATGCTTCCAGAGGATGATACTATTGGCACCTTATCAGCAATTGTGCCATATGACAGTCCTGATATCTTAGGTTGTGAATTCTGAGGTAAGGTACCTTGGGTTCTTCTATTTGATCTCTGAAGTATCTTGAGAAAATTACTTCACTATTTTCTTCAACTTAATGTGGAGATTATAATAACCTGTTATTTTTGAAAATTCCATGTGCAAATGCATGTGAAATCCTTAGAAATTGCATCGTTCTCAGTGAATGTTTCATAAGTGTTAGATAATTACCATTATTATTATTTAAAGTTCTAGTTGGGTATTCTGTGATTGTGATGTACTAGAATGCTCAACTTTTATATTGGGTGAGTTTTCTCAGAATTATACAAAATGATCTATGAAAAGAAAATACAAATATGATGCCTAAATCTTGGATAGAGTCTGAAATTGAATGCAAATTGCTAAAAGCTCAGATAAAGTATTAAAGTTTCAGAAAGTCTCTTTATTTTTCATTTCTTGTGTCTTTAAAAAAAATAAAACAAGTAAGAAGAGAATCAGATATGTGGCCACTTATATCCTTCAATTTTCGTTTTGTTGCTTCCTGTGCTTGCAGCCATAGCAGAGGAAAATGCAGTTATTTTAAGTTAATCAAAATATTTGTTTTTTAAAAATGACCTTAGAAAAGTGAAGTAAAAACATGTAAGTGAAATATCCCTTCAAAAAATAAGCAATTTTGTAAAAATAGTAAGAGTATGCAGATGGCATTTGTTAATTATATGTTTGAAGAAAATAGCTTCTGGTAGTTTATCATCCTTTATTTTCTTTGAATACCTTGTGATTTTTACCTGATTTCAAATTCATTTTCAGTGATTCCATTTATTTCTTATATGCTTATTAATGTTCTGTTAAACAAATGTACATGCTTATTAAACCACAGGAAACTACAGATATTTAGGAATATAACACGGATAACAATTTCTTTTATACTTTGTTATTATTTCTCCATCATTGAGATATTTTTGTTGCATTTGCCAAAATATACATTTCTTACCAGTTAAAATGTTAATTGATTTTATAATTAAATTGCTTGTGATTCAATAGTTTTGAAATATTTATCACATTTAATAAAGTATTCTGTTTTTAAAACTTACTGGTTCTACCATATTGCTAAAACTCACTCATTGTCTTGAAAAAGTTCACCCAAGTAATAGTCACCCTTGACCAACATAGCTCCTGCTGCATGATCTTTGGCACTATGATACAGACATTAGGTTGAATGATAATTATAATTATTATCATATCATTAATTATATAATAATTATATCATACTCTGCAGTTCTCTGAAACCAGCTCAATTAAATATTTGCATATATATTAAGAGTATGAATATAACACTGAAATGATAAACTCATGATTCTAGTTACCAGTCATGACTGCATGTAGCTCCTGCTTTGTACAAAGATGGGGCTTTCTTGATATTAATCTATATCTTCCTCTCACCTTTGTGCATGCACCTAACTGACATGAATTATTGGGGGAACTTCATTAACTTCTCTCCTTGAATGTCTTTTGCTCACTTTACCATTTAAAAAGCGTATTACTTCCATACTTAAAACATTCAATAGCCCCCTCTTATTCTTAGACATTTCAAATCCTCGCCATATCCTGCATTGTCTTGCCAACTTTGCCCACTTCATCTCTTGACAAGTTCTTCCCATCCTCTCTGCTCAACCCATATAAGTTTTTCCTCAAACAGGTAAAGCCGGTTTTTATCATAAAAAATTCCCACATGCTGCTCTGATACCTAGAAGGTGATTTCTTCCTCTCTGTATCCAGCAAACTCTTACCCTTCAGGTTTGTTGTATTGGTCTCCTCCTGGGGAATTCTTAGCAGTCAGGGTCCCAGTATCTCTGCTTTCATAGCTTCCTTTACTTACTCATAGTAGCAATTATCACAGTAATAACTTTAAAACTACTTGTGTCATTGGCAGTTTCTTGTCAATTCTCTTGTATTGACCATAAGCTCTATGAGGACAAGATTTATACTTTTCATTTCAATGAAAGTCCTCAATTACTATTTGTTGAATGAAAAAAAATGAAAATTTAAATATAAATACAAATCATAAAAATGTTGTTTTCAGAATATGTTTAGATATTGGTTGTAGAAATAAAAGTATCTACTTCAAAATCATGAATTTAGCCACAACCAGAAAGTTAACCTGAGGTGGAATCTGCGGTCATAGTGCTTCAGATAGGAGGAAAAAATATAACAGAGGTTAGTAAAAGGTTTATGTACCTGTTTAAATACAACTGAAGTTAAATATATACTTATTCTTATCCTTGAAGTGAAGTGTCTTTCTAAGGATTTGCTTAAAAAGGGCAGACATTTTCTTCACTATTAAAAGGTTTATTACAATAGTACTTAGGACTGTTGATTTATAACTTTGAATTTTTAAAATACTTATTTTAGGTGCCTATATTTATTCTCTTAAAGTTGTCAGCTATGTTTATCATAAAGAGATTGATTAAATTCAACCACCAGATAACAATTCACTGACTTAGCTCTGATCAACCCAGGCCACAGAGAACCACTGTATAGATTCTGTCCAAATTAAGAATATAGCAAAAGGCATATTTCTTAATTGAGTATATGACTTTTCAAATAAAATACTGAGACCCTAACAAATCAGCTTTAAAACATGATGTAGAATGTCAGTTTATCATGATTTTTGTCAATGATGATTCTTTCTTTCCCTCTCTTAGGGGCTTGTATCCAATATATATGAGTTACAGATAAGAGGGATACACATATATAGAGAAAATGAAAAATATACTCATATGGTTCATACTTCCTTCACCCTCTGCCACCAGCTGATAATTACATCTCTATGTTTACCAGTAGATATTTTTATAATCAGAATTATTACAGCCATAGAGACAAATCTGCATAGGAGGTTCAATACTTCCACAACTAAAATTAGCTTCTCATTTCCTAGCTTCGTGTTGACACTGCCATACTCATAAAGGCTTCAATAATTAAACAGAAATACATGTGGATATGAATTGCATGCAGTGTTTGCATCTCTGGGAGTAGATTGGTATATATAATGAAAATATTGGGCTGAAGAGAAATGGAAATAACCAGAAGTAAGAGGGAGAAAGAAAATGAGTGAATGATTGATTTTATTTCTGTAGAGGTTATCTCAGGTACAAATATTTTCATGTGAAAAGGGAGAGGGAACAGCAACTCCTATAAATAGGCTTTTGTACAGTCCATTTTTAGAAAGAAAGGTAAAGGATCTTAATTTTTTTCAAGCATAAATGTATACATATTCTTTAAGAAGTAGGTGTAAACTTTATGTGTTATTTATCACAGCACAATACTTTCACAAGGTAGTTAGCTGTTTTTAATAAACATTTGAAAAAATTTTGGGCTGCATGTACAGTGACCACATGTGTCATAAAGCTCACAGTTTTCAGTGAAGGTGCACAGCTTATTTGCCTCAAACAGTTGTCACTTTGTTTAGGCAGCATTTGTGTCAAAGAATCTTCTAGAAACAAATTTTAGAATTTTCACAGAAACAATGATATAATAATGTAGTATCCTTTAGAGTTTGTGTATTGGATAAAAATCTAATAATATATTACTGCTTTCAAAGCTCTAAATTATGTTTTCAGTTCGGGATACAAAAAAGTAATCAAGGGACAGCAAATAAATGTTTACAATTTCCTTTGTTTTGACATATAGACATTTTTCTTTGAGATGTTGTAATTATTAACATATTTTGACTTACTATATACTTCTAATTTAAATTCAGTGTTACCACATAGGAATCAAAGCAAAACAAACCTAAACCATAAATGCTGACTAGAACTACAGAAGACTTCTCTTAAATCTGAGAGCAAACAGAAAATAGGAATGATATAAAGTAGCATAGTTCATAATAAATAAAAGACAATTGATAGTAGTGTTTCTCAACATTGGCACTACTTACATTAATAATTAATTGTTATTAATTATTAATTTTTATTTATTAATTCTTTGTTTGGAAAGCTGTCTTGTGCATTGTAGGATGTTTAGCAGCATCCCTGGCCTCTACCCACTAGATCCCAGTAGTACCCACTCCCACATTTACAATAGACAAAAATGTCTCTACTATGTTGAATATCCACTAGAAGGCAAAATCACTTCTCCTCACTCTTTTTAGTATCATTTATCTAGCTAAAAGCTTATCAATTTGTGCATATGCAGGTTATCTGTAGGGTAGCTTTCTAGAAATAGAATTTCTAGATCAAATGAGTTTTGGTAAATATCACCAGATTTTCTTCCATAAGATTATATCATTTTGCACTGACACTAGCAATGTAAGACAGTGTGTAGTGCTTCATAGCGTCACTAAAAGGTGAATGAATGGTCAAACTTTGATTGTTTTTGCCAATCTGAGAGGTGAGGGAAAAGCCCCAGTGTCACTTTGATTTTTATTTTCAAACTTCTTTGGCAAGATGATTTTTTATTATTATGCTGTCAAGGGGGCAATCGTAACAATATTTGTTACTTTAAAGTTGTACTTCTCAAAATTGGTCTTTGTTCAGACAATCTAAAGAAAGGAAAAAAAGTTATTTTGGTCTCCTTCTGTGGTCTTCAATTATTTTGTTAACCTAAAAATAAAAGGTCAAAGTGAGAGACAACAAATGTTTATGATTAAAAAAGAATTGCAATTCTGGGAAGCACTGATTCAGGCAGAAACCTCAAAAATATTCTGATTAGGAGGTGAAAACAAGGATTATTTACGAGAAAGGGAAAGAAAATAATTCCATGAATAGAAGGAAGGAATTTCCATTGCTGTTAATAAGCCAAGGAAGGAATTTCTAGATGTGCAAATAAGCTGTTATTCTTAGCTCTACCTGGTGGTGCTAATTCTAAAATATGTCTTTAATTTTTAGTCTGGTAGTCAGGATGTCTGCTTTCCTGTTACTTTTGTAAACAATTGTTTGGAATACAATGTTGCGTCAGGCCAATTCTGAAGGCTATTTTGCCCAATTCAAGCATTCCAAAGGTTTGAGGAGTAAGAAGTGTAAGGCAAGGCTCTGACTCCACTTTGAAGTGTCTCTGTTTATGATATTTTCACAATTTTTACTAACCAATTACTTAAATATGTTCAAAGAGATATAAAAAAGCATATCTTTAGCTTATAGCTTCGGTGCCACTATAAAAATGAAATAATCAGTTCATAGATTAAATAAAACTAATCAACCAAACCAAAACATTTAATTTGTAAACACTAATTTAATGTAGCCAATAATATATGATGAATGTATAATCACCACAGTCAGCATGGATATGGGACTGCCTGTTAAGGGGGATACTGTGTGTATTCCTTTGCTTTTTCTATGAGAGCTATGTGGTAAGGCAATCTACCCTATATTCTGACACTCTCTATCACTTTAGGTCTCATGAAAAGATCCATGGAAGTGTCTGGCCTGCTTTTACTGTAAAATTATCATTGATATCTAAGTGCTTTCCTCCCAGAACCCTTTCCTGATTGCAGAAGAATTTCTGGAAGTTTTGCCCCCCAGGCCTGGGGATATGTAACCCTTCCTGGCATGTTCAGTGTAGGGGAACCCATTTTCACTTGTGCTAGTATTGTATTTTATCTTTCCTGAGAAGTGAATAATAAGTTTGGCAGACAAGAACTGTCCTATCCTCTGAAACAATCAAAATTATTAATTTTGTTTTTCAATCATGACTATGTTTTGAGTATTAGTAGGATATACATTGTCTATGAATGTGGTCATGAATGTGTTTAAAATGACCTAGAAAATACCTAATCACTTTATAATACCAGAATAATATTTAAGAAGCAGTAATTATATCGTTTCAAGAAGAACATAAGTTATAAACATCAATATTACCTCCATTTTCTCTTCTCTTTGATTTCCATAGTTTTCTGTGTTTAACTTCAAGTGTTTGTTCACACTTAGTTTTTTATTATGTCAATTTAGTGATATGAAATATACCTGCAACAACTAGAGGGAGAAGAGATAATACAATAAATATGAGTAGAGCTAATGCCCATGTTCAGTCAAATATGTAAGGATTTAAAGATTTTTGGCAAGCATGTAAGAGCCAATTTAGGTCTTGGCGCTTGCTGCACATTTTTCTAAAAATTCCCAAAGGCTCAAAACCCAAAGAAGTAGCATCTGGCCTCAGCATACCCCACACCTCTTGCTAAGCATCCCCAAGCCCCACGCTAGTGGCAGCCAGCCTCGGTTCCTGGCTCAGCCTCTCAAGTCACTTATAAGCCCAGCATGGGTGGTAGCTTGCTCTGCAGATTCCTTGGAGACTCTTACCAGGTGGTGTTGTAAGTGCATAGGCTGTGGCTCAACTTGACCTTCAGCTGCACCCCTCCCAGCAGGCCTTTGAGCTGGAACACTGAGTGGCCTGCTTCAACCAACAATGTAGGCAGAGCACCACCCAGGGCTGCGTTTAAGGAGGAGTCCTACCGAATACATAGAAAAAGACACAGGGAGGCAGCCAAAATGGGGAGATAAGTATGACCCACATGAAAGAATAGAACAAAGCTCCAGAGAAAGAAAATAAAATGGAGACAAGTGATCTACCAGATGCAGAGCTCAAAACACCAATTATAAGGATGCTCAATGATCTTAGGGGAAGAGTAGCCGACCTCAGTTAGAATTTTAATAAAGAGATAGAAAACATAAAAATAGAGATGGAGACCATTAAAGAGAACCAGTCAGAAATGAAGAATACAATATCTGAGATGAAGAGTACATTAGCAGGAATTAACAGAGTGGATGAAGTAGAGGATTGCATCACCAATATAGAGGATGGGGTAGTAGAGGACACCCACCCAGAACAAGAAAAAAGAAACCAAATTAATGAAGAAAGTTTAAGAAGACTCTGGGACAACATAAAGCATTACAACATTTGTATCATATGGGTACCAGAAAGAGAAGAAAGAGAGCAAGAAATTGAAAACCTATTTCAAGAAATAATGACAGTCAACTTCACTAACCTGGTAAAGGAAATTGACATTAAAGCCCAGGAAGCCCAGAGAGTCCCAAACAAGATGAACTCCAAAGAAGCCCACACCAAGACACATCATAATTAAAATGCCTAAGGTTAAAGACATACAGAATCTTAAAAGCAGCAAGAGAAAAGCAATTAGTTACCTACAAGGGAGCTCCCATAATACTGGCATATGATTTCTCAACAGAGACTTTGCAGAACAGAAAGGTTTGGCTCAAAATAGTCAAAGTGATGAAAAGCCAAGACTTACAACCAACATTACTCTACGCAGCAAGGCTATAATTTGGCATCAAGGACAGATAAAGAACTTCCCAGACAAGAAAAAGCTAAAAGAGTTCATCACCACCAAGCCAGATTACAGGAAATGTTGGAGGGACTTCTTCAAAATGAAGAAAAAAATTATGTATCAAAAATATGACTAAAGAATGGCAGTAACCATGTATGTATCAACAAGAACTTCAAATGAAAAAAAAAAACTAAATGCTTCAATCAAAAGATAAGGCAGTTGAATGGATAAGAAAACAAGTCCCCTACATATGCTGCCTGCAAGAGACTTGCTTTAGATTAAAAGACACACAGAAACTAAAAGGCAGGAGATGGAGAAAGATGTTGCCTTGATGGTCCTAGAGGGTATTGTGCTTAGCGGAGTAAATCAGACAGAGAAAGACAAAGGTCATATTATTTCATGTACATGTGGAATCTAAAGAACAAAATCATCATCAACAACAACAACAACAGAAAAACAGAAACAAACTTATAGATACAGAGAACATTTTGAGGGTTACCAGATGTAAGGGGGGTTGGGGAATCAGTAAAAAAGGGGGAAGGGATTAAGAAATACAAATTGGTATTTATAAAATAGCCATGGAGATATAAACTATAGCATAAGGAATATAGTCAATAAAATTGTAATAATTACATATGGTGTCAGAGGGGCACTAGATTTATTGGAGTGATCACTTTGTGAGTTACATAGATATCTAATCACTATGTTATACACCTAGAACTAATGCAATATTGTATGTCAACTATAAATGAAAAATAAAAAATACTTAAAAAAGAACACCAATTTAGGATAGTTTGTATGTATGAGATTCACAATCTTCTGCAATCTTCTGTGAGTGTTGTGTGATGTTCTGATGTATTTTTAAAATTCTGTTTTATGCATACATTTACACGTTAATTTACTTCTGTCGTTTCTTGTTCCAAATGTTTTTGACTTGCTTCACTGGAAGATATACACATAAATAAATATGAATAAATATGCATAAATAAATAAAAGCACCAATAAATATAAAAGCAATAGCTCAAATTTATAAAAAAATGAATAATTATATAAAACCTTAGCATAGAATATTAAATTTAACTTCCTGGCTTGCAAGGTAGAAAGAAAAATACCATGCATTACATTTTTCAATGGTTTAGTAAAGGACAATACATAGCTGCTTCAGAACAGCATATCCTTTTGATAAATTCTAGGCAATTTTTTAAAAAATATTTTGAGATCCATTGGACTACATAGGTCAATGACCTACAGTTTTGTTTCTTTTTCCATTTCACCCATTTTAAGTGTACAATTTAATAGTTTTTAGTATAGACACAGATATGCACAACCATCTCCACAGTCAATTTTAGAACATTTCACCGCCTCACAGAGAAACACCATATTTCTTATATATCACTCTCCAACACTCCGGCATTAGGCAATTACTAATCTAATTACAGTCTCTATATATTTACCTATTCTGGACATTTAATATAAAGAGAATCATACAGTGTGTAACCTTTTGGGGGGAGATAAGAATGCCTCTGTCTGACTTATTTTGTGTATGACTTCTCTCACTGAGCATAACGTTTTCAGTTTCACACATGTAGCATATATCAGTACTTCATTTTTTTCTTTTTTTTAACTTAAGTTTATTGGGGTAAACTTGATTAATACAGTTATATAATTTTTAACTGTATATTCTATTGTGTGTTTACCACCCAAAAGCCAGTTTCCTTCAGCTTCCATGTATTTGATTCCCTTTACCCAATTCACTCTCCCCCATCCCCCTATATTTGATGGCCTTTAGCCATCTACCTACCCGCTCCTCCCCTTCACCCTACCCTCTGGTAATCACTAGTATATAGTCTATATACATGAATCTCTGTCCTGTTCCACTGTTGCTGTTAGGTTTCTATTCCACATATAAGTGATATCATGTGATTTTCAACTTTTTCAGTCTGGCTTATTTTGCTTATCATGATTATCTCGAGGTCCATCCACATCGTCGCAAATGGCAGTATTTCATCTCTTCTTATGGCTCAGTAATATTCCATTGTATATGTGTACCACAGCTTCTTTATCCAAATACCTATCATAGGACACTTAGGTTGCTTCCGTGCCATGGCCACTGTGAATAATGCCACTATGAACATTGGTGTGCAAATATCTTTTCAGATAAGCTGGAGATTTTACAAGGGGATTAACAAGATGGGTTAAAGAGTCTATACAGTGAAAGTTACTGGGCCAGGTCATGCCTGTTCTGCGGTTCCAGTGGGAGTTATAGTCAAACTCATGAGAATCTGTAAGCCAAGCTAAAGTTTGGCCAGCCTTTAGAACTTGTCTATGACAAGAGAACAGCCCAAGCCTTTCACCAGCATTGGATTTAAATGGAAAATACCACCAAGGATCAGGAGGATAGTAACAGGTTTCAGCTTTGTTCTAGAGATACCTCTCCCAGGAGGGAAAAAAAAAAAAAAACATTCTGTCAGTGTCCATTCCCATCCACACTGCCATATGAAGGAAAAAGGGGGAGAAACTCTGAAGGTCTGAACATTAACCCAGGAGAGAGTGAGTTTACTTAAAAGGGACTGTTCTGAACTAGAAAAAGATTGGTATACTTTTAATTGGCAAGCTTACTGTTTTTCCTAGCTATATGGCAGAAAACAGTTTAAACCAATGGTGAGAAATTAAGACATCAATTGTTTCACAATTTATTTTTAATGTTAAAATCCTGATCCAACTGTATTTTCATTACATTTTCACATCCATATAATGCTTATAAATTACTTGATATCTTTGTTAAGTTTTTCTCAAGAACATCTAAGACATTTAATATAGTAAATAATTTTTGTTTACTATCAGATGGTTAAAACTATATATATGTATATACGTATACATATATGTATGTATGTATGTATGTATCTACATCTATATCATCTATATTTCTATCTATCTATCTATCTATCTATCATCTATCTATCTATCTATCATCTATCTATCTATCATCTATCTATCTATGGCTAAGCATGCATTTATAGAGTAACATATATAAGTGGAATGTCTATTATCAAGAGGATAAGGAAGGAGCTGATACTAGTGCCCATGAGCTAAATCTGGCTCATTATTTATTTTTACATATAAAGTCTTACTGGAAGATAGCCATGACTATCTGTATAAGTATAGTCTATGACTGCTTTTGCACTATAATGGCAGTTGAGTAGTAGCAACAGAGACCATATGGGCTTCAAAGCCAAAAATACTTATTATCTATCCATTTACAGATAAAGTTTGTGGTTCTGTGGCAGGAGGACTCCATCCTTGCAGATATTTGACATATTTTGACTTTATTGCAATACTAACAATTTGTCTCTGAAGCCTCTATTTGTTAAGGGACTCTAAACATAAATATGTTAAGATATTATAGAATCACATTGAGTATCTGCTTAATTATGTAAAATCTTAGATTTAATTAGTTAATTAGTTGCTTACTTTTTGGCTAGTTTATACAATAAATCATGCATGACAGAAATCAAGTAACTTGAAAACTTTGTGGTGGGACAAGCTAGAAAAAGAAGAAAATCATGCTTTCTTGTTTCCCCAATCCTGGACTAATGGTGTTTTCCTATGTTTCTCTACTAAAACACATCTGCTATTAATGAACATAATAAGCAGCAGAACATTAATATCCAGATGAGTGGGCCCTACCGCCTGTCACCGGGAGCTCACAGTATTCCCCAGCGGGGCCGTTCAGGGAAGTTGCCGCACCTTCTCCCCTCCACCCTTCTCCTGCAGGGAGCTCTGGTGGCTTCGAGAGGTAGCTTCTTTATTTCTCGTAGTCCACCACCTGACACCCGTGGTTCTGACCTGAGATAGCTGTTATGAACAGATTCCACACTCAAGACGTGCTGGTGTGCAGTTTAGGTGTTTTGGGTTGAGTTTTAGATATTCAGCTTTTTGTGGTTTCAAGGGGAGAGATCTGAGGACATCTCTCACTACACCATGTTTCTTTTACTAATTTATGTTTTTTAATAAAGGTTGGGGGGATATTATTTCCATGGTGTTTGGCCATTTTATATTGTTTTTAATAAAACTCAAAGACCTATATTATAACTTAAATCAATTAAAACATTTTGATTTAGTGCAGAACACATATAACATTAATCAGGGTGATAATCATTCTAGAACAGGAATCAGCAAACTTTTTTTGTAAAGTCAGAAAGATTTTAGACTTTTTTGGCGATATGTTTGTTTTTTTTTTTTTTGTCACAACTCTTTAATTCTGTCATTGTAGCATGAAAGCAGGTTTAAACAATTTATAAGCAAATGGGCTTAACTGTGTTCCAATAAAACTTCTATTTATAATCACAGGCAGTAGGCTGGATTTGGCCCATACATGTAATTTACCTTGAAGTATATTCTGAAATTCTAATTATCTTAACAATCTCTGTAACTTTATTATCTGCTCAACAATGATCAATAGTGCTTTCCAAACTGAAACTCTAACAGAAAAGTAAGCGCAAAAATGGAGGAAATGGATAAACAAACTGATCCTTTTTACAGTTGAGTACCACTCTCCAGTAAAAAGCAACAACCTAGTGATATGTGGCTCAATATGGATGAAACTTAACCATTTCATGCCTTGTAAAAAATAAGAGTACATATTGTATGATTACATTTATATAAAGTTATAGATATAACAGGCACAACTAACCCATGGTAATAGAAATCAGAAGAGAAGTTGCCTATGGATTGACTGGTAAGGGGCATGAAGAAACTTATTTCAGTGGATGTAAAATCTACCTTATTTTTTTTTAAGTAAAAAAACACATAAAGGGTCGCTAAGAAAGGTATACACTTCCCAAAGCCATTCTAATCATAACAGGAATGTCAGTAATCTGGGATTGAGGTCAAACTCATAATTTGATTCACAGATACACAGAAAGTTCTTGTTTACATATTTCAGTAATTGTTTCAAATTTATTTATAATTTGACATTTTTCTTTTTGTCACTAGAACAGATATCAGAAAGGAAAGAAAGGCAACGTATCTAGAGAATTTACCACGTTCCAAACATTGTGTTATGTGTGCTACATATTACTTAATTTCATACTAAATTTTTGATTTAAATATGAATAAATTGAGACTTTGAAGAACTATATGACTTGTCCAAGGGTGTGTACTGTATGTCATATCTATGTCTAACCTCAATTCTAGTTCCTTCCAGCCTTGATATGACTTAGAAGTTTATCCATAGAAGATACAGAGAAAGTACCATGATCACAAAACATCATTGTAAAACAAAACCTCACCTGCCACACTAATGAGAGATGTTCTTGGGGTATTTTTCCATGGCAGATCAGTGGGAAAAGCCTCCTTATCATTTGCATATGAACCCAAACAGGTTGTTTGCTGCCTCCCCTTCTGCCAAATTGATTTGGCCTTACAAATTACTGTAAATTTTTGGGGGATCTGGGTCTTGGTGGTATATGTCTTAAAGTCCACAAAGAAATGTGAATCTAGAAAAATAATGTACCTAGAAAAAATGTTGCAGACAGCCATCAACTCAATAGCTGGTAAGTCAGCAAAGCATATTCTTCTTCCTTTTCCATAACAACTAAATTTATCATTTGACCTCAAAAATGTTTGACCCTATTCTACAGTGACCTGTACTCTCAGCAACTTTAACAAATTTAAGCGATATTAATAATAGTTTTATGTTTTAATGTATTTGTAATTATTAGTAATTGTAATTTAATTTTTAAAATAGAATACTTCTGAAGCAATATCATGAGACTTTGCAAGTATTCACAGAAAATACGTATTTTCTATGTAAAGAAATTAGAATTAAAATGACAATTTCACAATCAGCCATTTTGAACAAAATACCCTCTTGGATTATACCTATTATTCCTTGTATTCTTTATAAAATATCCTCTGCTGGTTAAATATGTAGGATCCATTAGATACAAGCTACCAGTTCTTAGTACAAGTGAGAACAAGATAAGATGTCCTGCATAAAGATTACTTGAAATGGAAATAATAATATAAACTGTAGCATAAAAATTATTTTTTACAGCCTCCTGCATTTTTAAAAAATTAAAACCCACAACAACTTTGTCAAAACCTCCAGATTTACATTTTCACCTGGCTATTGACTTAACATGCTAAGTTTCTCTTTGTTTTCCTAATGAATGTTTTTTGTTTTATTTTATTTTGTTTTGTTTTTACATAGCTCTTATTTTATGCAATGTCTCAAGTCACACTGATAATAAAGTATATGATAAGATTTGGAAGTTTGCCATAATGTTGGTTATCACTGAGCCTTAAGTGGACAGTGTTTTTGACACTGAAAGGCTCAGCTTCTTGAAGTAATTCATTACTGGCTTAGCCTGACAAGTCAGAGAAAGTAATATATAAAGCAAAAGTACATGGCTCCATTTTGCGAAAACAATTTATGCTCCACTGTGAAACAGAATTTAAGATGGAAAATCCTATTAGGTCTTCTTTTGCGGCTTAAGCTAGAGCACCTTTGCTTCTGTGCTCAAACTTTATACATTTGGTGTAATTGTTAAAATATAGAAAATATTGTGTCTGCAAAGGGAAGACCAAAAAAGTTGGAGGTGAAAGGAAACAACTAGATATTGATTGTTTAGGATTTTTTTTCTCCTGGTTTTTAGTGGATATACTAATGCATATTATTTTTTAACATACATGTTTTTTTTTGTTTTCAGTAAGATTTAAAAGCTCTATCTTATGAAATGCTTTAAGCAGATGATTAAGTGACACAATTCTATTTTCTATCTTATTTTCATGCTCTACCATAACTGTCTTTACTGTATTTGTAATATCATATGCTACATGACAATACATTTCAGCCTTTCTCACATGCATGTAAACAATATGTTTGAAGTACACTTTGGCTCAATATAAATTATCATTATGTATATTGAAATGCTGACTAGGAACTGGTATTAATTATTTTAATTTTCTTCACCACATGCTAGAAGAATGATATGTTTCTGTTTGAATATGTAAGATTCTTCCATAATGAGTTTTAATAGTGTCTACTCAACACAGACCGCTAAACTTTGATGGGTGGAGAAATAAGAGGTTTGTGTTCCAAGTCATATTGAATATTTCTCTCACTCATGCTGGACAAGGTGGGAGAAAGTATGAAATTGGGAGTATGATTTTCTTCATTTAACAACTGCCAGAAGAATGGTTTTGGCATGACTTGCCTGTCTGTCCTTTGTGGAGCTCAAGATTGTTTCAGCATTTGCCATAAAAATGAACTTTACAAAGACACTGGGTCTACATTTGTGCTGTCTGTGGGTTTAGGTCAAAATTAATGGACGGTGAAATGTCTGATCACCTATTATAATTGGAATTCTCAACTTCGATATCACAGGCTCTCAATTGATCATTTTGAATATATTATAATATTGTCATTAAAGTGTTTTATGCCAATTAACTGAAAATTTGCAAGTTATTTGATTATTTTTTGAAAATCTAAATATTTTTAATGCCTTCAAAAGAGTTTTTCAGGCTTAGAGAAATATTTTCAACTGGTTTCATCAAAAATAAATGTGATTTTCAGAACAAATGTTAGAAACACTTGCTCACTTTCAAATATTAATAAAGAAGAGTTGAAAATGGGTCACAAGAAATTATACATATATTTTTACTATATCTAACAGTGAACCCATTTGATACTCCATGATTTTAAAAAATGTATATCAATCTTGCCACTATCATTTTACCTTGGATGCTTTTCTCTTCATGTTTGAGCAGTTATCTCTTCATTAGTTTCATTCACTTCTAATCCACCTCATAAAGTGCCATAATGCTTATCTCTCTTATACACTGTTTTAAACATATTAGCTCCCTTATTGGAAGCATTCAGAAGTTCTCTATTGCTAAGCAGGGTAGCATCTCAGTTATACATGCTGTTTACAGTATTGGCCTACTCAGACTTTCTAGGTTTCCTCTCTCTGTTATTTGAAACAGATCCTCAGCTTCAGTCTATGCAGAAGGTCACAATTTCAGAGACTGTAACAGGCATTCCTTCCTCTCTGCTATCTTCATTATCTTTAGACTGCTAGAATGCCCTTCTTACCTCCTCTCCATCCTCTTAAATTCTATTTTTAAAGGTTTATATCCTGTTTTATGATACCAGCATTATGTTATCTGATCAGTAAAACACAGAGAGCTGTCTCTTGCCTTAAATTTCTATAGCACTTATATAAATCAAGAGATTGTTTGTTTTAAATTTACTTAGTGATAAATTGACATATATGAATGTATGTATGTATTTACTCATGGAATAACTTAACATTTAGTATATATTTCTCAGTTTTAACAAAGATAGATTTCTGTAACAACCACCATAATAAAGATACAGACAAATCCAATCATTGCTAAAAACTTCTTGTACATTTTTAGTCAGACACTTTTCACCCTTACTTCTTGGTAGTCACCAATCTGCTCTAAATCCCTGCTTTTCTTCGTTTAGCATGTTATATACATAGAATTATATAGTTTGTAATCTGTTTAGAGTGTCTTTTTTGCATACAACATAATGTCTTTGAGATTCATTGATAAGCTATTGCATGTATCAATGATTTGTTCCTTTTCATTTATGAATAGTAATCCATTACATTGATTTACCATGGCTTATTTTACTATGCAGTCATTAAAGGACTTTTGAATTTGTTTTAGGTTTTAGCAATTATGAATAGAGTTGCTATAAACATCTGTATACAGGTTTGTGTTTAAACATGTTTTCATTTTTTCTGGGGTAAATACCTGGGTGAGACTGATGGACAGAGCTATACTGAGATATTGGAGACAACAAATAAGGAAAAAACAGTTCTTTGTATATTTTAAATATTAGGCCCTTATCGGAGGTGTTACTTGCTAATATATTTTCCCATGAGGATGGTTGTCTCTGTACCTTGTTGACTGTTCCTTTTGCTGAGCAGAAGCTTTTTAGTTTGACGTACTCTCATTCATTTATTTTACTCTTACTTCCCTTGCCTTTGAGGTTAAATTCATAAAATTATCTTTAAGTCCAAGGTCCTTCAGTTTAGTTCTTATGTTTTCTTCTATGCATTTTATTGTTTCAGGTCTTATATTCAGGTCCTTATCCATTTTGAGTTAATTTTGGTGTGTGGTGATAGACAACAGTCTAGTTTCATTCTTTTGCAAGAGGCTTTTCAGTTTTCCCAGCACCATTTATTGAAGAGGCTTTCCTTTCTCCACAGTATGTTTTTGGCTTTTTTTGTTGAAAATTATTTGCCCATATAAATATGGGTTTACTTCTGGCCTTTCAATTCTGTTCCACTGGTCGGTGTGTCTGTTTGCTGCCAATACCATGCTATTTCAATTATTGTCGCTTTGCAGTATCGTTTGAAGTCAGGCAGAGTGATGCCTCCAGCCTCGTTCTTCTTTCTCAGCATGTTTTGGCAATTCAGAGTCTTTTGTGCTTCCATACAAATTTGATGATTTTTTGTTCTATTTCTTTAAAAAATACCAATGTGGTTTTGATGGGTATTGCATTAAATCTGTATAATGCTTTAGATAATATGGTCATTTTAACTATGTTGATTCTTCCAATCCAAGAACACAGAATATCTTTCCATTTCTTTGTATCTTCTTTGATTTTCTTTATTAGGGTCTTAGAGTTTTCATTATATTGGTCCTTCACTTGTTTCATTAAATTATTCCTAGATATTTTATTCTTTTTGTTGTAATTGCATAAGAAATTATTTTTCCACTACTTTTTCTGACACTTCATTATTAGAGTATAGAAAAACTATGTATTTTTGAACGTTGATTTTGTATCCAGAGACTTTACTGTATTTGCTTAAAGTTACTAGTAGTATTCTTGTGGAGTCTTTCTCTTGTCTGATTGCATTCGCTAGAATTTCCAATGTCATATTGAATAACAGTGGCAATAGTGGACAGCCTTGCCTTGTTCCTGATCTTAGAGGGAAGGTTTTCAGTTTTCACCATTAAGTATAATGTTTGCTGAAGGTTCGTCATATATGGCCTTTATTATGTTATGCTACTTTCCTTCTATACTAATTTTGTTAAGTCATCTGCAAATAAATGTAGTTTTTCTTTTTCCTTTCAAATCCGAATACATTGTATTTCTTTTTCTTGCCTAATTGTCCTGGATAGCCCTCTAGGAAATTATTGAAAAAATATGGTGAGAGCAGGCAGACTTGACTTGTTCCTAATCTTACAGGGAAAGCTGACAGTCTTTAACTATTTAAGTATAGCAAGTATTTATTTATTTGAGGATTTTTGTGTCTTTATGTATAAGTAATATTTCTTTATAGTTTTCTTGTGATGCTTTGTGTGATTTGGATAATACATTAAGATTGTCATATATAATAAGATGGGGAGTATTCTTAGCTCTTCTACTTTTCTGGCACAATTTGTGAAATATTGCTAAGTCCTCTCTAAATGTTTGATAAAAATCATCAATGAAGCTATCTGGTCCTGAGATTTTTTTGTGGGAAGATTTTTGTTAACAAATTAAATCTTTGTACTTGTTATAGATTTGTTTAGATATTCTATTTCTTCTTGAGTCTGTTTGGTAGCTTGAGTCTTTTCTAGGAGTTTATTTCAGTTAGGTTATCTTATTTTTTTGGTGTATAATTGTTCATAGTATAATCTTTTTGGTTTACTTAAGGCTGATGATAACATCCTCTCTTTAAATCCTGATTTTAGCAAATAAGATCATATTTATTTTTTCCTTTCATTAGTGTAGCTAAATAGTTGTCATTTTCTTGATATCTTTTTCAAAGAACCAACTTTGATTGTTGATATTGTTGATTTTATTTTATTGCTGTTTCATCCTTCATTTATTTTTCATTTTCAGTCTAATATTTATTATTTTATTTTTTCTGTTAGTTTCCGATTTGAGTTGCACTTTTTCTAGTTGCTTAAAATGAGAACTTAGATTACTGATGAGATCTCTCTATTGTTCAGCATAGATATTTACAGTGATAAATTTCTATCTAAGTACTGCTTTTGTGGCATAACCTAAATTTAGTAAGTTCTATTTTCATTTTGATTTATCTCAAAGTATTTTATAATTCACTTTTTAATTTTTTTCTTTGACCTAGTAGTTATTTAAGATTGTGTTTAAATTCCACATATTTGTGAATATCACATACTTTTTCTGTTATTCTAATTTTATTCCATTGTGGTCAGAGAACATACTTTGTGTGATTTATGTCCTTTTATAATTATTATGGCTTGTTTTATAACCTCATATATGATCTATTTCATAGAATGTTTTACGTGCAGTTAAAATCAGCATGCATTCTGATGCTCCTGAGTAGAGTAGGATGTCTGTCGGTTGGATCTACTTAGCTTACTGTTGTTCTATCTATTATTTAAAGTGGAGAATTAAAGTCTGATTTTGACAATATTCTTCATTAATTTATTCAATAAAGAATGACTATGCCAATTCCCTGTTCCAGCCCTTTGTATCCATAAGACCTCTGTTATAATTACAGAAAATATCTCACGTTATGATTATCTTTTTCACTGACAAGAATATGAGCTCCTAGAGCCCAAGATCCAATACCTAACAGAATTAATGGCACATATTAGGATTTTAGAAGTATTAACTAATGAGTACATAAATGAAATTATGAAGTTAGAATAAAGAGATCATTCTTGAAGATCAAAATAATCACGTATTTAAAAATGACAAAAGGAAGAATATATGGTTTATAACTTTTTTCATATATTTCAATTCTTTTTGCTTTAGAAATTCAGTATCTATCTGGGCACCTGTTGATTTTCATTTTAAGAAACCTATTTTATAACTTGCAAATTAAAAATTGTCATTTAGAACATTGAGAAGGCTATAAGTGAATAAGATTTCCCTGAACTTTGAAAATCTTTATAGTAAAATGTACATGTGATCAACTTTCAAAATGTGTGCTTTGAAGAGAACAACAAAAAAGAAGCAATTTCACCAGTGGGATATAATTTACTGATAGGTATATTATGATGGCTATGTGGAACCCTAATATGCCCCAAATGGTATAATCGAGTCTGAATCATTGTGGTTACCTAAGCATGATGAAATATTGTTATATCTGTTAAGAAAATCATTTATCTATTTCAGAATTATTCATTTTTTTGCCTTTTTTAAACAGGATATAAATATTGTTTTGTAATATATTAGCAATTATTTAATAATTTTTTTCCAAAAAATAATTTGTGTCAATTCATACCACATGTGGCAAAAAAAACCTTAAACAATAAGATTTTTCTCAAAAATAATAGGTAATATTTAGAACATGCAAAATATATTAATAGACACAGGCATACTATTTTTTGTGTGTGTGTGTGATAACAAGACTCCATTTAGGTTAAAAAATAAGAAAAGCAATTTCATTTTATGTCACTTGGAAGGACACAAGACCTTATGCTGATTATGAAAAATGGCAGGAAGCAAGACAGCAGTGACAACTTTATCCGTATTGGTCTCCTTACTTAAATTAACTGTCTCACTGATGAGTGTATACTCAGAGTAGTTACCACTCTCTGAAGTTAGTTCTAATCCACAAGGAAGAACTTAGTTATGTAGAAATCATTAGTATTTGGGGAAAACGGCCATAACAATAAGGAGGAAATATCAGAATATTTTGAAACGTGTAGCTACAACACTGCTGTTCAGAGACATATCAATAATAGATGCATTCTAAATATTGCATTGTAAGGCAGTCACTATAAATTTCTAGGGCATCTAGAAATATGTGAAAAGCAGAATAAGAAGATTTAAAATCACCTTACCCAGGTTGTGGAAAGCAAAAAAAATAAATAAATAAAATAAGTTCTCCTATGTGAGTTGAACATTTAATCTAATTAATAGTGTCACCACTCCATTCAATAAGAGGTCATGTTGCTTTTAGTCACTATTTTATTTTATCATTCATTAATTAATATATTCAATCAATGCATTCATTATACATCATACAAAAATGTGAAATTTTAACTGTAATAATCATTGTATCCCCAACAACCAGCACAGTGCCAAGCATGGAAAGAGATGCTTAATAAATACACATAGAAAGATTGAATATCTCTAAGCACATTTGTTTCCACAATAAGTAACAAACAAGGTGGTGATGCCCTCAATAATTGTTGAATATAAATTGGCCTTGAAGTACACTTAGGAAAAAAGAGAGCCTTGGTATATTTCTTGGGTTTCTGGGGAATATTGGCACATATAATTAATTACTATTTCTAATCAGAGATTTTTTAAAACTTTTAAAAACGTTTTTAAAAGAGCAGCTATATGTTTGTTTCATGTTATGGCAATTCTTACCCTTATTTACTGCAAAGCCATTACATCTATATGTATGGAATTTTTCAAAGTAGATTGTTGCAAATAACAGGATTTTTAAATGGGTTAATTAGCTCCAAAGAAACACAGTTAAAGGCATGAATGAGAGCTCTGCTCCTCCACTAATTGATGAAATGTTCTGAATAACTTTCCCAGTTTGATCAGATTGAAAATATTCCCTTTCTAATCAGAAGTGAAAAATGAATTTCTACTTTTCAGAAGGCAGTAGTAGATTGTACTATCCCACTTGTTTACTCTAAGATACTTGCCTCTTGGGTAAGAAGTTGATTTTCCTTCATTTGGTTCTGCACGTTCATTTGGTCTACATAAAACTTGGGGTTTGCCCAGAGCCTTTGCTATGAGGAGTCTACTTTAGATATTCTCCATTACAAGTGTCTAATGTAGGTAAAAATGAACTACACATATTTCATATATATTCCACCTAAAATATAATAAACTGATTTCATAACTTTTATGGGCCTTTAAGCCAGTAAAATTTTTTAATTCTTTTTTGGTTGTAGAAAATAATTCATAGAATTCAGAGTAATTGAGCTATTATATTTGTGTCCTTGTTAATTAATCATCCTGTAATATCATCCTGCATGTAATTTGATGAAACAGAGCAACTAAATAATTTTTATTGAAATAACACAATTCCATCCTCTGTTGCCTCACTTGTGATTGCTTTTGACAGATACAATTAAGTAATTTAGTCATCAGTTATAAGAGATTATAATCAACACAAGTCTTAAAATTCTAGATGATGCTCACAAAAGAAAACTCTTGAATATCTAAAATGAAATGTTTGAGTTTTCTGCAAGAATGCCATCATGATTATTTTTAGTTGAAAAAATATTCATTAGTCTAAATTGTTTTTAAATAATCGGAAACTCTATCTGTAGTTAGTTAATTGGAGACAAAGAATACAGGTATTTTGAGACAGAAAGAGGGTGAGGAAGAACAAGGATATGTCACATCCTACTGAATATACAGTTTAATTTAATTGACAATAAGACTTTCAATTTTTTAGTTATCATCCTAATTTCAGTAGGTTCTACTATAGTAGTTGTAATACTAATGCTACTATTTTATGGATATGCTAAACACACTATTTCCTACGATAAAAATGATGATATTAATTCTAGGTCTTGCTCAGTTTCTCAGAGTAATAAATTAAGAGCTCAGGCCTTGCTTTCTTTATTTCCTTTATTTATTTTTTCTCAATTCAATTCCAGTTTGGTTTCCAGACTACCTTTCTGCATGCCCTAGGCCTTTTGAGAACACTAAAACAATTACTTACATTTTTTTTTCAGATTGGCATTTGTTTTAATTTTGTATTTTCAATGAGTGTCTTGATGTTTTTAATGTCTTTGTGGTAACTTGGTGATGGCTACTACTGGAAAATATGTGACATAAGATTCAGTTTCTAATGTAATAAGGTCTGCTTTCTTTATGCCCTGGTATTTTTTTTAAGAGAATGAAAAATATTTGTATGGAAGAAAGTAAAAAGAAACAGTTGTTTCATACGTACTTAATGGCTAAGTTTATTTTTAATGAATATCTCTAATATACTATTAGGCATTTGTTTCAAATTAGAAGTTTTTATATTTTGTTCTGGTGTGCTTTTCCAAGTGTTAATTTTAAAAAGAGTCTCAAAAGAAGTATGAAATAGACTTACTTCATTAATTTTAAAAAATATTTTCCTAGGAGATGAATTCATTTATCAAGAATTCTGTACTGTTGAATTATACACCTGAAACTTACTGGATTTGTTAACCAATGTCACCATAATAAAAATAAATAAATTTAAAAAATTAAAAAATGAATACTATAATATCAAATCATACATGTAAAATGAATTCAAAATATGAACTGAAACTTGATTCTTCTACCCTGAACTCTGATGATTCCTTTCTATTGAGTGAATTACTTAGAATTAATAAGTAATCCAAAAATGTCAACAGAATATTTAATAAAAACTTTAATTTTATATAACTTTTGCTTTGAGAAAGTAATAATGCAGACCTTATACATATTAATATGGGTGGATTTTTAAAAAATATTTAATAGCAAATGGAATTTTCCTCATTAACTACATTTGGTATATAGGCTTAGGATGCATTTTTGGTACATTTTAATAGTTGAATTTCTCTCATACAGTTGCAATCACATGCTGATCATGTCTATAGTTATCTTAAAGTTTGACTAAGCTGGACTATTAAAATGGCTAACTCATGACTGTCAGTTTATGCTGGTGATTGGATGACAGCTCAGTTTATGCTGTCAACATTAGTGCCTTCATATAGTCTGTAATGTATGTCTCAGGTAGTTGTGTTTTCTACAAGATGACTGATGTCTTATAGAGTGTGTATCCCAAGAGAATCAGGTGAAAGATGCAGGGCATTTTCTTAACTAAATAAAGAAGTTAGGCAGCATTGCTTCAGCCATGTCATATTGGATACAATTAAGAAAGGGAATACAGGACCTACCTTTCAATGAGGAAAGTGTGAAAGATTGTGTAGGTGTGCTACAACGGAGTATACTCATTGGGTCTTTTAAGCCCTTTTTAAGTCAATTAACTCTCTCTGGATTCCTCCTGGATATTGTTGACTAGTTGGAAGTCTTTCAGTTGCAAGGCTCAGATTATGATAGGTGACATAACTGAACTGCAAAAAGCAAAGACTTTACTTTCTCCTTACTGGTCAAATTTCTAGGGCAATGGGAAATGACCCCCTGATGTAAATAAGCTACCAAATATATCCAGCTTACTTTCCAGGCCTGGGGAAGCTGTACCTAAGTAGTAGAAATCTCAAGTCATTCTGAAGACCTAAAAACTAGTAAGGAGTGTATGAGAAAGATACAGGATGGTATAGAAAAATAGGCTAATCTAATCGCATTCAGGATTTGACCAGCTTCCCCATGAACCAAATCAGCATCTCTCTTTTCTTTGGGAATGAAGAATAAAATAAATTTTGGTGAAAAAATACCCCCGCACTCTGATTATTTCATAGTTTTCTTGTTTACTGGGCATGGTGATGGCTAGTCTGTCTCCTAAATTAAATGATCTTTAAAACATCAAGGTCCGGAGGAGGAGAGAGAAGAGGTTGAGGAAGGCTGTTTAAGAAATACATTTAACTTTTATATCTTTTCATTATGAAAAAAGGCCAAAGTTTGTCAAGGGATAATTTTAGGCATGATAATTCAGGGCTGCAATGTGTTCTGAAGACTGAGGATAGACAGATAATGGAGTACAAAGTGTGAAAGCAGCCCATTTACTCTTCTTAATGATTTTTTAATAAAGAAAGAACTGAAAATAATTTGTTTCCAGTAAAAGAGCTGTGCCAAACTGAGGATATGAGCCTTCTTATGTGATTATTTATAATCACCAAAATTTTCTTATTCCCTTGCTTTCTCTACCTATGGACCATGTAATAATAGTAGTAAATCTTTGTTGTGTGCCTGCTAGATGTTTAGCATATATAAAATCACTTAATTTAATTTTTATAATGGTGCTATAAAGTAGATATTCCAGTTTACTTGAAAACACACACACTCACACACATTCACACAAGCACACATATTTACACAATCAGTGAAGGATGAAGTAAGTTATTGGACTTGGCAGTTTGTAGTTGGTAGCATGTTCATTTAGGTACAATATCTCAGCTGTTGCCTTTCCTCCATTAAAGAGAATCAGAGCCAGACACTAGTTAAAGTGATAAGGACAGATTTTATTCAGAAACTATTGCAGTAGAGGCAAAGGGACTTCAGTATAGATCTGAGCTCAATTGCAAATACAAGGGCAAGTGGCAATTGATAGACAAAGAGCAAGGTAAGTAGGTAAGTAGTAGATGGAGACATTGAAGGTAGGGGGATTCTTGCTAAACTGATTTAACAGGATTCTTACTGAAAGCACACATAGATTATCAGATATTAAAGTGGGGAATTCTCTCTAAACTAGTTTAGCAGGAATCTTGCTAGGATTGGATTTGGCAAAGATGAATGTGGGAACCCAAGGGTCAAGTCTTAGCTGAGAAGATGGCAAAGAGGAACTTGTCTAAACTTTGGTCAAGGAGGGAGTCTTTGTCACCTACCTTAGCTCCATTTCAACAGAGACACCCCTGTTTTCATCTCTGCTCTAACTTGGTGTTGTGCAAATTTCAGATTCAGGCTATTTTGATCTGTGGAAGACTAAAGAACACATATCTGTGGGCTATACTTTCAACACCAGAAGCACTGGGAAAGCTATTAAACATCCCTGTTCCATTAGAGTCATCTCCAACATTAGCTTTAGCAGATATTTGCAGAATGGGTACCCTAATAGGCAGTATAATATAAGAAATACCACATAAAGGAAGGGATAATTTCTATAAATACCACTCATTACACACTGGGGCCTGAAATTTTTCTATCAGAAAAATACCCAGAACCATTGCCTTTTGCGTTGTCTTCTCTCCACATTTTCAATAAAAGATAAAGCCTTATTCTTTACTTGCATTTGTATTAAAGTTTATTTTTAAAACCTGCTACCCCTATTCTCTTCCACAACCATCTCCCACCCCTCCCCCTCAAAAACCCCCACACAAACCCTTAATATTTGAACAGAGAACCTCTCATCTGTTTTATTTATTTATGCTTCTATATAACTTGTTTAAGCAAAGGAGTCTGTGGCTAAATATGTAAATCAATAAAATAGAAGTCTTGCACATCACTAGGTGAAAAAGAATCTCCTGGAAGCCATGCCAACCCCATTAAAATGGGCTGTTGAGGCTATGTAAAAATAATCTTAGTGTAAATGTGTATAAAAATTTACAAGTTTGAAAAGATTATATAGTTGAGGCAATGCCCCACCAAAAAAAGGAAGAAAATGAGCTTTGGTACTATGTTCAGTGGTTTTCAACCAGCGACCATAATACCCCTCTTAGGGGCATTTAAATATTCATGGGGAAGTGTTTGGTTTGGTGTTACAGACATTTAAAGCCTCAGAGAAGGGTTGATAAACCCCCTGACATCTCCAGGACTCCACAGGTCACTGAGCCTGGTGCTGGGCAGGTACCTTCTCATTATTGCCACTCTACATCTTTCATTATCTTCACCCAATGCCAGCTTTAAAGTTCATGTCACCAGACTATCCCACCTCTACTCTTCCTTGATACAGTCATTTTAAAGATGCTGTAATAGCTCCCTCTTTGGGACTAATTCAATGCCACTCTTTTCTGCATCATCTCTAGCATGGTTCTCCATGACTTCAATACCCACTCAGATGAAGCACCCGAAACCATTGCCTCTTGGGTTGTTGTCTTCTCTCCACATTTTCAATAAAAGATAAAGTCTTACTCTTCATCTTTCTTAACTTGTACCCATCATCTGGTGCAGTTCATGTCTCCTTTTCTCTTTAACCACTGTCATCACATCACTCTCAGTGCATCACACATTCTTGGATTTCTTTCTCTGTTACTGACCACTCTTTCTCAGATTTCTTCAGTTATCCTTTTCCATTTCCTTAATCTGTAAACATTATAGTGCCCCAAGACTTAATCTAAGATTTTTCTTCTACCCACATTTCCTTTCTAGGTGATCTCAGTAATCTAATGACTTTATTGTCTGTGCTCTGAAGAAACCAAAAAATTGTATTTCCACTTGAGGCCTCTTTCCTGAACTTCTGATTCATATAAACAATTATGTACTCAACATCATTATTTGTATACTAATTTTCATCTTTATTATAACATGCTCAAAAATGGATTCTTGAATTTCTCCCCAAAATAATTCTTTTAAAAGACCTCACATCTCAGTAAGTGGCCATTTTATTCTTACATTCTTTCAGTCCAAGAAACTTTCAGCAAACTTTGATTCCTCTGTATCTGTTGTACTCCTCATATGATTCATTAGCCAACTTGTCAATGCTGTCTACAACATATCAACAAAATCCAAGTGCTTTTCACCATTACTACTACTGCCATCTTGAGCTAAGCCACCAAAAATATTCAGTCTGTATTACTACAGGTTCTTTACTGGTCTCTTTCTATCTTTTCTACCTATAGCTTATTTGCATAATAGTCAGAGTGATTCTTTAAAGTATACGTTTCCATCACTTATTTGACCAGTTTACCTCATGGATTCCTTTCTCTTGTGAGTTCCTAAAACCCTTATTTTCTATAGCGTTTGTTTAGTTGCTGATATATGCTATACTTTTCAAATTATAGCTGGTTTTGTTTTTATAGTTATTTGTCTATATGGGTCATTTCCCCTAGTAGATTATAAGCTACTTCATACAGGAAACATTTGTGTCTTCCATTTATGGATATGTCATAAACATAGAGACTCAGTATGTTTGTCAAATAAAAGAAGAAATGGGAGGTAAAATATGCCCTTAATGTTATAGGTAGAGATGTCTTAAGTTTTTAGATTTCTAATGTTGTGAGCAAATTATAGCTTATCATTTCCCCCATGAAGGATGGCAACATATACAAAAAATTAAAATCAATCTTTTAAACTCTCAATGATTCTATAAGTATAGAATATATTTTCTGTAAATCTATTGAAATAAATTTACCATTACCATACCCAAAATTACAGCATATTATAACTCTACTAAGTTTAAAGATGAACATAGCTGATTCTAACAAAGTGAAAGTAATGATGATGAAAGACTATCTACTCTGTGTCTCTAGAATTGTATTTCTCTGGAAAGCTACATATTACATGAACCTCAATTAAAATGACTCTCCAATTTTCTCTATTGCCTTTTTAAAAAAAGTAGATGAGTGTATTTTGCACAGAGCATCCACTAAAGTCATTTCAAAAAACCCTTTTTCTTGTTCCCTCATAACTTATAGGAGGCCCATTCACATCATAATTCACAAGTTGTAACTATTGCCTCAACACTACATTTTTCTAATGTACTCAGCATTTTTTTTCCTTTTAAAAGTAATAAATTTTACTGGTTGCTCCAATTTTTATCCTCTCTCATTATCAGCAGTAGCTGATATACTGCTGATATCTAATTTTTTACCTAGTTTTCAAAATAAAACACTGATTTATAATTAAATATGGGATGAACCAAGACAGAGCAGTATTTTGTTAAGGAGGCTCAAGGACATGCCAGACTCAGTGACTTGTTCTTCTCTCCCAGTTTGTGTAATTCAGTTCTGTGTCTCTATGAAATTACAAATCACTCTGCTAGTGCAATGTGCTTCTCATGAATGCTTGAGACTACACAAGCCATTATCTGCCGGTACCAGGGTGTGTTACTAAGTGTGTAATTTGGAAGTCAGTTTAAAAGCAGGCATTTAAAAAGATTTATCCCACAAAGGAAATCTAGATCATTACATTATTAAGTAATTGGGTCTGAACATCACAATGGCAAAACTATAATAATAACTAATGGATCGGTAGCTGTCATGTGACAGAGATTTGTGCAAAGCCTGAATTTAAGATTACTGTTGAAAATACATTTATAATACATCTATTTTTCTGAATCTGGCCTCTCCTGTTTATTTTCTCTGGCTCTAAAAGAAGGGGATTTCTGAGGTATATCACACTTGCCATCTCCTTCTTCTTACTATGTTTTTTTTTTGCCTGACTGACATGGCTCTACCCAAGGTCCCATAAACTTCCTGAAAACCCCTTTGTCCATTGATGTTTCCATCTTCCTTAAGGCCACTTAGGGTTTTTCTTCATATAACAAGGTCTCAGGGTTCAAGAGAAGCTCGCATACTTGTGCACTCAGAGAACATAGGAGTGAGACACTGTGCCACTGCTGTTAGGTAATGATTTCTCACGAAGTAGTGATGACTACCTTCGTAACCAGTAAGTGCTATTGTGTCTCAAGGTCAGACAACCACCATATATCTTGAGATTAAATGTCCTGACCCATCAACTCCTCTTACTCATATCAAGAGAGCAGTATTTGCAACTTCTTCCTCCATAGTGGATCCTGCTTCCCTATTCCCCTAGGAGATATAGTTCTGGGCTCCATGTTCCTGCCTGCCTTCCTACCTCCTGGAAACCAGTCAAAGTCCCCCCTAATTCTGGTTCAAGTTTTCTCCCAAGTTCACTTAAGAAATTTGATTGAAATCTGATGTAACAGAAGTTTAATAAATGATAGTTATTACTTTTATTATTCATGCATAGAGCCATTCACCAATGGTATTTTTTCTCAGTTCCAGTTGTAGTTTTAATGTGTTGCTTGGATTTTGTTTACAAAAATAGCAGACTGTATTACAGAAGAAAAAATTGCATAGTTCACTGATGTCCATAAACATTTTTTTTTTCCTTAAGATCCCAGACTTGGTTCTGTGTCTCAATGTTAAGAAATATAGATGAATGGTCATAGTTTTCTAAAAATAGTTGCTCTTTAGAATTATAGCAAAATTTAAACTTCTGCTATAAATAACATAAAGCTTCCTTATTAACATGTTAATTTTTTAAACTTTTAAGAAAGAAGCCTTATTATACATGAACCTATTATAGAGATGTGCTATGTAGCCCATGGATATCTGAATAAAGTTCTGATATCTATAAATCTTTTGTCACTAATGCATATGTTATAGATATTTGGGATTTTTCAGTTCCTAGTTTTTTGTAGTTAAGATTTTATTTTTTGTTTAAGTTTCTTCGATATTTTGGATATTTTTCTATTAAACGGTAAAAAAAACTGGAAATCACAGATAAGAAAAGTTGGTTCAAAGACAGGAAACTTCCTACACTCTGATTATGAAAACATTTCAGCAAAATATTAGGTAGCATTGGGTTACCTCAAACCACAAACTCAGTTCTTAATGACTAGACAATTTGAACCCAAAGAATAAACATAACAACAGCACAATATATCCTGATTAGTTCTCTATTGCAATTTTAATGGCAACAATTCACTTATATTTTAGAAATATGCTTAAGATATTTTTAATGGGAAGTGGCCTTTAAATTCATGATTTAAAGACACTGCACTACGTTGAGCTCTTGAGAATGGAATCTCTGTCTTACTCATCTCTCATTTTTTTTCCTCTTTAATTCTCCCCCTCTCCCTACTTACACCCCTGACCTATGGATAGTTATTACTTTTATTATTCATGCATAGAGCCATTCACCAATGGTATTTTTTCTCAGTTCCAGTTGTTCCAGATGTTACCATTTCCCCTTAAGAACTGAAACTCTGAAGGCGGGGCATCTCCTCCCACATACTTGCAGTGTGCACCTGGGGTCTGGTGCTCCCGGGGCCTGGCGCACCTCGGATTTTGTCCACTTGGGGCATGAACCCAGGGCCTTCTGTGTGTAAAGCAGATGTGGAACTACCCTCATCTCTCAGTTGTTTGATCATGCATCATTTCTTAACACTGATAATAAAATGTTAAAACAATTGCAACAACGATAATGATGATTGTGGTAATACTGGTTAATCCATGACACTTTCCATATGTCAAGCACTGGTCTGATGGCTTTATAGGGGTTATTAAGCTTATTTAAAGCATAAGAAAACTGAGAAACAGAAAGGTTAAGTAAATGAACTAAAGTCATACAAGTTGATAAAATTAGGATTCCCATCCAGGCTGTCCATATCCACAGTCCACTTTCAGATCTTCTGTGGCCATGCTCAATACTCATTTGCTGTCTGAATCAGTGAGTCCCAATATAAATGTTCCCTGTCTCCTTTTCTGTTTCACCATTGGACCTCTTCTTGGGGGCTGCACTTTATATTTTACCTACAACTTTCATCAGTTTGGATTTTAAATCCCTTACATACAATGTCCCATACACTTTGCCTCTCCCCTGCTTTATTCTACCAAGGAGTTCCTCAACATCTTTCATTGTCTTCATCTCAAATGTAATAAACCTTGACATGAAGATGGTCACTTAAGTCTTAAATGTCACCCAGATCATTAAAGATCACAGCAACCCATTTTCAGGTCCAAAAATACTTGCTTTTAAAGTGCTTTCATCTCAGTTACCAAGAGAAAAGAAGAAAGGAAGTAGATATCACAATGGAATAGTTGTATAAACAAAAGACCTTCTGATAGCTGTTGTGGTCAGTCGTTCTACATATGAATTGACAAATAACTGAATTTTCATTTGGATCATTGAGTTCCTCCAACTTTTGTAGGGGCTGCATTTTTTCCTTTGTACAATATAAGATGTGATGGAAATAATATTTAGAATTTCATTTTGTCACCTTGGGAAGAATGACACTCCAGTATTTTAAAAACTGCCTCCCGAATATTATTCTGTAAGCATAGTCCATAAAATAACAGGTATCAGGTTCACAGCTGCATGGCAGCATTAGTGTTATTGCAGCAGGATACAGTCTCTAGTCATTGAGGTCTCACAAAAAGAATAGATGATAAGCGAATTTAATAGGTTGATATTTACACTTTTTCTTCAGAAATGCTGAGTTATATTCCACAAACTTCTAGTTTTTGGTAAAACTTCAGGTTGGAGAACAACTTCCATTTGATGTTGATGGAGCTCTCATCATTATGGAATTTAAACCCCAAATATAAGCAGAAAATATAAAGCAACATTAGTAATACAGGCTAATAGTTGTGTGTTTGATGTCACTGAAGGCAATAAATAAACTAGGGGGGAAAAGCTTTACCCACCAATCATAGATAAATAATTACAAGATTACCTTGCAAAAGTCAACATATTTCAAATTCTCTGTCTTGTTTTACTTTTCTTTTGTGCAGCAAAGAAATTTTAATTATAGAATATAACAAAAAGGTTGTCAACATCCGTGGAAAGTAAGGAATTATTTCCTTTCCACATTAAAAAAAATGTGGAAGAAACAAATAATGACCATAAAGTGACTTTGATATTAAAATAGTGGTTTCCATGATATACCTTTTCAAGGACTTTATTAAGAATAAATGATTTGACATAGAAATTTAAGAAACTTTTATTAAGACATAGAATATTGTAAACAAAAACTTGAATCTGAAATGTTGAAAACAATTAACAAGATTAAAAATGTTTTTGAATTGGAATAATAATGTTAAATGAACCATTAATATAAAGTCCATTGAAATTATCATTTCAGTAATAACAAAGGTAAATGCAATTTTGCAAATTTCATAGGTAGGCAAAATTTCTTTATAAAATTTCACACATATATTCTGGTAAGAACTTTTAGGTTAAAGACAATTTTAAAATTATTTCTGAAAAGATGTCTATTGCCAGTGTTTCTTTTCAGTTGCACAGGCACAAAGAACATGTATCAAGACATAACTCTTGGTGCCAAAGTGATTACTAGACTTTTATATTAGACACTGATTAGTCAGTGCCATGGGCAGAAAAATGTAGTTATTGCTTTAATAAACAAAGAAAAATATTGAATATACCTTGAGAAAATTATTTGTTTTTTATTTTTCTAAGACTTCTTACAACCTCCCCACCCCACCCCACCTCCACCAGCTAATAAAAATTAAAAAAAAAAAAAAACTTCTGGAGCCTTGCTTTGCATAGCTCTTTGCCTGTGTCGATACTTGATTTAAGATTTAAAGTTATCAAGTTGTTGAACTTGCTTATTAAGAAACGAGGATGTATTTTCATTATAAGGGGCTTAAATTACATCTTTAAAAATAGATTTGCAATTTAAAATAGTGTTCACCTTATCTAGCATACAGTGAACATTTCTAAAATCTATGCCAGTTTTCCCCATATTGATTTGACAATTGAATTACTGCAGCAGAATTGAAGGTTTTATGTGAGAGAATAAGTTGGTATATAATATTGACTGAGGACGTGATGTTTGCAGTTAGTCAAAGTGGTAGAATTTGAAAAGAAAGTTACATGGAGAATCGCTATTTTGTTGATTCTATTTTTATTACAGAAAATTCCAAATATGTGCAGAAATAGAATAATTAATCTCCATGCACTTGTCATCCAGTATATCCACTCATGGACAACCCTGCTTCCATATTTGCCCACTTCCTTCCCTACAGTTCATATTATTTTGAAGAAAATCCCAGACATTTTATCACGTACAAATATTTTCCATTAATTTATAAAAGTCAAAAATAATAAGCATAATAGCACTATCATCTCTAAAAATTAACCATAATTTCTTAATAAATCAGTGCATATCAAAGATTCATTTCATGTTCAAGTTTACAGTAGTTTTATAATTTTAATATTTTAACTCTTATTTTAAAATAAGTATATAGACTCACAGGAAATCTCACCAATAGTAGAGTCCTGTGAACCCTTATAATGATGTTGTTCCCAGTGGTGACATGTTTTATAACTATAGTAAAATACCAAAACAAGGAAATTTACATTGGTGAAATGCTGTTTACTAGATTATAGTTTCACTATTTTTTTTGTACGCATTTGTATGTGTGCATGCATGCATGTGTGTTTAGCCAATTTGAACCCATGTATGGATTTGGTTAAGGACCACTACAGCCAAGATTTAGAACTGTTCCATCACACAGAAGACCATCCTTGTGCTTACCCTTTGAGTTCTATCCAACCTGACAATACTTTGCCTACCCCTGACAAACAATTAATCTGTTCTCCACCTCTATAGTTTTGTCACTTTGAGAAGGTCATATAAATGGATTCACACACTGTAACCATTTGAGATTGGCTTTATACACTAAGCATAACATTCTCAAGACTCATCCAAGTTGTTGCATGTATTAAAACAAATAATCATAAAGCCAGGGTCCAAAATTTGTCTGTCTGACCCTAAAGTCTTTTCTTAACAGTACAGTGCTGTCTCACATTACAAATGACACATTAAAATCATTAGCTAATGAATATAATTCTGTATATTATAATTCTTATTTTTAAATTTTTTATTTTAAGTGTTAAATCAATTAAAATATACCAAAACTAAGGGGCACAATGATTTTCATTGTGTCTTACGCAGAAAAAAATGCTAATTTTAAAGTAGCGTTTAATAAAATATTACCATAAATAAATTTTAACAATTATGTCAGTAAGCTCCATAATTTTCCTTTCAGTTAAATCATATTAATAAAATTCTAAGTTGCTCTTCTCCTCTTCCCTCCTTTATTATTAAATAAGGAAAGTAGGACTAGTTTGAGGGACTAAAGCTCTTATTCAGAAGGGATGTCAACATCATGATGGCATAAGATGCCCTGCTTTTTGCCCTCCCCTTTTAACAGTTAAAGTTTGACATTCATTCCTGAACAAAAGCGCCTCTGTGGAACTTATGGGATTCAGCACCATATGTCAAGGGATTTGGGAGAAGTCTCATCCATCTGTGCATTGGGTGATAGGCAGAAAGACCACTCTCAGTCTGTGGAAACAGCAGGAGCCAATGAACTTGCCTCAGTCCCTCCTGCCATAGTCTGGGAAAGTCTGTCAAATTTTGACTTGGGCAGACACCCACTGGATTAGAGAAACTTTGTAGAAATCCAGGCTTATCATCATATCTTTATCCATGACCATTTTACATTTTTTTTGTCCTTAACAGATAATTATTGTTTTATTCTGAGGATTCTTGTCTTCAACAAAAGGTACTGTCTTAGGGACAGACACTCTGGGGTATAGGCCTCTGATGGCATTAATAACTTGAGATCATACTGTTGGACTAATTAAGGATTTTTATAACTTCAGTTGAGAGAGCTGATGGGTTCATGAAATTATTAACCCAAGATCAAATAGAACAAGACTCAGAGAAGACTGAATGACCTAACAAAGAATGATTATAATTTTTACAGCTTTTTTTGGTTTGTTTGGAACATTGTTGTATTTAACATTCTGTTTTCTAGATTGAAGGAACTCTTTTCTCTTTTCTCTATTTAAAACTCATAATAATTTAGTAGAGTATACTTTTGTAAACACAAATAAAACACTTATTTCTCTCCTGCCTGATTCCTCCAAAATTCAGAAATTCTTATTGAAAATTCTTATTTATGTCAATATAAATATTTACCTATGTTCTATTACAGTCTGTCTTTTTTATAATTGGAAACATTGTCTACATAATGAAGGCTTTGACTGGAATGTCATAGTGAGAATAATGTGTGTAGATTCAGATATGACCAGTTTCGAGGAATTAAGGTTGGTTTTGTGGAGTCATTACAGAGTTCCCAACCTTATGGATGATTAAGGAAGTTGACTTCCCAGCAAGCCTAGGACCTTAGGCTATTTTGAGATCTGGAAAAGAGAGGAATTCATTCAACTCTATGGGTATTTCAGTTGAATTCTGATGGTGAGTTTTGGGCTTTGCATCTAGCCTCAAGAGGCTTTTAAAAGTCAGATCTTAAAATCTTTAGTAAAGTTTCAGCAAAGAAAACACATAAAAGGATTATGTGGTCAATCCTCATTTTTTTCTGCACTTCTGTAAATGATTAAGCCAAATTTAATGAGACTAGACTTATAAGTAAGAGTTCTCTTACTTTGATTATCTTTAATCTTGTTTCCCATAGTCATTTTGCTCCAAAGCCAGGGCTAAGGCAAATGGAGATTACACAGCGATACTCCTCCAGGAATTCTAAACAGGAAGCCCCAGAATGAGAATATCATTCTGCTCCTACAACTCTGGAAACAGACTGCCTGGTCATTAGTGCCAGCAGTTGTATAGAGAGCTGAAATCTCAGAGGACTTGGAGAAGCAGGTGTAATAGGATTACATTTGAGCCCATACAGGTGAAGTATTGGGGAAGGTAACTCTCTCTGATAACTAGCAGAAAGACATATAGGCTGTTTTATTTACTTATTTTTAAAATTAGTTTTTATAAAGTACACCATATATTTCTTATTAACATACAGGATATTGAATTACAGACATGATCAACTTTCTATTAACTTATTTTGTGACTTCCATTGTAATTTACTCCTTCTAATACTATTAGAAAATTAAATATTCCTTGTCTATTTTGTTTACCATTTTATGAGTAGTATCATAAATTGCAACATCTGGCACATATGAGATAGATAGATAGATGATAGATGATAGATGATAGATAGATAGATAGATAGATAGATAGATGATAGAAAGAAAAAGATATAAGATATATATAAAATATATTTTTTATTGCAAAATTAGTTGAAACTTAATCAAAATGCACAGAATTAGGGCTTTAAAATTAATACATTTATTGGTTATTATTTCTAATGAGTCTTTGAAGATAATTATTTTCATATAATAACCCCAAAAAACAAAGTTTTAAAATTTATCAGGAAATTCTCTATATAGTAACATTATGTAGGTTAAGATATTTAATGATCTATTAACATTTTTGATATCCACAATTATAAATTCATAATGTTCTCACTTTAAAATTAGACAAAATTAGTTTAATAGAAATTTGCATTTGAGAATCTGCTCTATAGAAACTAGTACCATTACATATGATAATTTTATTAATAATTGACATTTTTGGTAATTGCTAATTGTGAAACAGTTCCTAATGATATGACCTATTTGGAATGCTGAGAATCATTAAAATTATAGGAACATATAAAGCACTTTAATGGATAAACATTCAACCAGGCAATAGTTTATAATGTAGTTACATTTATCCTTACATTTTAGGCATTATAGCCATTACTGTTGACTAAAAATGACATGGCCTGATCAATAATATTGTTCACATCAAATACAATAATATTGTTCACACAAAAGACACTCTGCACCATGGTAACATGGCTGTTAAACTGAGAGAATAATGCTTGTCTTATATGACTTCCAGAAATGCTGTGCATGTCAGATTTAGCAGCTGGCTAATTTGTACTACTAAGTTTACTAAATTTGAAGTATGGATACTGGTATTTTCCTGTATCTCACTCATTTGTACCAACTAAATGCCAGGTGGGTACTCGCCCCTTCATTCAGCCCCTGCCCTGATTCTTCACAACAGCTCTAGGAGGGAGCTGGTATTATTTCTTACTTTTAGATGAAGAAAAACTTATTTTTCATTTTCACATAAAAATTGGTTGCGTCGAATTTAAAACTAGTTTTTATCTATATGATCAAGAGTAGATGTTATTACAGCTAGATAGATAGTAAGTCTAAATGAATATTATTTTTTGCAGTATTTAATAAACCTTGAAGCATCAAGATCACTGTGGTACATATCTAAATTCAGTCATTTACTTTAGAATTCACTGTTATTCTAAAGTCAAAATATATTGATAACATGGTCTCTTTTTGCAAATTCTTTTTTAGTTTATAAATGATTTCAAATATAAGCACTGTACTTTAAATAATTTACCTTAATTATTTAAATTACTTGCTATCTTTTAAAATAAATTACTACTTTTCACAAACAAAAGTGACAGTATACATTACACTAGAAGACACAAAAACAATAAGGTCAAATATTTACATAATACATATGAAATTAAAATTATTTAATTTCACAAATACTAGAGTTGCTCAATATTTTTTTAAAATTTTCATTCAATTGTGTACCACTTTCTGTTAAATTCTTACAATTTCTACCAGACTATTTAGTAATGCTTTTCTTTGCAGTTCACATTTTCTCAATTATGAACAAATTATCAGCACTTTAAAAAAGAAACGTTTTCTTCTTCACTTCCCCCTAAACATATTCCTTTTTTGTCATATTTTTCATTTCAAGTAAATAGTACTACAGGCACCCTCCGCTGCACAAGAAAACATCTTTATCCTAAAAACTATCTTTCATTGCATTTTATTAACTCTATCTGCTACGTGTCTCTCATATTCCATACCTTAACTCTCTTTCATGTGATTCTAAATTTGGGTTTATAACATGTTTACTGACTTAATACAAAAGCCTGTAAACTGGCATAAGAGATTGTGTTTCTCCCCATCACCCATCCAGTCTCTACATTGCCACCAGATTTGACTTCCTGAAATATAAGTATGATTACATTGCCCTAAGAGAGAAGAGGAGGCATCTGAAAAATGCAAATAAAAAGGCTCATAGAAATGACCCACTCAACTGGTTATAGATTAACCATATACTATAGATCTCTAAATGGCCTTCTGGAAACTCTTGCAACACCCACAAGACAAATGATTTTATAAATAGATAGGAACAGTGGTCTGGGAATTCCTTTCCCCTCGCAGCCCCCACCCAAAATTTCTCCTCCCCATCCTGAGTCATGAGGTACATGTAAAACCTCAGACAAAGGAATCACGTGTCCCTTGCACGGACACTGTGAAGGTATATAAACTGTTAGAAATCTAACCAGGGAGAGCTCTTGCTCTGGTGCTGTTAAGCCCCATGTGCTCCGCTGGCTATTAAATTCTCCTTCCTCTAACAAAGTTGTCTGAACATCCAATTTCCTCCATTGGGCATTGCTTCCTGCAACATATTTCTGGTACATTGAATGGGACACATGGAGGAACAGTGCCTGCATTTGGAGGACTTCGGGTACCCCACTGGGGAAACTTTGACCCACCCTATAGATGCGCCTGCTGAGTGCCACAGGGGATTGCCCTGTGTGGACGCCTCACAGGACTGAAGGGGAAGCCCCAGCTTCTGTCCCAGCAAGAATCAAACAACAGAGGAATGAGAAAACTAGGATGGGTCAGAGCCATGATAAGGAAAAACCAGGCAAAGGGTAGCTAGCTGAGGTTCTGCCCCACTGGGCAGAAGGGAGGCCCGATGACCCTCTGGAAAATAACTGAGCACCCTCCAAAGGTTAAGAGGAGTGGCTGCTTACTCTCTACAGGACAGATTAGGAATGATGGGAGGTTGTATGAAAGAGAGCAAGTACTGAGTGAGTGAGGCATACACGGGAGAGGTAGTTGCAACTCTTTCCCACAGGACTGAAGCAAGTGCGATGTCCCAAACTGAGGGTCTGTAGAGCACCTTGTAAAGCTAAGAGGCAGACTGCATGGGGACAGCTTATATCAGCCTGCCATAAGCCAAAAGGTTCTGATATCTCTGCGAGGAGAGTGGTAGGCGACAAAGCGAGTGATGTTTCCTCCCAAATTTCCCCTACCCTATCCACCAACCCTCCATGTGATGTGATTGTAGTCTGTTGTCAGAGGCATGGAGTACATTGGAAAAGCCTACTCCCCTAGCCACTATGGTCAAGAACTTCAAGAAAGGGTATACAGAAGGTTATGGGATCATTATGTCACTAAGGAAATTGAAAACTTTATTTGAACTAGAATGGCCCATTTTTGGGGTGGGAGCAGAAGGGAGCCAGGATAGGTCCTTTGTGCAAAAAGTGTGGCAGGTAGTTACTAGAGATCTAGGCCATCCTGACTAGTTCCCCAACATAAATACTTGGCTCGCTTTAGTATTGCACCCTCCCTTTTGGCTTAGAGGTCAGGTTTCCACCGTGTTAGTAGCATAGGGAGGGATGCATTCCACCAGACCCAAAGAACAGTTGTCACTGCCTGTGCCAGAGATTTTACTCCTAATAAGCAAGAAGCAGAAAGCCTGGTTTCCTCACAGTATATACCAGAAAGACTGTACCCATAATTGCCTTGTTTCCTGTCACCCCAGGGTTTGTCACTGACTCAGGCATATCATTGCCTGATCTATCTAGTCCTGGCATAATCTCGTCAGAGCCTGAGCTGTCTTCCACTACTCCAGAATCAGATCTAGGTTCTCCTCCCCTTACTGAGAGGTTATGTTCAAAGACAGTGCCTGGAATGTAGATGTCTCTGAGAGAAATGAGGATACCTGAAATAAATGAGCAGGGGTGCATAATAGAATGGTGGGTGCTAGTGTACCAACCTTTCACTATCACTGACCTCCTCAATTGGAAACACCACACTCCCTCTTATATAGAAAAACCACAGGCCTCAATAGACCTCATGCAAGCCATATTTCAACCCACAATCTTATATGGGTAGGTTGCCATGGATTGTTCCTCTCTCAGTTCAACATGCAAGAAATACACTGAATAATACAGGTGGCAACTAAATGGCTAGAGGAGAATACCTTTGAGGACATCTAGAGTCCCCAGGAGTATGTGAGGGTTAAAATGCCAGCAGAGGATTCTAGGTGGGACCCAAATACAGAGGAAGGCCTGAGGTTGCTCAGGAGATACAGAGAGGCTCTCCTCAAAGGCCTCCTAACAGGGAGCCAGAAGGCCACTAATATCAGTAAAGTGGAAGACTTTACAAAGAAAGGATTAAAGTTCAGCTGACTTCTATGAAAGATTGTGTGAGGCCTACAGGATCTATACTCCTTTTGATCCAGAAAGTCCAGAAAACCAGAGAATGGCTAATATGGCCTTTGTTGGCCAGAGTGTGGGAGAAATAAAGAAGCTTCAAGAATTATAAGGCTTCACAAGAGTG
This sequence comes from Cynopterus sphinx, assembly GCA_030015415.1. Lineage (NCBI taxonomy): Eukaryota > Metazoa > Chordata > Mammalia > Chiroptera > Pteropodidae > Cynopterus > Cynopterus sphinx. The sequence continues at coordinate 22,262,751 of CM057388.1, read as the reverse complement.
AACATCTCCCAAATCCTTGAAGAAGCCAACAAGGTATATGTCAATAGGGAGGTTGCAATAAAAATGGAAGATGAATATCGTATGCGGAAGAAGGCTGAGCTCATACTCGCTGCCCTTCAGCAACAGGGCAAAAGAAAGCCTCCCTAATTTGAAAGCAGCAAGAAGACTGGCAAGGGAAAGAAAAGGCAATCAGGAAGAACCCCCCTGTGATGTGATCAGTGTGCCACATGCCGGGGAACCAGTCATTGGAAAAACAAATGTCCCAATCGGAACAAGCGGGAGGCATGCTTACCAGCCACCTCCAAAAGGGAAGACACACTGTTCAACATAGCTAGGGAATCTCTTGGACTGAGGGCAACTGGATTTAGGGGCTGCCATTGAGTCTGTGGTCCATGTGATGGTAGGAGGCCAACAGATAGACTTCCTGATTGATACAGGGACTGAACACGCAGTGGTGACTCAGCCAGTAGCACTGCTCTCCACCCATAGAATGGAAATTGTCAGAGCCACTGGGAGACAAGCAGAACAAGCATTCTACTTTCCCCATAAATGTATTATAGGAGGTCATGAAGTTAAGCATCAGTTTCTCTACGTGCCCGACTGTCCAGTGCCTATGTTAGGGCGCAACCTGCTTAGCAAGTTAAAGGCTACTATATCCTTTGTTGACAATGGCCAGCTAGACTTGGAAGTGCCAAAGCCTAGGCTTATTCCAATTCTAACCATCCCCAGAGAAGAGAAATGGAGGACTTTTACTACCAAGTCTGGGAAGCTGCTTAGCCAGAGACTGACTCAGAAATGGCCTGGAGTATGGGCTGAGGACAATCCTTCCAGGCTGGCAGTAAACTAAGTGTCAGTGCAGATAGAACGGAAGCTTGGGGCACTGCCTATCAGTCAGAGACAATACCCGATTCCTAGAGAGGCCTTGGAAGGAATCCAGGTGCATTTACAGAGGTTCAAGGAGCACGGCATTATTATCTTGTTCCAGTCACCCTGGAATACTCCTTACTCCCCATTGGGAAATCAGAATCTAATGATTACCAGCCAGTACAGGACTTGAGAATCATAAATGAAGCAGCAGTGACACGGCACCTGACAATACCAAACCCCTACAGTCCCCTAAGCCTCCTTCTTGCCCAAGTCTTCTAGTTCACTTGCCTAGACTTGAAAGATGCCTTCTTCATTACAAATCTGGTTCCTGAAAGCTGGGAATTGTTTGCCTTTCAATGGGAATATCTGGATACAGGGGCAAATGTGCAGCACATTTGGACTAGGCTCCCACAAGGGTTCAAGAACTCCCCTACCACCTTTGGGAAGGCCCTTGCTCAAGACCTCCAGAAATTCCCTGCAAAGGACATGGGATGTGCCCTCCTTCAGTATGTAGATGATCTGTTACTAGGTCACAAAACTCTCTAAGGGTGTGCTCGAGGAATGGATGAGCTTCAACATCATCTACAGGAGAATGGATGCAAGGTCTCAAAGAAGAAGGCCCAGATCTGCCAAAGGCAGGTTAAATACTTGGGATTTATTCTTCAGAAGGGAGAAAGAAGGCTAGAAGTAGAACAGAAACAGTTTATTTATAATATTCCAGTACCCACCACAAGAAGACAAGTTATAGAATTCCTGGGTGCAGTAAGACTCTGCTGTTTATGGATCCCCAACTTTGCAGTAGTAGCCAAACCCCTTTATGAAGCCACAAAGTGGGGAGAAAAAAAACACATGGAGTGGTGGCCAAAACCAGACTGTGCTTTCAGACCCTTAAAAAAAATTACAAGTGGCCCTGGTGCTACATTTTCCTAACCTAGCAAAACCTTTTGTGTTGTATGTCTCAGAGAGGAGCAAGGCAGCAGTGGATATAATAACCCAGGGCTTAGAGTCATGGCCTAGACCAGTAGCTTACCTCTCCAAACAATTGGACAGAGTTGCTAAGGGCTAGCCACCATGCCTAAGAGTCTTAGCAGCCACAGCAATATTAGTACAAGAGGCAGACATATTGACTTTGGAACAGAACTTAAAGGTGCGAGTACTTCATGCTGTAGTAACTCTGATGAATGCAAAAGGGCATCATTGACTCACAAATGCCCATCTCACCAAGTACCAGTGTTTACTCTGTGAAAACCTGAGGTTGACAATAGATATGTATACCACTTTAAACCTGGTGGTGCTGCTCCCAGTGAAAAAGGGAAGGCTACAGCAGGATTGCTTAGAAGTGCTTGGCTCCAAATACTCCAGCCAGCCAGAGCTGTTGGATCAGCCCATAAGAGACCCAGATTGGGAGCTGTATGTAGGTGGAAGTTCTGTCAACTCATGAGGGGAATGCCAAGCAGGGTATGCAGTAGTGAGTCTAACGGAGACTGTGGAGGTGTGACCTTTACCCCAAGGTACCTCTGCTCAATAGGCAGAGCTGATAGGCCTGACTCGGGCCCTAGAACTCAGTGAAGGAAAAAGAGCAAACATTTCTGCTGACTTCTGCTTCACTTTTCTTACCTTGCAAGTCCATAGGGCAATATACAAGGAAATAGGGCTCCTGACAGCCTGGGGAAAGGACCTCAAGTACCCATTAGAAATCCTCTAGCTGCTAGAAGGGGTCTGAAAGCCAAGGCAAGTAGCAGTAGTCCACTGCCAAGGATACTAGAAGGGAAGAATGATAGAAGCCAGAGGGAATGCCAAAGCAGACACAGAGTCAAAGAGAGCTTCTACTCTTTCCTACCACAAGGCTACTATAGGCCCTCTCATCCCGTGCATCACAGATCTCACACCCAGGTATTCTGAGGGAGAGAAAAGGTGAGCAAGAAAATAAGGGGCAAAAGAATTAAAAGACAGCTAGATGCAACTGCCTGATGGTAGAATTGTTGCCCCTCACCTGTTAGGACCAGCGGTTGTCCAGGCTCTACACACTACTACCCTTCTAAGACAATTAAAGACAGAAAAACTTCTAGGAAGGTATTTTAATATTCATATCTTATCAACTCCAGCCAAAGGAGTCAGCTTACTCTGCCCAACATACCACCAGAACAACGCCAAGCAGGGACCCTCGATGCTGCAAGGTATTTAATCTTATGGGGCAGCCCCCTTCAAAGATAGACAAATAGACTTCACTGAGATGCCCCAATGCCAGGGCTACCTGTACTTGTTAATACTAGTATGCACCTACTCAGGATGGGTAGAAGTGTACTCTACTCAGACTGAAAAGGCCAGAGAAGTAACAAAGGCACTGCTTAGAGAAGTTATTCCAAGGTTTGGATTGCCACTTTGAATAGGCTCTGACAATGGCCCTATTTTTGTGGCTAAGGTAGTACAAGAAACAATACAAGCCCTTGGCATCACCTGGAAGCTTTACGCATCATACAAACCACAAAGTTCAGGGAAGGTGTAATGCATGAATAAGACTCTGAAGCTAGGACTTAGCAAGTTATGTCAAGAAGCAAGTCTTAAGTGGGTGCAAGCTTTACCTTTAATTCTGTTCAAAATTAGGTGTACTCCCTCCAAGAGTACTGGATATTCAATCTATAAAGTATTATACAATAGGCCTCCCCCAATTTTGCGTAGCTTGCCAGGGACTTCCTGAGAGTTAGGAGAGACTGAACTACACAGGCAATTAGAGGCTTTAGGCAAGGTAGTATGTATCATATCCATGTGGGTGTTGAATGGGGTTCCAGTCGGTCTGTTTGCTCCTGTGCCCCCTTTTTTCCCAGGTAACCAGGTGTGGGTCAAAGATTGAAATCCAGCTCCCTTCCATCCCAAGTAGAAAGGTCCCTACACTGTGATTCTGACCACTGCAATGGCTGCCAAAGTAGACGGAATACCTGCTTGGGTTTACCACAGTCAGCTGAAACTGGCGGCTCCTGCAGAAAACTCTTCGTGGATGGTGCAGATGGATCCCACCAACCCTTGTATGTTGACCCTGAGAAAGACAGCATGCCCTACTCCAGCCACAAACCAGAAGCTGGCTGGTCCACACATGTCCAAAGTCTGAGGAACTCATCATGAGGCTCCTTATAATTGGACTCTGGGAATGAAATTAGGACAGAGGACTGTGAACTATGTTTATATGTCACCAAGGAAGGTCAAAAAATTTCCACCACCTTTGTTTTTTATAGTTACTATGAATGCCAGGGAACTCAGAAAGGGACCTGTACCTACAATCAGATTCAGTATTCAATATGTGACCCAGAAAATAGCTAACCTTATGTATGTTATAACCCAAATGACCCTCCCACTGAAACAGTTTTTGAAATAAGGGTAGATTTAGGGTATTGAGGAGGATGGACAGATGAACCCATGCTGTCTCAGACTAAGGTAAAGAAAACTCCAGTCAGATTACCTTAAAGTTTGATGCTTGCACTGCCATAAGTCAGGGCCAGTGGGAGGAAGGGAGATCCTGTGGGTCCCTTAGCTGGGAAAAATGCTACAGGACAGAAGAAAAGTATATATGTCCTCACAGCTTCACACATGAAAAGAGCTATGTCTATTGGTCATGTGTACTATGGGCTACTTGTGAAAAAGACACCATTAATAAGAAGGAAGTGTATTTAAAAAAGTGTGTAGCTCTATCAAACTGCACCATACATAAATTCAATCCATTAGAACTAATCATAACCAATGCCCTGAAACTCCTTTGGAAGTCTGGAGAAGTACTAACACTTAGCATTGATGGGATGGGGCTAGATCCCTATATTCAAATCCATATCAGAGGACAAGTAATAGACCATCCAGCTCGAGTCTTCCAGGTTTATAAGTCCTTCTATAAGGAAGCAACAGAACCCCTACTCCCACCATCAATTAAAAACTATTTCTCAAAATGGCTGAAAGAATAGTTCACTCCCTGAATGTCACTTCCTGCTATGCATGTGTGGGAACTCTAATGGGGAATAGGTGGCTATGGGAAGTTACAGAACTAGTATTCACCAGTACAACATCAAATATAACAAATATAATGGCCCCATGCACCTCTGATGATAGTCAATGGATTTTAAAACATACTATTGTAGGACAATACTGCTTAGCTAGAGGTTGAGGAAATCTCACAGAATCAGTCAGAAACTTAATTTGCCTTCATCAATGGTATTATAATGCTATCTCCAAACAAAGCATGTGGCACGGAAACCAGACAGAGAGAAATCCATTGGCCAGATTCCCAGAGCTAACTGGAGCCTGGCAGGACCCAGGAAGGGTCCGAGACTGGATTGCCCCATGTGAGCTTTACTGGATTTGTGGAAACAAGGCCACATCTGCCTCCAAAGAAATTGGGAAGGAAGATGTATAATTGTTACGATAAAGCCATTCTTCCTCTATGTCTGAAAACAGGGAACTGCTTGGTTACCCAGCCCCACAGCCTTTGCCACAGGTAAAAAGAGAGCTACAAATAGGGGACTGGAAGGATGAAGAATGGCCTCCAGAGCAAATAATCTAATACTATGGGCCTGCAACTTAAGAAGAAGATGGATCTTGGGGATATCATACCGCCATTTGCATGTTAAATTTTATTATTCGACTGCAGGCAGTCTTAGAAATCATTACAAATGAGACTGAGAGAGCCCTGATCCTCCTTGCACATCAACAGACTCAAATGAGAAATGCTATCTACCAGAACAAGTTGGCACTAGACTATATATTAACAACAGAAGGAGGCATGTTTGGAAAATTCAATCTCATCAACTGTTACCTACAGATAGATAACCAGGGCCAGGCAGTTGAGGGCCTTGTTGAAAAGAGGACAAAACTACCACACGTGCCCATGTAAGTATGCCATGGATAGAACCCCAGTAGCCTTTTTGGGGGATTCTTTTCAGCCTTTGGTTGGTTTAAAATCTTAATAGGATCAGTTTTACTACTCCTAGGAATCTGCCTGATAGGGCCATGTCTGCTGCCCCTGCTAATAAATACCTTAAAATGCATGTTAGAAACCACAGTACAGCAACAATCTGCAGCCTACCTATACTTGACCTACCACTATCAGTGAAAGGGACTTACTTTTTCTTCAAGACTTAGCTTTCCTCTAAACCCTCCTTTAGTTAAAAATGCCTTCAGCTACTGTGACCCCTTGCTGACCCTTAGTTAAAGGAAAAAAAACAGTCAACCCCTGCTTAACCTCACACTACCCTAGATACAACCAATCAGGTAGGGACAAGTCTGGAATTCCCACCCTTGCTCTGTATAAATACCTGCTTCCCCAGAGTTTGGGGCTCTCGGTCCGACACTGCTGCATCAGTGATGGTCGAGAGTCCGGACTCGAGTCTGAATAAAGACCCTCATGTGTTTGCATTGGTGTTGGCTCCTTGGTGGTCTTCTGGGATTCGCAACTTTTGGCACAACATCAGGAAATCCCCCAGGATGGTTTAGATGGAGAATGTGAAACTCCACCACAAAAATAGAATGTCTAGAGTCTCAAAGGGAGGAATAAGATAGGAAAGGAGGCATCTGAAAAATGCAAATGGAAGGGCTTGTAGAAATGACCCACTCAACTGGTTATAGATTAACCACATCCTATAGGTCTCTAAATAGCCTTCTGGAAACTCTTGCATCACCCACAAGACAAACAACTTGTAAACATATAGGACCTGTGGTCTGGGAATTCCTTTCCCCTTGCTACCCCCACCAGAAACTCTTTCTCTCCATCCTGAGTCATGAAGTGCATGTAAAACCTCAGACAAAGGAATCATGTGCCCCTTGTATGAACACTACAAAAGCATATAAACTGTAAGAAATCTAAACAGGGAGAGCTCATGCTCTGGTGCTTTAAGCCCCACATACTCCACCAGCTAATAAATTCTTCTTCTAACAAAGTTGTCTGAGCATCCAATTTCCTCCATTGGGTGTCGCTTACTGCAACAACCCCTTTTCTTAAAAATTTCCAATGCCATATATTTTATCAATAGCATTTTTACACTTAACATGCTCTCCAAATAGGTTTTAAACTCTCCAGAATAAATTATTTTATTTCATTCGTATTTGTACTTTCAAATATATAAATTAATAAAAGAATGAGTGGAAAAATAAACCAAGAGTGCACATCAACTTGAGCAGTGTTTTTGAATCTGCTAGTCACAATCTGTTAGTGGGTAGAAAAATCAATCATGGTATTGTCAATTAGATTTTTTTTTAGGTGAGGCAATCCTTGGTTGACCTCACATATTACAAAAACCTTTTCAGCTTACAATACTTTAATTTTTTTTTTTATGCCAACAGCACCTGTTGTCCCTAGGTGGTCTCCCATCCAAGGACTAACCAGGCCTGGCCCTGCTTAGCTTCCAAGACAATTAGTATTTTTCTTAATTAAGCAAAATAAAATATAAAAATATCAGAGAGAATCACACTTAGTAAGGGAAAGTATTGCTCTGTAAAATCTGGTTTCCTCTGTGTGTGTGTGTGTGTGTGTGTGTGTGTGTGTGCGCGCATGCGTGTGCAAGAGTGCGCATGTTTGCTTGGCCATAACATAAACCATATTGTTAAATTAGGTCATGATAAAAAAGAACTGAGTTTCCACATCTGGCATGACAGTATGAGGAGCTCCATAGACACACTTGCACTGAAACTGTTAAAAATTACTTAAAAAGACAACCATTTAACATCTTTGAAAAATCACCCTAAAGGCATACTGCAAATGAAGAACATTTATTCAAAGGAATCTACTATAACATGGTAAAAATTATGAAAGTCTTTGAACCAAGATCTAGGTCCTCCCTTTCTGGTAAAGCTCAGTGAGATGGACACTCTAGACTGATATAGGCAATGAAATAGAGATCTCCCACCATCAGCTCCTAGTCATAGAACTATATTTGCAAGAAGGATGGTATGTCAACATTTTCATCCAGACCCCAGCTATTTGTTGCTGAGGCTATAATCTGAGCATGTGTGGCCAAGAGGTAAGGGCTTCCTTCTTCTGCTCACATTCCTCTCATTAAAGAGAGGCTCTACCTTGGTTATGGCATCCTTGAGAATATGGCAGCCGTGATTGCCCATGTTTCAGCTTGTGAGGTAGAGGATCCATGTCAGGAGAAGCAAATCAAGGAGATGCTGATGCTGCTGTTACTCAATCCACTGAGCACTAAGCTTTTAAACAGAGGTTTTACTCAAAGAGATACCATTATTCTTTCTCCCAGCACTGGAACCTGGGCTCAGAGATTTTCCCCTGGCATACGGAAACAAGCCATAGAATAGAGAAATCCAAAATCATTCCTCCAGGGACTTTAATTGAAATTAGTTTGAAGAAATGCCTGCCTATGAGTACTCTCAAAAAAAAAAAAAAATAGAAGTCATGGTAAAAGACAGTTGAAAGAAGATTGTTAGATTCATTGGAGGTATAGGCTAAACAATGGGCTAGCTGGTCTCCTGGAGAGAAACCTGAAAAGAAACAGTTGGGGAGAGTCTTCTTTTAGTGAGAAAATGCCTCAAACAATTGACCTCCATAACTATCTTTTCAAAGGAGTTAGAATATGATTGAATTAGTTTGTGATGCAATTTTCGTCTCCCAGGGAATTGTTGAAAATAATAAAGCAAACGGGCAGCAGTTAGTGGTGTGTGAAAGCTGAGTGTGGTAAGGGAAAGAAATAGTCAGAGAGAGCCCTGCCAAAACCACTTTCATCCTGCTGGTGACTGTGGGAATATCTAAGGCTGCACTCCCTGAGTAATGATATCAGAGGTTTTATATTAAAGGGGTGAGTGTAGATGTGTAGATTTTACAAAAATAATGCATCCAATCAACAAAAAAGCAAATACAATAAATGCCTTGGAGCTTGGAGCAAGGAATCAGTACCCAGAATTGATATATTATCTGAAATGCCAAGTTTCCAGTAAACATGGGTTATGCACAGAAACTGGAAAGTATATCATCCTCTAGGAGAGGGAAACAAAGTATGTAATAGAAACTACCTGTGAGAGCAACCAGGTGTTGTATTTAACAAAGACTTTAAAATAGCTATTATATATTCAAAGAATTAAAGAAAAGTATGATTGTAGGAATAAAGGTGTGATGACTGCATTTCATCAAATAGAGGAAATTAATAAAAAGATAAAAATTATAAGAAAGAACCAAACAGAAAAGCAATAACATATGAAAAATTCACTATAGGCATTCAACAGGAACTCTGAAATCTCAAATGAAAGAATCAGCAAACACACACCAATGGAACACAAAACATAATGACACATATTTGATAAAGTAACATATAATAAGAGAGCAAAGAATCCTCAATGGGGAAGGATAGTCTCTTCAGCAAATGATTCTAGGAAAACAGGATAATCACCTGCAAAAGAATGACACTGGACCCCTTTCATATACCACTCACAAAAATTAACTCTAAACTGATTAAACATAAGACCCGAAACCATAAAATTTCCAAAAGAAAATAATAGGAGAAAGGTTCCCAGACATTGGTCTTGGTAATGATTTTTTGGATATGACACCCAAAGCAAAAGCAACAAAAGCAAAAATTAACAAGTGGATGATGTCAAACTAATAAGCTTCTATGTAACAGCAGAATGAAGAGACATCTTATAAAATGAAAGAAAATATGTGTAAACCATATATCTGATAAGAGGTTAATACCCATAGTACATACAGAATTCATATAACTCAATATTTGTATGTCCAATTAAAAAATGGGTGAGGAACTGCATAGACATTTTTCCAAGGAAGATGTACAAATGACCACCAGATACATGAAAATATCCTCAATATCACTACTTCTCAGGAAAATGCAAATCAAACCCACAATGAGATATCATCTCACACCTGTTAGAATAGCTATCATCAAAAGGACAAGAGATAAGTTTTGGCGAAGATTTTGAGAAAACGGGAACCTATACAGCAGAGGTGGGGTTGTAAATTGGTATAGCCACTATGAACAACAGTATGGAGATTTCTCAAAAAATTAAAAATAGAACTGTTGTATTATCCAGAAATCTCAGAACTTTGGGGGTATATATACAAAGGAACTGACATTACTATCTTGAAAAGTTATCTGCACTCCCATTGTCATTACATTGCAGTATTATTCATAATAGTCAAGACGTGGAAATAACTTAAGTATCCATACACATATGAATGGATAAAAAATGTGTGTATGTGTATATGTGTGTGTGTGTGTAATTTTATTCAGCTTTAAAAAAGAAGAAAAATTTCTCATTTCTGACAATATAGAGTGTGTTAAGCTAAGTAAAATACATTAGACAGAGAAAGATAAGTATTGTGTGATATTACTTATATGTGGAATCTCTAAAAGCCAAACTCATAGAAACAGAGTAGTATAGTAATTGTCAGGGGCTGGGAGGTAGGGTAAATGGGGAGAAGTGTACAAACTTCCAGTTATAAGGTGAATGCATTCTGGGGATCTCATGTATAGCATGGTGACTATAGTTAATGATACTGTTTTATATATTTGAAAATTGCTAAGGGAATAGACCTTAAATGTTCTCACCCCCTCAAAACATGGGAATTATGTGAAGTTATAGAGTACTAATCTTATTGTGGTAATAATTTCACAATATATAAATGCATCTAATCATTACTTTGTACATTGTAAAATAGCACAGTTATATTTCAATTATATCTCAATGAAACTGGAAAAAATAAAACAATGAGATAACACTATAAACCTATTAAAATGGCCAAAGTCCAGAACACTGGCAACACCACATGATGGCCAGGATGTGTGATAAAAGGAACTCTCATTCATAGATGGTAGGATTACAAAATGGCACAACCATTTTGGAGTACAGGTGGTAGTTTTTGCAAAACTAAATATACTCTTACCATGTGATCCACCAATTGTATTCTTTGGTATTTACCTAAAGGAGTTGAAAACTTAGGTCCATACAAAAACCTGTGTGGTAATAGTAGCTTTATTCATAACTGCCAAAAATTGGAAGTAACTGAGATGTTTATCCGTAGGTGTATAGATAATAAACATTGAGAAAATAGATTATTATTAAGCACTAAAAAAATGAGCTATCAAGCCAAGAAAAGACAGGAAGGTAATTTAAATACATATTGGTGAGTGAAAGAAGCCAATCTTGAAAAAGATACACACTATATGATTCTACCTATATGACATAGTAGAAAAAAGCAAAACTAAGGAGACAGTAAAAAGATCAGTGTTTGTCAGGAGTTAGAAGGGTGGGAGGAATGCCTAGGTAGATCAGAGAAATTTTTAGGGCAGTGAAACTATTTGGTATGTTACTAAGTGGTAGGTACATGTCATTGTATATTTGTGCAAACCCATGGAATGTACAACACCAAGAATGAATGCTAATGTAAACTGTGGGCTTTGAGTGATAATGATGTCTCTATATTGATTCAGTGATTGTAATATAGGTATCACCTTGGTGCAAGATGTTGATGATGGGGAGGTTGTGCATGTGTGGTAGACAAGGAATATATAGGAAGTATCTGCATTTTCCATTCAGTTTTGCAGTGAACTCTAAAAACTAAAGTCTATATGAAAAATAATTATTTAAAAATATAATTTTTAAAAAATTGAAATGCTCTGATACTTAATATTGGTCTAGTCTCCTAAGACTCACATACAAGGCTGTCAATCTGTTTTAGCCCACGTTCTTTATTTTCTTCCATATTCCCTTTAATATAGTAAACCTTACCCACAACACATTACTTGCCATTTTCTGAATATAACTTTATGTTCCTTTGTTACTTTGCTCAGAGTGTTTTTTCCATGCCTTTTTTTCTGCCAAGAAATTCTTACTAACAATTTTCAATTCAGCTTGAATATTTCCTTTCATGTGAGGCATTCACTGACTGTATCATGATGAAATCTTTGCCTATCACTCTTCCAGATTTTAGTTTCAATTTATATACATCTATATTAAGGCAAAAATATTCATTGCATTATAATTTCTATTTTATGTACCTATTTTCCCACCTGTTTCTTTTGTCTTAACCAGCTTTGTTTACCAATGTTGAAAAGTTTATTCATCATCATAAAAATGTTTTGAATATACACTTGAATAATATGAATACATTTAAATATTTTTATTGAATATTGATATATATTGAACAACTAACTGTATGCTTTTAAAATTTCATTCTATTCTCATAAAAACACAAATCTCATATATTACTCTTATCTTCATTTTACAAGTTAGGAAATTCTAACACAGATAGTAAAGAATAGCTTTCCCAAGGCCACAGAATTGGTTCTTGACAGAGCCAGGATTTCACAGAGTTCCAATACTTACTATGTTCTATAACACTTTCAGAATGACACACATTTTATTTTTTATTTCTAGAAAATTTTAACATCCAATTTATCACCTGTGAACTTTGTTCATTAATTCCTTATGATAAAAATAAACATCATTCCGTACCCCTAGCTTTCAATTGGCTGACCTCCAAAGCCATATTTTAAAGTCTATACCAATTTATTGTAGCCCTTGAAATTTTATTTCTGCTGTTTAAATTTTTTTCCAAATTTTGTTCAAAAGGCTTGTTTTCTCATATATTTGTAATTTTTTTTTTGTGATCTAGTTAGAACAGGACTCTAACTAGATTACCCTGGTTGAGGATGTGTCCCATTAGAAGAGGTATGCTATTGACAATGTCAGCCTGAGTCAGGTTTATGGTACTATCTTGGATTGAAATTTCTGAAATCATTGTGATATTGTACACTCTAATACCAGCACAACATGATGATTTACATACGGTTATAAATTCTCAATTTTTCTAATCATTCTTTTCTGGCACCAAATGTCATCTAGTCTAATCTTCTGCTGAAGGTATAGTTCTTCAAAGTCTTTGGCATTTAATTACAGCCTCAGTTTTGACTGTTTACCATGTGAATACTTGCTTCTCACTGCAATGCATTAAAATCTGTTTTTTGAGATCAGCAAATATCCCTCAAGATAGCCATAGCATCTTCCCTGGCTTACCTCTTTTATTTTTCTAACCTCCATTTTTGTTTTTATTTCTGTCATTCCCTATGAGATTCTTTTATCTCTTTATTTAAAGTGTTTGTCTCTGCCTTTGTTATACTTTTAACCAAGTATTGCTAGATGCTTAGATAAAAATTTTTATTTTCTTTTTCCAAGGTATCTAGTCTGCTAATTTGTTGGAAAAACATTAAGTGTATTTTAAACCTTATTCTGATGAATGCAGATATAAGGAAAAGAACTACCTTGTAACAATTAGTTGAATTGTTCTACAACATATGTATCCTCATTTATTCAAAATAGATGTAATTTACTCTGAGGGAAAGAACTGACACAAAGAAATAAAACAGTTTTTCTGTGATCACACTGCTTGTGAGTGATAGAGCAGGAATATAAATGAGGCCTATATGACTGTTCAGTGAGAGTTTATTACAACATACAGGGTATTTATCAATCTAAAGTCAAGTATTAGAATGTGTGGAGATCCAACTAATGCTATTGCTTCACAAACACCATGCAAGTAACATGGTTGTGAATTTCTAAAGGTTGCTTCAGTGCTATCTTTGTCTGAAATCTGTTCATTCTTGTGAATTACTAAATGAAAGAATCAAACAAACTAGAAATAATACAGCTTTATTTAAATAATAAAAAATACAAAATTTTGAAAGAGTTTAAAAAGACAAACTATCACTTATCATGCTCAGTGTGTTCAAAAGATCACTTAATTAGGTGGATATATTAAAGAAATCATACAAATTCTAGTGCAGTTGTATCAAAATCAAACAATATTGTGTTTAAGTTTTCACTTCTGATTTCTTTCAGCTAGATAAAAAATTCAAGAAGCCAGTCTTTTCTTAAAAAAAAATTATTTTGCAGGCCTATAGTAAGATCTATACAATCTCAATATTTTTGCATGTAGATAATTTATAAGTTGTGATCTGTGTCATTGAGTATACTTTTCCAAGTGTACTTGAACTATACTTGATTTCATATACTATGTTTTTTATATACTTTTTAAATATGGTTTATTTAGCTGTAACCATTCAGAGATGAATAACCAAGTGACAACCTGAGCTACACTAGGTTTTCATCAAATGTAACTCTGGTCCCTATTAACTCACTGATTAAAAAGTGGTCTAATTCAATCTTTAGTTTGCTAATTTGTATTTCTTTAACTGCTTATGACTGAATATCATTTCAGTTTATTTGGTCTATTGTTCCTTTTTTACTTGCTATCTTGCCATTCATAAAGAAATAAACTTTCAAAACCATAAGCTATTAATTCGAATGTAAGGTGTTGACCACCTAAGGATCTCAGTCAAAATGAAGATGCTTTTGGCCTGATTTTAGTAATGTTAAGATATAAAGAAATGTTGAGAATCATTGCTATTCTTAATATTTGCACGGCTTGAACACTACTCCTTCTCCTATTAAAAATGTATAAAGTCAGGACACAAAGATTATGGGACTAGTTTCTCATGCTTGTGTCCAAGGATGTCATCAGTAATAATATCAACACCACATCAAAGTGTGAAAGTGATAATGGAGAAAATGAGATTTTCTTCAAGATTAGTTAATACATTTGCTACTCTATGACTAACTTTCTCTTTGATTTTTGAGATGGCAATATATGAAAAGAAGAACCATCAGTAAACTGTTTTCATAATCCACATGTTGATCAAAATATTTAAAATGATACACTGAATATACACGTACTTAAAGGCAAATTCTATAAAAATCTGTATAGATTCTAATGCTTGGTATCATTAAGAATAATTTCTTGCTGAAAATTTGCTGAAAAAAATAATTTTCCTCTAATAGGGTTATACTTGAATATCAGTAATAACTTTCAAATTAGCCATACTATTACAACAGAGTGAGCGGCAAGAAGCCATTTGCTAATTTCAATTAGCTTTCTCCTCTGAGAAAAAAAGTCAGGAAAAATATGTGAATGCTATAATTAAGTACTCTTGTGTTGGGTTGTCTTAACTTTTCAATGTATGTGTATCAAGTTATGTTATATTTTCTCATAGCCTTTTTCTTAACAAAAATTTGTATAAAAATCACAATATGGCTTGCCTTTATAGCCCAGAGAAAATGAGTGTTTATATGATGGTCTGAATAAAATAAATCTTATGAGTATTGGCAACCAAATTTATATCATTTAACTTAACCATTTGTTGTTGCCTTTGTGAGATCAACAAATTAAGCTCTGTAATAAGTAAAACATTATATCAAGAAATAGTGTACAAATACTATAGCTAATATGATGTATACCTGATCTACAATTCTTTGAAAATATTGTTTTCTAACCTTTCTAATGTGTTATAAGGATATTTTACTAAAATAATGTAGCAAGGAATACCTTTTATTTTTATAGAGAACCTTATACATTTTAAGATATTTGAACTTGGTCCCAAATTAAAATTGTTTCTACATTACATTATTAATATTTTCAAGCATATAGAAAAATTAAAATAATTACACAGGGAATATGCATACACCTTTCACTTAGATTATATAATTAATATTTACCATAGTTACTTATCACATTCATCTATCCACCAACCCATCTTATTTTGAATGCATTTTAAAGTAAGTTCCAGAGTGCAGAAAAATTTACCCCTATTAAATTTTAATCCCTTGTACTCTTCCATGAAAGTAAAGTCCCCTTTGCCTACACAACGGTATGCAGTTGTATCCATAGAGAATCAAGAGGTTTTTACTCTAGGTTAGAGTTCAGTGAGCCCATTGTGCTATATCTGGCCTATAACTTATGTTATGAAACAAGTTTCTTTTGGAATTTAGCCATGCCCATTTATTTACATATTGTTTATGGCTGCTCTTATACTGCAGTGGGAGAATTGTATAGTTCTGGCAGAGACCATATAGCCCATAAAGCTTTAAATATTTACTATCTGGTTCTTTTATAGAAGCTTGCTGACCCCTATTCTTGCTGAATTCTGTTCCCCTGTGCCCCTGTAGATCTATAACAAATATTTTTACCAAATTGGAATTTAGGTTTCCTCATGTGCAAAACATAGAGTTGGACTTTCTGATCTGAAACTCTCTCTACCCCTTATTTTTTTATTCATTGTCTCTGTTATTTATTTCTTCCTCTTGCTCTTCCAATTCATGAGTTTTGAAATTCCTTTTCCCTACTTCATGTTTATGGGTAGAGTTGCTTCTTATCCTATAATTAATAATTTAACATAGATCCTGACATGCAAACTGAATTTCAAGTTTAGTTAAAATATTCTCCCAAACTTCAGTTCATCTTATATCTTTCATGGACAAGAACTCTCTTCACAACCGCATCTGTAGTTTCTCTAAATTTAATGCTAGAATTCTGACTTGTGCAGAGTAAAATGGACTATAACTGTCACCAGATTAATTCATGTGTAATTACAAAGGAATGACAGAATTGTTAAATAAGCATACCCACAAATAATCTGTCCCAATTAAAATGTTTCCAGTAGAATGCCTGTTATTGTTTAATATCAAATTTTGTAGAATACACATACCTCTCAATATAATATTTTCCATCTAATCTTTGTGTCCTGACTTTATACATTTTTAATAGGAGGAGTGTTCAAGATGTAAATTAAATATGAAAAGCATTTTTAATTTCACCGAAGAGAATTCGTCCCTTAAATATTCATGGTATTGAGTGGAATCTCAGTTTTATACTCAATATGACTATTCTCTGTCATCATTCATTTGTTATGAGAACATTTCTACAGAACCTATCACATTTAGATGTTGTTTTGTTTAACTGAACCAGATTGTAAAGAAGGGCGCAAAAGGAGAGACAGAGATTACAGTGAAAAAATAAGCTGCATCTTATATGTCAAGTATTTATCATATTAACCATATTATTGAAAAATTAGAAAAAAAATCAAAGTTCGACATAAGAATATGATATCTATCTATATTTTTTTTGTCTGTCTGTCCATCCGTCTGTCCATCTACCCACCCGCCCATCCATCTATCCATGGTTTCATTACATTTTATAAAATTGGGAGTTTGGGTTAGATGTGCAACATATTATATTTTGCCCAATTAAAATAATTGGAGCAAGCCAAGTTGGCCTATATCTCCCACTGATTACAATTAAAATCTCTGGACAGAAAAGGCAACCACTTGAGGAATCTGAAATGTAAACAAGAGCAGGCAGATAGACAACAGAAATCAAAACCTGAGTAATAGCCCATAGTGGAAATTAATATTATGTTTTTCCCCTTTTGCCTTCTGGCCTTCACCCAAATTTTGAAATAGTACATTGTGTGCTAAGAGCAAAAATCACCTTTATTAGTCGGAGAATAAGGAAAACAGCTCCCTGCATATCAAAGACTAGGAGAGAAATATCTGTTTTTCTGCCCTTTTTTCTAACAGCACTGTCCTGAGGACAGCCCCTGTCATAAAAGTACACAACTGTGATGGCTGCAACACAAATATGTAAAACCCCAAAGAAAATTTGTCTCTTTGGCCAGAAGAAACAGGAAAAGGAGTTATTGTTGACCAAAGAGTGTGGAGAAAATCTTTGTTATTTTCTTCTTTGCCTTTTCTCTCACCACATTTTTCTGAAGATTTCAGTTAAATGGAATTACACAACAGCATAAAAGTCTAGAACTCCAAGAGAACTTTATTTTCCAACTAAAGGTATCAATTAAAGGGGCTTGGAGTATTGGAGTATGTGGGAGAAATCCCAGGGAGAAGAGATCTGAAGAAAAGCATCTTTTAAACCTGTATTTAAAGCAACATAAAATTCCAGCCTGACTTTTAAGCTTCAAATGAGCAGAACAGACCCAAAGAAGTATATCAAAGGCTTCAAGAAATTGACCATATAAGCTACTGCCTAAACACCAGATTAGCCTCTGAGTAGCAAATGTGGTGGTCAGACAGAAACAGCATAAAAGAGCTTAGATTACTTACTTGACATTGGAACTGCCACACACAGAAAGCGAGACAGAACTCACATTTGGAACCTGTGTTGATTTCCAACTAAAACAAACACAGAAAAGCAACATTTTCCAAAAGATTTTAACAAGCCCACAGTCTCACAGCACAGTATTAAAAATATCCAAGATACAGCCCAAACTTACTCAGCATACAAAGAAATAGGAAAATCCGATTAAATTTAAGAGAAAAGACCATCAATAGATGCCAGCCCTGAGATGACACAGATGGTGGGATTATCAAAGACTTAAAGCAGCCAATTATAACCATGTTCAGTGAAGTAATGGTGAATATACTTGATATGAAAAGATATACATTATCAGCACAAAAATTGAAACTAAAAAGAATTTGATGGAAATTTTAGAACTGAAAAATCAATGTCTGAAATTTAAAAAAATATATATATTGAATAAGCTCGATAGCAGATGGGAGATAAAAATGACAGAGGAGAGAATCTGTGAATTTAAAGATAGAGCAATAGGAATCACACAATCTGAAGAATAGAAAAATACTGGAAAAAAAACTTAAGGATTTGTGGAACAATAAAATAACTGTAAATATGTTTCTTTTACTATTTCCATTTTAATTAAGGCAATTGAACTAGACTACTAAACTTTCAAATAAATGCTTTATAAAACTTTTAAAAGACTGCCACATGATATTATTCTTTAAAACTCTTCACCTCAAACATTCTTTCTCCCATTTCATTAATTTAGTCATTGATTCAGGAATATTTGTTGAGTATATTCTATGGGCTTCCAAAATTAATATGATTTTATATTACATATATGTAGGTATGGTTTGAAAAACATGCAATCATCCTTCATTATAGAAAGAACTTTTTATCAATTTAAAGTTGAAAGGAAGCATGAGGAAATAGATCACTACCACAGATAATGTTCAAGCTTAAATTGACTTTGGCAGTGAGAGTGTAAAATAATTCAAGTCTCAAATAAATATCCAGATTAAATAACCATTTAAATAAATAATTTTTATAATTGAGATGACTTTTATGCAAATATATGAGGGCAAATATTTATTTAATTTATTAATGAGGGGACCAATGCAATGTTGAGACTAATCTAAAAGAGAAGTTAAAGAGCTATATAAAAGTAATATAAAAGAATGTATAAAATTGCTAGATTATATACAAAATTTGTTACTGACTTACAGGGTTATAAGCTGTAACTTCTGGGTTATCTTTTCTACCAATTATTTATGCCTTTAAATGAAAATCTGTAATTTAACATATAACATCATAATGTCTGGGAACATGAATCAAGAGTAAACTAACAAATTTCACTCTTCTAATTAATCTTTAGGTGAACTGTGAATTCTATGATATTGAAAGGACATTACCACTCCCCTCTTAATTTTTCCTTTTTATTCTTCTAATTTTGGATAATTCATGCAATACACATACACACAGAGACATACAGATATACACTAGTTAAAATGTTTGTTAAAGTACCTTGTAAAGCTGTAAGCATGAGTTAAAACAAGTAGGAATATGCAGTTAATTAATTTATATAAATATATGGTATTTATAAATACAAAACCAATATGTGGTAGACAGAATTCTAATATGGATGCTTTCTATAATCCCTTCTCTGTGAGTGTGTGGGACTTGCAAGTATGATGAGATTTCTCTCCTTGATTGGGTTACCTGGTATCACAAAGGTGAAGAGATTTTGCAAGTGTAATCAAGATTCCTAAAAAACTGTGTTTGAGTTAATCAAAAGTGATATTATCTTGACTGACTGAGCTTGACTTAATTAGGGGAGCCTTTCAAAAAAGGATCCTCGTCTCTCCTGAGGAGAGGAATAGAAATTCAAAATGAGAGAGATTCTTCTGCTTATCTTAAAGAAACAGATACTATGTTGTGAACTGACTATGAAGATTGCCATATGGCAAAGACGTAGGACAATCACATAGAACCAAATTCTGCCAACAACCTAAAGAAGTTTGGAAATGGATTCTTACCTAGTCACATTTCCACGTGAGACTGCATTCCAGACACCTTGGTTTCATTCTATTGAAACCCTGAGCAGAGGACCCATTTAAGATATATCTGGCCACCTGACCTACGTAAACTGTGAGATAATATATGTCTGTTGTTTTAAGCTGGTGAATTGGTGGTAAATTGTTACATGGAAACTAGTACACAATTTAAGAAATTCTAAGGGTTATGACTACTCAATAAAGCCAGTTACTTTCATAATTCTACCAGGATAGTATATGTCAACACTTTACAAAATAAATACATTCTGATAAGTGATTCCTCAGCATTTTTAAATATATCTAAAATAATGAATCATCCAGAGCATCAGGTTATTTATTCATCTTGATGCTTTCAATGAATCATACTCTCATTTTAAACTTGGGTCTAAACTTCTAACCAAATAGTTTTGTTCTGCACATGTAGAAGAAAAATGTATTTCAATCTGTGCTTGGGTTATTAAGGTAATTAGCTAACCCTTGAGGAAAATAAGATTTATTTTTTAATGACAACTGCCATGAATTAAATTCTGTGGAAAGCAGATACTGAGATGGAGTATACCATTCAGGAGTTTAGTAAGAGTATCTTTATTTTTATTATTTTTACTTTTATTTTTTTGAGGGAGCATTTTTATTACTTTTATGTACAGAAAACTCAACAGTGTATCCTTAGTCTGGTTTGGTGGCCAGTTCTTTAGCCTTTGCCTTTTCCAGCTTGGCAATATGAACCATCAATTTTGGAACCAGAATACTGCCCCCTAGTGATGACAGATGTCATCATATCTCTCTCATTGTAATTGGTTCTTATAGCTTCCACCAGCTTAGCCAGAGCTCATTTTTCTTCTGAGTTAACATGTGTGGAGGCAACGATGTTGCAGGTCTTATGGACCAATCTCGCAACCTTGCTTTCCCCTTGATAATGAAGTAGGGAATCCCCACCTAACATCACAGGGCAAGCAGGAAGAAAACCAGGTCGATGAGATCCACATCTGTGTAATCACTACCAGCTGAACCATCTTGTTCTCCACCAATGTGGTGATTTTTCTCAGCACTAGCCAACAATCACTACTTCTTCACTTATTTTGTCCCTGCTCTGTACTTGTGGGCCAGCTTAACCCTATGAGTAGCTGTTGGGTGGTCCAAGGCCTGGATGAACTGGTTAATCACAGAAGGTACGTTTAGGCACTTATAGAGATTAATCCTTTGCAGCTGCAGCCATTTGAAAAAGCAAGTGAGGTCGTTTTCAGGCTAGATGTCCTGTCAAATACAAAAATTCTCGAACCTTTTCTCAAATGGGATTTATAACCTTCTTGGTCTCCTTCTTCATCATGACACAGGGGATCACATCACCTTCTTCCTCTTAGCTTTCTTTCCTTTCAGCATTTTGGGTGGTGGGAGGAGGAGAGAGTAAGGAGTATCTTTAGACTCAACATATGTGGAAGGAAAGGGAAAGAAGCAGGAATGTACAGAGGGAGAAGTTAGGCTGCAATGTAGTTTCAAAGAAAATTGTGATCCATGAGTATCTCTGCTGCTAGAATATATCTTTAGAGTTGTCTGGAGTAGGGCTGATGTGGCCAGGAATTTACACACCTATACTGACTTGATATTTAATGAAGATCAATCTGAGAAGGAATGCAACCTTAGAGAAGGTGGTTCTCTGAGGTTGAGGTATTTCGTTAAGAGACAGTCAAAGGCTAGGTAGGGCATTAAGTCCATTGAAAAGGTATCTAGGTGCACATCACAATGTTCCCACAATTATATTATTCAGACATAAGCTACTACTAGTTTTATGTCACTAACTGTTTCTGAATGTATTCATCTTCCCCCCAAATGTAGTTCATAAAATAAAAGACACCTTTGTAAGATATTAGGAACTGTATGTTGCCATTTATCCTTATGTGTTGATATTGATTTCTGGATCAGAGATTATGTCTCAAAATAGCAAAATTTTATTAGGCCTTTAGAGATAGTGTTTATCTTGAGACAATGAAAATGCCTTGTCAGAGATCAATGATTCTCCAATTTTAGGGTCTGTCTTTTTAAATTGCCAATGTCTCATATCTAGAATTTAAAAAATGTAATCATGGAACAGATTATCTTAGCTTGCACTTCAGGATCCAGAAGAAATAAAAAATACATATATTCATTCAACAATTTTAGTTATTGATGATTTTTGGCATGTTTGTATCAAATGTCAGAAATTATCTTCTTTATACTACCACATATCATTGTTGCTTCTACTTATTATCAGTCAAAATAATCAACTAAGAAAGGCTATTGATAAATTGGATTAATTTTTAGTGAAATTGATTATGCAGTAGGCTTTAAATGCGTTGTAACTTGTTGCATAGCAGCAGAAAAGGGGTTAATCCATAGAATGTTGTCAATGTTTACACTTTAAAGAGTAAGATCTCAAAATTGCTTGACAGTTTTTCGAACTATGATTCTTCTGTCTTTTAAAATGTATCAGAAGTGACCTTATTATAGCTGTCATTTTGATAATATTCTCAAAAAGTTTTAATTACTGGTTTTTTATGTAATTTCTATTTTTAAATCAGAAATTAGAAGATAAAATTATTGATCTGAATATAAGCACACAGCACACCCCCTATTACTATGTTCTTTCCTTTTAAAAAATGATGCATTTGAGGAACTTTGAATCTCCATTCCCTGTAATCATTTTACCACCCATTTATTTTATTCTTTAGACATCTATTTTGATTTTTTAAAAATGTTTAAAAGCTAACATGTAAAACAAAAACCAAAATTACCAAGCTAATAACATCCACTCATTGATTTTAGAGGCTCTGAAATGTCATCTTTTTATCTTACTTAGTTTTCTTTATTTAACCCATTTTATAACTGTCTGACAGGGTCCGTCGATATAGCGCTGGTGTTTCAGTCCCCTGATACATTTTGTTTGTTTTCAGTGATAGCAATGTTATTGCTGTGCAAAAGTTTACTTATTTATGATCCCCAGAGCTCCTTGTTCCCCTTTTGTCCTCTCTTCATATTCCATCTGCTCATTACCCATATTTGATTCAGTGTTTTGCAGAAGGATTCATTTGTCTTTTTCAAAATAGAGAAACATTTTAGACCAGCAAAAGTCTCATATACCTTTTCTGGAATTTTTTCCTTTATTATTTTTTTAATCCATGCTATACAGAATCTATGCTGAAAGCTGAGTTTCAGTAATGCTTCCCTCGTCTAGGTGCTAATTTGTGCTTTAACAGGATAGAGTGTATCCTTTGATGTTAATCACTATTCTAGAAAGGAATGTAGTTACACATTCTGACTGATATGTAGAGGAACGTTGCTTTGCTATCATCATTAAAGTCGCCATTACAAGAAACTAATTCTTGTTTCCAAATAATACTCCTCATAAATACATTATTCTTGCAGCTCCTAATATCCTTATGTTCACTCCCCTGACCCATTAACCTTTATTTTGTTTTAGACATAGAACATATCTTTGGCCTCTATGTTATAGACTGGGTATTTCCAACAGAGTTACCTCTAACACAGAACACACTTTCTAAAATGCCAGTCGTTTCAGTCTTTTGCTTAAAAATGCAGAAGATGACATGGTGTAGGTGCAAAAAGAACACTGACTAGTTACTCAGGTGTCCTACATTTTATTAACTGTGTGATTTTCAAAAGATTCTTAACTGTTTTTGTTTTAGTCCTTCATTTGTGATATAGAGTGCCTGTCACAAATTGAAGTTTTAATGAAAAAAACTCTATTGTGCTTTGTAAACTATAAGTTATTTTACAAATATAGCCAACTATTATTACATCACATCCAAATTTCTGTTTTTCAGAGCCTTTTAAAACTTGACTTTATACTATTCGTCCAGCATTATTTACCATTTCTCCTTCACATTCAGTCTGTATTGGCAGAAGATAAGGTTTCTTCTATGCCTTTCCAAAATTACCATAGTCACTTATTTTCAATCTACACTTTTACTCATGCCTCTCCTTATTCACCTGACTTTTCCTGTAATTTCCCCTCTGCTTATCAAAGCTTATTCATTTTTCAAGGCTCATCTCAATAACAAAATCTCTTTTGAATAATCTAATTTCAAAGTGTTAATGAAAATTATTTTTATCTTTTTTAACATTGCATTTGCTATACACTCAGTAATCATGAATGGTAATATTTCTGTTGTTCAAAACACTATGTAACTTCACTTTTGGAATTGACATTCAGAATCTGCTTATGATACATTTACGTATAAACACATACACACAAATGAAACTGATTGTGTTGTAGTCCTAACTTACTTTTGAAATTGCCAAGAGCCTACTTTATTTAAATATGCCCGTAAAATATTATGAAAGCAACCAGTTTAAATTCTAAAGTATTAAACTTGGAATTGGGAGACAGATCTAAAGGCATAGTTCTCATAGTCCTTATCCCATAGATATTTATAGTTTGAGGAATAAATTCAAAAAATAACAATTACAAATCTGGATATGATAACCAACATTAAGAGAGGAATGAATTGCTATAGATATATAGTCGGGATAGAAATGGAATAGGTTACCTAGAGGAGGTAAAATATGAAGTAAAGGTTGATGGATAAGAGATTGATTAAAAGGGACACATTTGTGATGGAGCAGCATACACAGTAACAGGAAAATTATAGGGTGATTATGTCAATACATGAACATGTGTATTTGGGTATCTGTATGAGAGCATACTAGGAGACAGTTTAGTTAAATTGCAGTCATATTATGCAAAAGCTCCACTGGCAGACTGTAATGTACATATTTGATTCCTTGGTGGTATTGGCCATCATGGGATTAATTAAAGATATTTGAACAGGAGAGTAATTGAAGCAACTTGTGTGTTAGAGAAGTTTAATATGGATATGGCATGAGATTATTTTTAATGTAAGAAAGAGATCCCAAATAAAGATAGAGAGTTCATCTTATAGGTAATTAAAGGCCATAGATAATGAGGTATCATTAGGAGTGAAGAGGCTGTATTGATACGAGACACCAACTGTATATGCAGACTAGTGAAGTACAGTAAAAATCACCTCTCCATTTTTGAGCTAGGTGGTTTGTAAAAGTATTAGTACCATTAATAAAGCCTGGAAACAAGCAGGTGATGATTTTACTTTGTTTATCTGGAGTTTGTTCACATAATTTCTGGCAAGATATTTAGGACAATGTATCTTATCTGTCAGGCATGGGCTCAAACAAGTGACAATTAAAGATTTTCATTGAATATCTATCTATCTATCTATCTATCTATCTATCTATCTATCTATCATCTATCTATCTATCTATCTATCTATCTATCTATCTATCTATCTATCTATCTATCATCTATCTATCTATCATCTATCATCACCTATCTATCTATATATCTGTTACAATTGGCAACAGATTCAAATCAGACTGGATCAAGTAATAGAGTAGATTTTTACTGTAAACTCATGAAGCAGCTTCAGTCATGAGTAGATTTAGAAGAAAAACAAATCATTGAGATTGACTTTCTCTTCATGTCTTACTGTATGTAAGGTCAATTGCAAAGTTACTCGTGATTTCTCAGCTGATCTAGTTTCCTTCTTTGTGAGGCATTTTACTACACCTGTTTTATCCTCTCAGTTTCAAGTATATAGGTAAAGTGTGCTCAGAATGTAAATGTTGGATATGGTATAATAACATGAGTGTGACCACAGGAGGAAACGAGAATAAAGCGTGAAAAAAAAAGTTTATCATATTCACAAAGCCCAGAAAGAGAGTCAACGCATGCCATGCAGGGCTACAGAGTAAGCTGCAGGTTTTGGTCAGGTAGCAAAAGACAGGAGCAAGAGAAAAAGTCTAGGCTAGAGCCTTATTGGAATTTTCTGCAGAAAAAGCAAGGCAAAGCATAGAAAATAGTTTAGGATTGGCTAGGTTGAGGTTGAATAATTATTGAAGGATTTGGGCTATAGAAGTAGTGGTCTCTAGTTATTTGGTCCCAGGCCCTGGGATAATTTAGAGTAGAGGAAATATTGGCTTACATGTGAAGAGTCAAATAAGGAAGTTGTTGGAACTATAGACTTAGAAATTGTTGATTTGTATATGAAAGACATCCTTTTGACTAGATCACTTTGTGATCTTTAAAAAAGGACTAGCCTTGGGAGGGGGAGTCACTATCCAGCAGCAAGATTTTTGAGATGCAAAAATGTTATAAAATAAGGAGAATGACAACAAAAAATAACTATGATCAACGCATGAAAAGAACATTCCTCCCCCCCCCCCGCCCCAGCATTTCCTGCAAAAATCCTGAGAGTCACTCCATTTGCTTTTATTTTCATCACATATCTATTGTTTAAAAAAATAATGTTGTTCAAGGGAATATAAGATATTATCAGTGTAAATTAAGAGGTAAATGGAAGCAAGCTCAAATTACTAGAAATTGAGTTTATTTGGGAATAGCAGAGGAATTGTGGTTTGGAAAGTGCACATTATAACAAGCTATAGGTAAGTCTGTTGAAATTTTGGAGTGAGCTGTGTATAAGGGTAAGGAATCCAAAGCGGGGAAGTCCCTCCAGAATCTAAGCAGGAAGTTCACTGGCTTGAAAATGGGGAGAGATTCTTGGAGAATGTTCCTATGTCTAGGTCTTCTGCAAATGAATCCTTTATGAAAATCAGTCCCTTGGTTCCCTTTCTCTGAGGGCACATGTATCAGATTCTGCACTTCACATTCTCCAATTCTATTTTAGATTGGAATCCGTTTTCAGTACTTACTCGAATCTTCAAAGTTTCCTTTGAAGATTCAAGCCCCATTAAATTAAAAATAGGGACTGTGGAGTGATGCATCAGGCGACATAAGAAGTCCCTCTTTTTTGTATTACCTTTTAACAACAAAAATATGTCATCCATTCAGAAACAAAAGTACCTCAGGGAATTTTGAGATCTAGAACCATGCACTAAGAGAATCATGGAGTCTCGCCCATCTGTGCATCGAGTCATAGGCAGACAGTCCTTGACATGGACTGTGGAGCCATCAGGAAGATGAAAACCCCTCTTGGCCCGGGTCAGAGAACACCTGGTGAGTGCTGACTTGGGCAGACACTCATAGATGATAAAGCCTTTGTAAACGTCCAGGTTTCCTAGGGAGCAACTTTATTGGAGCTCAAAAATAATGGGTTTGAACATAATGGAGAGGATAAGAGAAACTTTGCCAGGGTTGCCTGTGACTGTCACGTGGGTTTAGGTAGGGCAGTATGCAGGAGAGTGGTGAATGACTGCCAGGCTTCCCCAGCTTGTGTGCCATACTGCTGAACTATATAAGCCCACAGCTCTGCCTCGGTGATTCAAGTAATTCTCAAAGAGTGACCCCTTTTGTCCAACTACCAACCACTCTCACACTTACTTGTGTAAGGAATTCAAATAGCAACTCTTATCTGGATTCTTTGATGCCTTCCCCTCCCCCATCTAACCTCTCATTCTTCCCTCTTCCTTCTAAATTGTCTTTTCCAACTGACACCTCAATCAATATTCCACCTGGTTCTTGATTTCTTCTTCTGACATCACCCTCAGTTTTCATTGTTCCTTCATATCTCACTGGTCTACTCACAGCGCATCCATATTCTTTTATTAGGAGGGAAGAAGCATGAAGGAAAGGGAGGCATCTTAACTTCTTGTCATACAGTGGGATGATATGGTTATTAGAGACCTACTTAAGAATTATTGATGTATTAAAAATGTTTATTAAGCCAAAGAGCATTAGTCATACCTTTACTTAGCCTCTGTACCTTAAAATATTTGTCTGGCTGCTTAAGGAGTACCTTGATAGGCAGAGAACTGTCTAGGGTAAAGATAAACAGTGGGTGTTTGATTTAATTTTCCATATGAACATGTGAGAGAAAGATGAAGGAGCTTTAACATCTTTGACTAAAACAGAAACAAGGTGGGAATTGAGTCAAAGAGATAGAAACAAAGTGAAATTCTAGCTTTAATCCAGTGGACTAGAAGGTGTGTCCTCAAAGGACACTGTCACAGCATTTGGCATCATTTTCATTTAAAAAAGGCCTTTTTGTAGTGGATTTATATATTGGTCCAGAGAGAAAAAAATCTGAAAATAAATTGAAGGCAAGGAATCAGTTATAAATCATGTAAAGACCCAAAGCAAAGTAGAAAATCTCCTTGAGATAAAGTGTTGACATGGAAAAGCACAGCACTATGCTGAGCATGGAAATAATCATTCATAGAGGCAGAGAGTTGAGGCTCATGTACAGTTATGGCTGTTTTTTGTTCTGTATAACCTATGTACCTTCATTTACTCAAAAGTTATTCTTGACAATCATTATAGGTCCAGCATGACATAAAGTATATGGTGCTGATTTACAGAGCCAGCTGATATAAAGTCCTGGCCTATGAACTTGCAGTCTGCCCTACTAGTAGAATATGATTATCTCTACTAATGTGAATGTATGATCTCTGTGCCCACACTTTTGTGATATAAACCATTGCAATGACCAACCCCAAAAGAGACTTTATAATTCTCTTCTAATTCACTCTAATCATGATCTTTGGAATCTTAATTTGAGAAAATCTTTTTCTGTCTGTGTTATATCTAGTATTGCTTTGAACTTGGTGATACCTTGTGAACCTGTCTCTTGAGTAACAATCCTGTATTTCAAGGCACAGGCCTGGAGAGCAATAAATTATCCTTGTCTTTATCATTATTGATGGTCTTTGCATTTTGATCTGGCCCTGATGAATCTTTCTATGCATACACAGGGGGTTGGGTGGTATTCTGGTGTCGTCTGAAACAGCCACCAGGTGTGTTGGTTCTAAGGTCCGTGGGGAGGGGCTCTTTTTCAGGCCAAATTTAGCCACTGCCTCTGCTCTTCCAGGGACCACTTGGTATGAGGTACAAAGTGATCTACATATGGTTGCCACTTGTGCTAGGTTTGGAGGTGCCTGGAAGAGGCTAAGATGTGAACAGAGGACAGCTATCACTAGTGCTTGGCTTGGGGCTGCTTAGCAAGAAATACGGGGCATGTGGAGGCCAGGTGATACTTGTTTTGATTTTGTGAACCTTTGAGAGATTTTAGGAGAGTCCTTAACATGACCCATGTTGTTTAAATGGAAAAGACACTAGAAGCAGCTTTGGTGTGCCCACAAGTTGGGTGATGTGGGATCTCAGGGAATCACCAGGGCAGGGAAAATGGTTTAGTCAGGTTGATGGAGACTCAGATATGGCGGCCACCTGCGTCTACACATTGAGTGAGGAGAGGGTGCATCAAATGGCCTCTGACAGCACTTTTTTTTTTCTGGGAGAAAGCAGCTCCTCCAGCCCTCTCTCTGAAGCCAGACAATTCATTTCCACTCCGTATAGATTTAGCACCTTTCAAACTGCTGTAGGAGCTCAGAGTAAGTGAGTCAGTCAGCAACTAAGTCCATACATGGATCCTTTAAGAGGAATGTCTCTCTCCATCAGCCCTCCTTCTCTCAGCCACAATATCCACTGATTTTCATAGCAGAGGTTATGGGGACTTCTCTTCCTGGCATTGGTGTTTTGGGCTTGGGAACTTGGTATGAGGGTTGGGAGTCTGGTGTGGGGCTAAAACTCCTTGTTCTTCCACATGGACTGCAGAAGCCAAGATAGCTCCCCTGATTTTCAAACACCACACAGGGGTGTGAGACCAGCTTGTTGTGCATCTCTGCCCCTTTGCTAGCCTCAATATGGCTTCTGTATATCCTTAGCTGTAGGACTTCTGTTCAGCTAGACTTCAGGTGATTCTCACTGATGGTTGTTCTGTAGTTTAGTTGTAATTTTGATGTGGATGTGAGAGGAGGTGAGCACAGCATTCACCTACTCTGCCATCTTGACTGGCATACCCTACTAGTTTTTAGTCTAGAACTTGTGAATATCAGTATCTCATAAAACGAAAAGATATTAAATCAGTCCAGAGACTAGAGTTGTTACATAAGGATTAGGGGGCATAACCAAAGAAAAGAGCTAACAATGTCCTTAAACTTCTTGTGTATGTCTAGAGGACAAGGAACATGCTATATAGTGTTGATATTCATAGCCTCATATTGAAAACGGAGTCTGAAAAAGCAATACAAGCTTTTACTTAGAGATTCTTATTTGAGGATCACAATTTGCTCATTAGTATGTAAGTGAGCAAATGAAAGATAAAAGTTTTGTGGTCATGTGAAAGTTTCACAGGAAGCTCAACATATTCCTTAAAAAATTACATAGGCTTATTTGGAATTTGACTGTAGATTCTGTGAATATTGGTTGTGTCTATCAATTTGTTCATGTGTTTATGCCCTTACTTAATTAACAGGTGTTAAGTACTGCTCTGAGCTACTTGAGAT
Organism: Cynopterus sphinx; assembly: GCA_030015415.1. Classification (NCBI taxonomy): domain Eukaryota; kingdom Metazoa; phylum Chordata; class Mammalia; order Chiroptera; family Pteropodidae; genus Cynopterus; species Cynopterus sphinx. Next base: position 22,232,577 of record CM057388.1, on the reverse strand, counting down.
ATAAAAACAAATGAGCTCTGATCAGACCTTTACTATAAGTGCTCCTACCTGCTAGGGAAAGAGGTGTAAGCAAGTAGTTTCCAGACCATATAGAAAGTGCTATGATTTGAGATTTTGGTGTGCAAACAGAAGTAGAGACCTGGCAGTGGAGTGAGAAAAAACTTCAAGGAACAGGTTACATTTAAAAAAATTTTAATGGATTTTGACTCTTCTATGTTTAGAAGGAGAGGGTGAACTCTCAGACAGGCATGTCCAGGAACCAGTAGATAATGGCTGGGTCTTGGGATGAATGGGTTGAGGAATGACAGACAATATGGGAACAAATGTAGGTGGGTAAAGCGGAGCTTAAAGCAATTCACATTCTTAGCTCAAGGACTATATGGAATAAAGGTGTAAGAAGATGATTTCAAATTTAGATGCAATATTTTGGTACATATAAGACATTTATATTGAAATGGGTTGTTAGTGGGTCTGTATATTCATTTGGAACTTAGAACATGGGTTTGATTATGCTATAAATTTTTGTGAATTATAGCTAAATTGTTATGGGTCAGAGGCAAAGCTATACATTATAATGCTTACAAAAAGCTTATAAAAGTAGAGTTCATTAAACTCTAGTATGGATTAGAATTATCTGAGTTGATTGCTAAAAATGCAGTGTTATAAGGTTCACTCTCCTCCATTCAGATTCAGTATATTTGGAACCATATACAAGAATCTGTTTTAACAAGTGCTTCAGGTGATTTGAAAATTCACATGCGAAGAAAAAATATTGAATAAGAGAAGAAAGGCACACATATAACTATGGAAAACAGAACCATTTAAAGAGCAGTGAGCAAAAAAAAAAAGCCATGGTGTAAACCGAGAAGAAACTGGTTAGAATGAAATATATCTAAACCCTGCTCCTGAGGTGAGGGTACACCAGTCAGGGGTCTTGTCTCACTGAGCCAACCTCAGCAAGGCATAGATCCTACAGAGACTGAACAACATGGAATATTTACTCCTGGGAAGGAAAAGGTTAAGGGGGGATTGCAAAGAGTCGGGGGAAAGTTTGGAGACTTATCTAATCTTACTGTAAGAAAAAAATGGCATTTATTTCAGGTCTTCTAAATGAAGTGAATATTATAAGATTTTTTTGTGGCAACTTAATTTAGTCTTTTCATTTTAACCCATTTCTCATTTAGAAACAAATAAAGTGCAGTTTGCTGCCAGCATTAATTTAATTTTACATAAACATGCTCTTTGAGGCTGAAGCAAATCTGACTGGTTTTCAATGTGAAAATAAAATATAAAAACTGTTCTTGGAGTTGTTTCTAAACAGAACTTGTCTAATGCTAATGAAACAGAAGTGTATACATGTATCAGATTCATCAAATGAATCTTCAGCTAACAACTGTTCAAGAATGATCTTAACATGCATAGAAATGCTATGTTTTCTAGGATTTGACATTTTCAGTGATTAAGAATGATTATATTTTGTATATGGAAACACCAATACTAAAACAGAATGTACAAATAGAATGATGTCACTTATTTCCGAAGACTATCGATATACTAGAGTGATGTAATAATGATAATAAAAAAGATATTTTGTGGCAAACTTTTGGGGTAAATTTAGGACTATAATCTGTGAATTTCTTGGGCTAAATGCTGCAGCCACAAGTGCTGCCAGTGAGTATTCTCAGGATAAATGGGAAATGGGTTAAAAATGTCTCCATTTTGCCCTTACTTTTGAATTACGCTTTCCTGGATATAGAATACTGGGTTCATAATTATTTTTCCTCTCAGCACTTTGATGCTTTTAGTCCATTTTCTGTCTTTTCTTGTTGATAATGGGAAATACAGTTTTTCGAATTGCCATTAACATTCAGATAAACTACTTATTATTGCTTTATCCTAACTTTAATTTTTTTTTCCTTTTATCCTTGATGTCCCAAAATTTTCTCTATTATGTGTCTGCTATGATCTGATTTGTTGTTATTATTTATTACTATTCTGCTTGGTACTCAAAATATGTTGTTATTTGAATATTTTTGTCTCTTCAATATCAGACAATTCTCAACAAATATCAGGTATTCTTTCTCTGCCAATGCCTGTATTTTCTATATGCTGGGACATGTTTTTGAAGAAATTACTGAAGTTTCACTATGAAGGATCTTAAACAGATCTTATAGAAATTTTAACTGCTCCTGCCTGTATTTTGTCTCTTTTTATCCTTTTGCAGTGTGGTAGGTGAATTGTTCAGTGCTATCAGTCATTAGTAATCTCTTTCACTAAAGTGTTTGGAGTTTATCCTATTAATTTTATTTTTATTTTTATTATATTTTGACTTCTCATTTTTTGATTTGACTCTTTTTCATATCCATCTTGTTTTATGTATGCAGCTTCTTATTTAATATGTTCTTGTTCTTTTTATGAATGTTATGTCCTCATACCTTTGAACATCTCAACCTTGCTTATTTTAAAACAATCATCTAACTATTCTATAACATTTACATCATCAGAAAATAATTTCTGTTCTGATGTTTATTTTCTTGACTTTCTCTTAGCATTAGATTTCTTCATGCATTTTAGAATCATGGATCACAGGCTTATCCAAGGGGAACATGTTTTTTCTTTTGCCTTGCATTGTTGTTGCTTTCTTCCTCTAGGCTCCTTCCTCCCTGAAAAGTTATGACACTACTTCTAAGAATGTCCTGGAGCCATTGGTTGGGATGCGGTTCTCATAATGAAGATTTAGGGTCTCTTCCTTGATGGGGATACAAGGATGTATAGAACTGGTAGTGAGCCTCAGGTGGCCCTGTCCTGAGGCTATGTCCTGTCCTCAAGCTTACATTGCCTGGCAGCTCCATATAAGTTGTAGCCCCAGGCAGTAGTTGTAAGTATTTTTCACCCTACTTTTATGTCTCATGGACCCTGGATTTAAGCAGTGAGACCAACTCTGGTTTTCCATTTTACATGCAAGCCTTCTAGTCCTTTTTCTAAAAGAGGTAAACTTATATCCCCCACTGCCTGCTTTGGGATATGGATCTTCAACACTACTTACACTTCCAGCCTTCTGTTTTGTCTCTGGTTTATGAAGTTGTTTATCTTATCTAAGTATTCCTGATTCTTTATTTACATAATTTATCTAGTATTGCCAAGTTTGTAGAGCAGTAGGGGGTACATCAAAGAAGGAATAGAGTATGCCATTTTTACTGGTGTCTCTTGGTCCATTTTAATTACATATCCTGTTAGTGTTTTGCCAAATTAATTAATAAAGGAAATCTAGCCACTTTCAAGTGGAAAAGGTTGTAAAGTTTCTACAGATTGACATGTGTCAATTATAATCACTAAATTTCTTTTTGCTCTCTTCTAAGATGCTAAGCATTTAAAGAGTTATGTAAAATTTCCCAATGGTTAACTAGTTAAAGATACTGGAACTGGTTCCTCCTCATCAACTATCACTGAGAAGAGTCTTGGTCTCTACATTTTGAGATTAGTTAAGTAATTTTCTATGTCCTTGTCTGCCAGAGTTAATATACCCTCATCGAATATTAAATTGTTGGATCTTTATATCTTTGCTTAAAAATGAACATATTCCTAAGTAAAACTAATGTGAGACTTAAAATTTTGTGTTTTATAGAGAATTTGAACAGAAGGCTTTATTTGAAAATTATATCTAGAAGGAAAACATTTCTAGTATGAGAAACACTTTATTAATCTAAAGCAGAACATTAGCCAGTCAAATGATTTGTAGGTAAGGCTGCATCCTTATGCTTAGATAAGTTAGCAGTCAGTCAAATGAACTAAAACTATATTAATGGATTCATTCACTGCCCTGGATTTTAGCTGAGAAGGTTCCCTATTACACCTCACTCAGGTACCTGACCACAGATGGGGAATCCCATGTCTCCAGGCAGTCAGCAGGGTCCTGCTCCCTTTGCATTCCTACCTGCTAAGATTCCAAAGGGATGAGTCTTACTCAGCTTGTCTGCTACTGATTTTGCTTCATGCCTCAGTGATGACTTTGAGCCCTCTTCTTTTTTCCAGTGATTCTTCTTTTACAACACTGCATATCACATCTTCAGTGTTCAGGACATATCCACGGTCTGTACCCTGACTCAGCTGGGTTCATGTTAGAATTAAAGCTTTCTCATTGCCCCTGTGTTTCTCTCTTACCTTTGCCAACTACTGGCCTCTCTTGTTCCCCTCATCATTCCAGCCCTGAAGATAGACCATTTGGCAATCTATGTCACTGTCTTTCATTGCATCCCGCAGAAGAAAACCCTTAGAAATGTAAGGGCATGCAGTTTATTTGGTAATTGATCATTGGAAGCAGCATTGAGAGAATGAGACATGTCATAGGAAGGGAGGAAGCTGAAGAAAATATGCATTATTAGAGGGTCAGTGGTATGTGCTGCTGTGGCTCACTTTTGCTGAGTACCTCTGGAAGACAGGATAGAACATGTCTCAGTTATCCCCCTCCTTTTGCATAGGTAAGTTGTATCTGGTATTTATTCTCTGGTTCCCTAGGAACATTAACTTTCTAAGGGCATTAACTTACACATGTATAAAAGAAAACCTTTAGACAGAAATTTGTAGTGGTACATTATTGTCAGTTCCTGAACAATGAGTGTTGAAGAAGTATGGGGGAAATAAGAGAGGCTAATGAGTCATTTTGATCCCCCCTGATACAGAAACTTTTGGCATCTGTGTAGCAGATAGTTGAGACCATCTATACTTCATGTATAAACTATCCAAGCAGTGGTATTTTTCAGACACCAAGAAAGGGTTCATCTAAAGTTATCTGCCTCATTCGTGCTTATGATTATGTCCTTACCATTTGTTTATGTTGTGCATCATATCTTTCAAGAAATAAATATCATTGGACTCTAGATCTGAGTCTTCAATATCCATGTTCACCCTCCTGCCTGACCCCACAGTCAACTGGATAAAGAGCATGGAAGCGACATTGGAAAAAACCATCAAGTTCATTCTCTAGGAATTTGGCATTGGGATGGGAGACTCTATTTCAGTATTGACTATTCAGTTAGTTAAATTTGGGAGCTGTGAGATAGCAATAAATGTACCAATGTATGATGAAAGACATCAATAAGGCCCAGCTTCATATAGAGAAAAAAGGTAAATATATATAGAAAGACAAACTGGAGATGCTATGAAGTGTCTTGCTTACTAATACCATTCCAGTGGTTTGTTCAGATCTCTGGGAAGGTCTGTTTTGTTCATCCTTAGGTTTCATATGTTATACCTGGATCCTTCTAAGAGATTTCTCCTTTATACTTAAATCTCAGCCACTAATTCTTTACTCTGAATGAGTTTACCAGATGGATTTCCTTCCAGATCTGTTTAAAGAGGGAATGAAGGAATACTGGTATATGGGTAAGGAATATAGAAGGTTCATGGCCTCCACATTTTACCACACCAAAGTCAGACCAAGTTGGAGCGAGATTATGAACTATATAACCAGATATATAGAGAAAAATACCCATGTAGTATCCTATTTATATATCTTGAGAAAAATGACTTTTAGTGAAGATTTATGGTATTTTCAGCCAAGATAATGTCAGTATTATATATAATATTCCTGACTACAATTTCTGTTACAGTTACAAACACATTTTAAATATTCTTTTTAAAATAAACATTTTTAAAATTTCAAGGAAATTTTAGATTCACATGTAGTGCTAAAAATGAAGAAGTGAGATTTCGTATACCTTTCACCTAGTTTCCCCATTGGTAACTTCTTACAAAATTATAGTACAATAATTTAACAAAGATATTTACATTGATGTTTAAATGAGCAAGCTTATTTCACTTTCATTCTTACCCCTTTCTTAAACTCTGACAACCACTAACTTTTCTTCACTTTTACAATTATATTACTTTAAGAATATTATATAAATGGAATCATATAGTATGTGACTTTTGGGGGTTGGCTTTTCTCACAGAGAACAATTCTCTGGAAATTTATCCAGGCTGCTTTGTGGTTCCTAACAGCAGGAGGTGAGCAGCTGGCAAGTGAGAGAAACTTCATCTGTATTTGCAGTCGCTCCCCAGCGCTAGCATCAATGCCTCAGCTCCACCTCAGATCATCAGGCATGAGATTTTCATAGGAGCACCAGTCCCTAGTGCTAAAAAGATTGAGGATCACTGCCTTAGTATTTATATCCCGTAGTTTTCATAACTGTTCTCCCATTGAGGCACAACTGCGTTGTTTTCAATTTAAACTATTGTAAATAAAGCTACTACAAACTTTATTGTACAAATTTTTATGTCAACGAAAATCATTATTTCTCTAAAATGAGTGTCCAAAACTGAAAATGCTTGATTGTACAGTAGTTGTATTGTTAGCTTTATAGGAAACAGACAAATTATTTCCAGAAAGGCTGTGCCATTTTACATTTACATTGGCAATGTTTGTGTGATCTAGTTTCTCCCTTGCCAGCATTTTTGTTGCCAGTATTGTTAATTGTAACCATTCTGATAGGGGTATAGTATTTTGTAGTTTCAATTTGCATTTCTGTAACTTCTAATGATTTTGAACATCTTTTCATGTGCTTGTTGTGTCTGTCTTCTTCAATGAAATGCCTTTTAGTGTGTTCTAATATTTTCTAATGAGACTGATTCTTTTTTGCTTGTTGATTTTTTACCATTTGAGAGTTTTAATATATTGTAGATAGTCTTCTGTGCAGATATTCTTTTTTTCACAATTATTTTCTTTGTAGCTTATGTTTTCACCCATTTAATATAATGTTTCACAAAATGAAAGTTTGTAAATTTAATGAAGTCTAAATTATCAGTGTTTTCTTTAATGGATTTCTTTAATGGATGGTGTTTTTAATGGATTGCACTAACCATGCCAAGTCTGGGAACTGTTTGCCTAGCCCTAGATCCCAAAGATCCTCTCTTATGTTTTTTCTAACTTACATATTTAAATCTGTAATCCATATTGAGTTAATTTTTGTATATAGTATGAGATTTAGGCCAAATTTCATTTTATGCATTTGCCTCTGGATGTCATTTGTTAAAAAGATATTTTTTCTCAATTTAATTGCTTTTGCTTTTTTGTCAAAAATTAGTTGAGCAGCAAGCATATTCTATATTCTTTTTACAATGGCTCCAAAGCAATTGTATTTAAATCATTGCTACAAATTTTGCAAAAATATGTTAATTTTAGTGTTCTTTAAAAATAATTGTTTCATCTTTCCTGACCATAAACGTACTCACCAAAGTAAAATAGCCAAATGCTTTGATTAAATAAAGCTTATAATCAAGTGTAAGATCCATAATTCTGTAAAAGAGTCTTAGATTTGCCTCAATATTTATTTCCCTCTTAGATAGTAATTGCATTTCTTCTGCAGTGACTTATACTGAAATAAATGACTTAAGTGTCTTATTGCTGAGACAGATAACAGTTGCTAATGAAATGTTAACTCCTTTTTAAGTAACTCTGAATAAAGCTGATGACCCATAAAAGATTCATATTAAAGGAATTTTGTTTATTTTCTTCCCCTTCCATTCCTATGGACATGAAACATCTTCTATATTTTACCATGTTTCAGCCATTGAAATGCTGAGAGTCGGTAGCACCTGGCTTGTAATAGTATGCTTTCATTTGGAGAGGTGACACAGTTATTAATACATCAAGACTATAATGTAAGTGACAGACACTTCTCAAAAGAAAAATGATATTCAAGAAGGTCCTGTTGTGTAAAAATTAACCCCAAGAAACAAAGGTTTGCTCCATTTTAAAGACTAAGAAGGCAGTGCCGAAAAAAGCATTCTGAGGTTTCCAAAGACAAACAAAACCTGTGACTTCTGCTTCATCCCTGGGAAATTAGTCACCTACATGACTTTGTGTCTGGAACAACTGCTCACAGGAGACCCTGCAAAACTTTAGCAAAAGCAAAATGTCACATCTCAGCAGATGTCTTGGTGGCTGGAATCTTCTCAAGGTCAAGATCACCTTTATATTTTGTATGCCTTTGTAGGATAGTCCATTTCAGGTAGAAAATATTTACATCCAAAGTATAGTTTAGAAAAGGGGGGCTGTATCTTTTTTCTGGACCTGCATATGAATCTATGAAACAATAATTGAGTATACATGGGAAAAATTTTAGAAAAAAAATTAAGTAACATATGTAGTAGACACTTATTTTTCTAACTCTCAGGGAAAAAATGATGGCTATTAAGCAAATTCTTCAAATAATGGACAAATCTAGTAGTTAATTACATGATTGTTTTTAAGGAGTTGTATAAGTTATGATGGCAACAAGAGATATATACTAACTGTTAATTGTTTTTAAATTGTTATCTTGTGTTTTAAAGAATGGAAATTTATGAGTTATATGACTATGAAACTCAACATGTGGACCATGAAATGTTGTCACTTTCATGTGGCATTTTATAATAAAAAGAGATGATACTAAATCTGAAGTTAAGCATCTCTTGCTCCTGGGCCCAGCACTGAAAATTTATTGCCCATGTAAAACCTCCAGAAGTATGACTTGGTAACTTAGGAAAGTTTTTGTTCTCTTGGAACAAGTTTGCACTTTGAAATCAGCCTGTCCAGAAGTGTTAATTCAATAGGCCATTTTGACAGTTTTGGGTACGTCATTTTTTTTATTTCGATTTTAACAAATACATATTTTAGTAAGTAAACAGATCTTAAATATAAAGCTGGATGAATTTTTAAACCCATGAAACCAGTACTGACATCAAGACATCAAGATATGGAACATAGCCAGCACTCCCAGAAGCTCCTTTGTGCCTGCTCCTAGTTAATACTCTTCCAAATTGTTGGCTTTTATTTTTAACTTGGTATAAAAGAAATTTTACAGTTTGTCATTTTTTGTGTGCTTGGCATCCTTTTGCTCAGTATTATGTATGTGAGTTTCAGCTATGTATTTGTATATATCAGTAGTTTATTTTTTAATTGCTTTTATATCCCATTGTGTGAATATGTCCTATTGTATGAATATATCACATATATTTATCCATTCACCTGTGGATGGGAAGTTGTCTTTCCAGGTTTTGTCTGGGAAGCTGGTACACATGTATACACATTTCTGTTGTATATATATAACCAGGAGTGAAATTACTGGATCCTAGGGTGTTTGTTCTTTAGCTTTATCAGTTTCTATTAAACAGTTTTCTAAAGACATTATACCAATTTACCACCAACTAGCAAAGTGTGAAAGTTCCAGTTACCCTAAATCCTTGCTAACACTTGGCATTGCCAGGCCTTTTAATTTTAATTATTCTGGTAGTAGCCTAGTGATATCTCATTGAGGTTTTCACTTACATTTCCTGATGAATAATAATATTGAGCACCTTTTCATATATTAACAATCTATGTTGAATGCAAATCTAATATAAAAAGTATCATAAAGTAGATGTTTTTATTTCACTTTATATATAAAAACAGCTGTCAATTTGAAAATTTCCCTAAGACCATTCATTATTATTTCAAATTAATAAACTTGAAAAAAAAAAAAACCAGAATCAAGTTTTAAAAAGCCATGGGTTGGTGATAAAATACTCTAACTGCCAAACTATATCTCAGGTAGCACTTTTGTGACCTTTTGCTTCTTATTCTGTGCCAATCATAGAAGGTTAAGAGTATAATGTCTGTCACAAACAATCAGAGAGGCACATTAACACACTAAGTAAATCAGTTATGTGTCAAAATGTGATAATTGTTAGAGCACTGTAAGAGTTTGAAGTTTAAGATAAGATTTTATAAGACATTTTGAGTGACATTTTATTTGACATGTATAGGTATTTTATACTTTTATTTTTCTGAGTACTGGATCATAACTGCATATGAATTCCTCATAATGTATATGAATATGTGTACATAATATAGAGAAGTAGACATGTGCTACAAGTGAACATTTATCTTAAAAGCTCTTTATTAAGTTCATTAAGTTTCACAGTTTGTAGGAAGCATGTAAATGACAAAGAATATCCACATTTCTGAAAGCAGGAGAAAGAGTCTCAGATTCAGAGATGAGCTCCATGCTCTGACATGAACATTGAGTCAGGTGGTGGTGTTTAAATCCTTATAGCAATTAACCATACTGAGAGTTTGACAAAAAATGTAGCCATCTCCATACCACCGGGAGGACTGAATTTTGTCAGGTCACCAACCACTTAATATTTGCCCACAAATTTTAATATCATCTCACAATTACCAGTTACATGTATAGAAATAAGTACTACTAGTAATGTGATTGATGTAGAATGTTTGTGTCTCCTTAAATTTCAGTGTGATGATATTAGTTGGGTCCTTTGGGAGGTGTTAGGTCATGAGAATAGAACCTTCAAGAATGGGCTTAGTGTCCTTTTAAAAGAGATTCCAGAAGTATCTCATCTATCATTTGAAAGTACAGACAGAAGATAGCTGTCTATGACTCAAAAGAAGGGCTCTCACCAGACACTGAATCTATTGAATCTTGATCTTTGATTTCCCAGTCTCCAGAATTATGAGAATTGATTGTTGTTTAAGCCATTCAGTGTATGCTATTTTGTTATAGCAACCCAAATGGACTAAGAGAATGCTTTTGTCTGTTAACCTAAAAATAAAAGGCCAAATGAGAAGCAATAGGCTTTTATTTGAGATCCAAAAGAATAGCTGTTCTGGAAGCACTAATTCAGGCTGAAACCCAAATAGTGTTTCAATTAGGAGGCAAAGGCAAATAATATTGATGAGAAAGAGATGGGAACAATTACATCAATAGAAGGAAGGCATTTCTATAGGTGTAGATAAGCTAACATAGTGATGCTACTTCTAAAGAATGTTTTTAATTTTCAGGCAGGTATTCATGATATCTGCTTTCTTGTTATCTTTGCAAACAGTTGTTTGAGGTACAATGTTGCTTTAGGCCCTGTTTTAACATTCCAAAGGTTTGAGGAGTAAGATGAACAGGCAGTTCCTCTGGGATGGTAGCTCTAACTTAATTTTAAAGTTGCTCCATTTATATTATGTTTACATGCCTTAATTAGATGAATTTAGCTTTAATTTGAACAATTAAATAATGATAATTGACAAGGTAAATTCTGGATTCAAACTTAATTATATAGTTCTGGGTAAATCACTTAATAACTATCTGAGCCTCCATTTCCCTCATTGTAACATGGAAACTGGTAAACCACTGTCTTTACCTTTTCTTGGAGTTATAAAGATACCTTAAATAAAACTACAAAATGAAAAATACTCTAATAATAATACAAGACAGTATTCTAATTAGATGTTTTGAATTTCTAAGAATACCTGTCTCCCAGAGAAAAGTGCATAAAAAAAATTAAGTGGTATGTCACACAGTTCTTTAGATTGACCATTTTTGAATGGTTGTTGGTGCTCAATGAATTATGAAGATTTCTTACAGTTTACTGTCCACTTTTGCATATTTTAAAAATTCACTACATTATAAAGTTAAAAACAATGATGTTCGCTAAATGTGAAATAGTACAGAAGTATAAGAGGAAAACACAGCAATACAGTGTTTTTCAAAGAGTGGTCCCTGAGACCAGTAACATCAGCAGCTATATGGAATCTGGTACAGAATGCAGATCCTTAGGTCCCACTCCAGAGCAACTGAATAAGAAATTCTGAGGATGGGACCCAGAAGTTCGCATTTTAATATACCTTCTATGTCAGTGATCCCACATTTTTTGGCACCTGGGACAGGTTTCATGAAAGACAATTTTTTCACAGACTAGGGATGATTGGAGAGGGATGTTTTTGGGAGGATTCAAGCACATTACTTTTATTGTGTGCTTTATTTCTATTATTATTACATTGTAATATATAATGGAGTTATTATACAACTCACCATAATGCAGAGTCAGTGGGAGCCCTGAGCTTGTTCTCCTGTAACTAGACAGTCCCATCTGGAAGTGATGAGAGACAGTGACACCCGAAGTGTGTTGCTTATGTTCAGTCTACTCCATGATCTTGTTTTTGTTGCTGTCACTGTAGAAAACCCTGCTGCAAAAAGATAGGGTGTTGGAAATAGAAGCAAGGTTTTCAGTGCTTTTGTGGCAATCTTGGGATATTCTGCCTTGACTTTAACCCAGAACGTATGGAGCTTTGAAGTTCTTAAACATACTTTTAAGGCCCCCCTCATTTGTGATCTCAAGCAGTTGATCCTCTTCTATAGACAAAGGTGACTCATTTAGCTTATTCAAAAATGGGTCAGTTTGGGGGTCTTTTGTGGATGGGAAGTAATGTTCAAATTCTTTTGAAAGCTGAGATAGGTGGCCATGCACCAGCTGGGAGAAAGAAGGCCCTGACTCAGTCTCTTTCAAAATCTCTGCTAATGTTTGAAACATGTCAAACATCCCAATGTTCACTCATTGCCTCATATTTCCAGTTTAGTTTTGCATACAGTCGCTTTATCTGATTACCTGAACAGAGTTGTCATTCTCCCCTGAAGTGACAGATTAAGTTGGTTAAGCAGATTGAATGTCACACAAGTAAGTTTTGTGATCCATTCTGTGTAACTGAAATGTGCTGCCAGTGGTGGCTTTTTTTCTAAAATATATTTCTGGAGTGGCTCTCGTACCTCAAAAACTCTGGCCAGTGATCTACCTTTAGAAACCATCTTACTTCTGTGTCTGGGAAAGGACATATGCTCTGAATCCTTCTCCTCACAGAGCTGCATGAACAGACATGAATTAAGGGCATGTACTTTAATGTGGATGGTAATTTTAATCACATTCTACTAAAGGTTGTTAAGTTCAGGTGACATTTTTTGGCTAGCCAGCAGTTTTTTTATAGATGACACAGTGTGTAGACTCACATTCAGAAGCAACTTCTGTGACCTGAGTAGTGAAATCAGAAAGCTGTCCTGTCATGGCAGCCACTCTGTCGGTGCATATACCGACACCGAATGACAAATTCAGTTTCCCTGATATGTAATCATTTAAAGATGAATAGTTCTGCAGCTGTGGTGTTGGTTGGCAACCAGAATACACATAACATATCCTCGCACACATCCTCCTGAAAAATATATCACAAAAACAAGCATTGTTGCCTTGTCAACATCGGTAGACTCATCAACTTGGATTGTACCATGGTGACTCATTAATCTTCTTTAACAATTGTACCTCAATATCCTCTGATATTACATCAATTCATCTAGTTATGGTGCTGGCCAAAAGAGGAACACGTGCCACATTTTGAAATGTACCTTCTCCTAAAAATTTGCAACAAATGCCCTTAGTAGCAGGCAGGATCAACTTTTCCCCAGTAGTAAATGGCTTCTTAGCTTTAGCAATGATGTTAGCCACTAAGAATGATGCTCTCAGACAGACACATTTGATGAAGTGGTGACCTTCAATCATTGTTTCTGTTCTTCGTATTCACATTTTTTCCTTTTGAAAATATCCAAAAGCTTGTCTTTTAATGCAGTGTTCTTGGTCTCCATGCCATGTGGTAAAGCAGTTTTGAAGGTTTTATGGCTTCATTGGATAGCTGTTTGCCACATACTATACAAAATAGTCTTGGAGAATGCGAATCACCTGTTGCAATCAACCTGTAATTTAAGTAAGACTCTTGGTATTTTCTTTAAAATGCAGCCTTCTTTTTGTTGGCAGTCTTAGAGTCTTCTGCTATCTCATCATTGGATCTTTCCTACTTTTCCAGGAAGCTTTCCTGTGACATTTGTTTTTTACTCATTTTGGCTGTGGTTAGCATGTGGACTTACCAAAACCATGACTGAGATGAGTGGTGCAGTGCAGGAAAGAGGTGCAGGCAGAAGTGGTAAATTAAATAAAGTGCAGGTCATGCATGGACTAAAATAAGTGTTGGATTCTGACTTAAAGCCTGCCACCAGATGCAGCTGTTCAATTGAAGTACATCAGTTCACTTGTCACTCACTGATAGGGTTTTGATGTGAGTCTGCAAGCAATTGATTTATTTTGGTCTCTGTGCAGTCAAATATCTCTGATATTGTTAATCTGTATTGGCAGCCACTTCCCTAGGCTAGCATCACTGCCTCAGCTCCACCTTAGATTCTCATTGGTGTGTAAACCCTATTGTGTACTGCACATGAGAGTCTAATGCCTGATGATCTGAGGTGGAGCTGAGGTGGGGAGCAGCTGCAAAAACAGATGAAGCTTCGCTTGCTAGCCCACTGCTCACCTCCTGCTGTGCAGCCTGGTTCCTACAGACTGGTTCCAGTACATGGCCCAGGAGTTCAGAAACCCTGCTCTAGATGATTCTGGTGTGCCACTAAAACATGAGAACCACTGAGGTAATGAATGGTATTGACCTTAGAGTTAAGAGATAAGAATTTTAGTTCAGAATTAATGGGTTTGGTGACCTTGTACAAGCCACTTACCTTCTCTGAGCATCAGTTTCCTCATCTCCAATTGAAATCTGGATCCTAGAATCTTTTGGGCCCTTTGTAGTCAGCCTTTGAGGATGACTCTGATGCACACAACTTAGGCAAGTAAATGTGGTCTGTGAGAAACTGCTCTCCAGAGCTTGGAAAGTTATATGGATTGATTTATTATCCAATCTGCTAACAATTAAACTACTTGTATCTTTCATTAATGAGTTCTTTGTGTTTATCTGGAAGAGAGTTTAAATGATAAATGATATATTCATTTCATAAACAGAAAAGATTTTAGGTTTCTTATTACAAAAGTTTTAGTGTTTGGATTTTAGTATTAAGTCTAGATGAGTTGATTTACTTGCATTTTTAAAATAATTATGTATTATATTTTATACAGAGTGAGGACTTATACTTTCTACACCTGAAATACATTTTAGAAATTTAGACCTAAGCTCTTAGTTATAACTATTTATTGGTAAAATCTTAATATCAATCCAAAAAGTGTTTTTAAAGGAGTTTTAAACACCAAACTTGTCAGGAATTTGTGCAAGTCTGCCACATTCCTCTACTCTACAAAAAAATATTAAAAATTCTCAATGTTACTTTGGTCACTCTGAATTATCCTTAAAGAGGGCAGAGAGTACATTAATTGAGGGGCAGGGGTAAGAAATAATTTCTATGATGTTCTACCATCAGTTGCCGAGACCTATCTGTAGCTGAGAATTTGAAAATATTAACTAAGTAGTGAGAAAAATGAGACATGTTGGACTTGGAAGAGTGTAAGCAAAGTCCACATTTGGAAGTAGAAGAAAAAGCCAGGAGCTCTTTTTCTTCTCAGATACGCTCAAGCTACAAGGGGACAGGCCAGAGCTTCCTTTGCCATCAGCCCATGCAACCCCTCAGATGCTAACAATAGCATTTCTTGAGCCTAGAAGACACCTGGGGGCTCTCAGAATTTAAGCTTCCTACTTTCAATCATTATTAAAGATCAATTTAATGGAAAATGAAAATCGTCATGCTGCTGGGCCCTCAGGGTTGAAAGAATGCAATAGTAGGGCTGAGAAAAAAGATCAGTCCTCAGTAATAACCCACAGCAGCCTGTTGCCCAGAAAATGAGTAGCTTAACAGTAGAAACCATTTTGGCAAAAGCAAGTCTACTTCAGCCAAAAACAATGAAACAATGGAAAAGTTGTACCCCTCTCTCCCAGTTCCAATAGAGCCAAGCACAAGCTAATCTTCCTATCACTACCCCCTGCACCACAGAAGCAGGTGACAGTCCTCTGATTTCCCTGCCCAGTGGTATTGGCAGGACTGAGGAGGAAACTAGTCATCTATTCCCTGCCCAGTATATACAGGTGGTGCACTGAGTACCCCACAAGACTAGTTTTGATGAAGCTGATTGGGGATCTGATATTCTCCTTCCCCCCCACCAGCCAGAAGCAGATGGTATTACCATTTTCTCTCCCACCGATTGTGAGTGGCATCCAGCAGTGAACAGACTCTCTATATCTTCCTGGAAGAGTCAAGATTCTGAGGTGGTAAGAGGCAGAGCTACTTACCACTAATCTTCACAGTCCACTCCCTGTGTTGGTGGAGTACACTGGGAAGCAGAGCCTCAACCTCCACTCACTGGCAATGAAGCAAAATGAGGTGATGAGAGGTGGAGCTGGTTGACCCTCTACTTCTCTCTCCTCCTATAGTGTCAGCAGGGAGCTGAGCTTCAACCCCCAACCTCTTTATAACAATGGAATATTCAATGTCAGCTTTCTACCTTTCTCCTCCTTAGTTTAAGAGGAGTCCAGTAAGGAGTTGCATTTATACATACACTAAAAGTCAGCAAGGCAATGAATGTCAGTGTCACTCATTTGCTGAAAAGATGTCAGCAGAGGGAAAGGCTAACTGAACTTGTACTTCAGCTATCTGCATTGAGGAGGTGTAAGAACTCTGCTCCACTTTTGTAGGGGTGATGTCAGTGGGGTCCAGTGTGAAACTGAACATAACACATACCAAGACCTCATGCTACACCTTAACAGGTGTAAAAAACTTTCATCTAAAATTCACGCCTTATATAAAAAGTAGTTCACAGTGGTCATGGGTTTAAATGTAAAACTTAAAACTATAAAACTGTTATGGGAAATGAAAACATAGTAGAAAAATCTTTGGGACTAGGTCTGGGTAAATAGTTGTTAAACTTGATACCAAAAGCACAATCCATCAAGAAAAAAATGATAAATTAGATCTCACTAAAATTTAAATTTATGCTCCGCAAATCCCTGTGAAGAAGATAAAAGAAAAGCTTAAGACAGAGAAAATATTTCTAAAAAACATATGTGACAAAATGGTAGTATCTAAAATGCATGAAGAACCCTCAGCTGAAACAATAAAGAACAATCCAATTAGAAATTGGGATCAAACATAAACAAATATTTAACCAAAAAGAATATGAGATGGCAAAGAAGAATGAGAAAGAGATGTTTGATATTATTAACCATTAGGGAAATGCAAAGTAAGACTACATTGAGATAGTGCTAGATATAGCTATCAGAATTCCTAAAATAAAAAGAAAAGTGGCAACACCTAATGCTAGCAAGGATGAGGAGAAACTGGAATGCTCAAACATTGCTAGTGAGAATGTAAAATTGTATAGCCACTCTGGGCAACAATTTGTCAGTTTATTACAAAACTATACGTGAAACTACCATACTGCCCTACATTTGCAATCTTGGTTATTCACCCCAAAGAAATGAAAATTTATGTTCACATGAAAATCTGTATACAAAAGCCTAGAGAAGCTTTATGGAAATCATTGAAAATGGAAGCAACCCAGATATTCTTCAACTGGTGAGTGACTAAACTGTGGTATTTTCATACTATAGACCACTTCTCTCTTATAAAAATAAATGATCTGTTGATACAGGCGAAACCCTGGATGACTCTCCAAAGAATTATATGGAGTGAAAGTACCAGTCTCACAAGTATGAGTCTATTTACATAACATTTTTGAAATGACAAAATTATAGAGAACAGATTAGTGGTTACCAGGGGTGAACAGTGTTGTGGAGAGGTGGAGTCAGGAGTGATGGAACTCTTCTGTATCTTTATGTGATGGTGGATATATAAATCTGCATAAAACCAAACACATACATAACACACACACACACACACACACACACACACACACACACACACACACACATGAATGAGGGCAAGGAACACTAGGGAAATCTTGGGAAGGATGGAATACAGGGTAGTATTTCAAAAGAATAAAATTTCTAATCATGGTCATAACTACTCAAAGGGTGAACCTGGGACAAGCATAATTAACTTCAAATGGGAGCTTGTGAGAAATGTAGATTCTTTGGCCCCACCTTATTATCAGAATCTGCCAAATCCCTGGGTAGTTCATACATGCATTCACATCTGAGAAACACTGGTCAATACTGTGTAACAAGATTTAAAAGGTCAAGTTCAAGTTTATGGGTGCTTTGTAAGCATATGCATCATGTCTACCTTCTGCATTACTATACCTTTTGCCTAACACAGTTCCTGGCACATAATAGATTCTCAATAAGTAATTTTCAGATAAATAAATGGATGAATCTATTCTTTCTTCCAGTTCTCACGAACCTTCTCACATTTTCCCAGGATTGGAGAAGGGACTCCATTCTTAGTGACGGGACAAAGTGTCCCTGAGAGAAAGTCTCACATTCATATTTGTTAAGCATTTTGAGTTCCACATTTCTGATAGTGACTATATAGATATTGTACAAGGTATGAAGGACAGACAATGTATCCATCCTTCTTGAAGAATGATATCATCTAGTAGGAAAGGTAAATATGGAAATAAACATTAATATTTTCTGTAGTAGAGCTTATCATCTTCATCTCTAGTTAGAACTTCCAGATACCTTTTCCCTCCAGAACTCTATTGTGTAGTTTCACATGAAGGCACCTGGGTGTGGAAGAAGGCATAATGGCCAAGAACAAGGCTGTGTGCTACTCACTAGCTATTAGGCTTTAGGCAAGTTATTTCACCTTGTGACCTTCATCATATTTGTCTGCAAAACAAGGATGAAATCATCTCCATGAGACTATCAAAATTACGTATTTGGAAATATGGTGTCAATTGAAAAGTAAAAGACCTCTAAAATTTAAATAATTTTTGTTTTAAGAATATTCTGAGATTAAGTTCACATTACTCAAAGGTGGAAATGTCATTGCTATTTCTATGAATCTGATATAATATGATAGAGCTCTCTTTTCTATCCTATTATTTCTTCATAGATAGGTTGGCCTTGCTTGCTACATTTAGGGTTTATAATTTGTAAATATTTGTAAATATATTTTTGCTGTAATAGTATTAACAATCATCATCTTCTCTAGCAATACTTTCCATCTACTTCACTTCTCCAGAACTCTATTCTGTATTCCAAAATTAAGATACCAGGATGAGTGATATATAAATAATATCAAATATTGAACTTCCTCAAAGGGATCTTTGAAATATTTAGGATGCAAACACCTCTGGGCATGAACAACCTTGAATGGTCTGGTGAAGACCATATGCAGTTTAAGTAATTTCATTCCAAGATTTGCTTGTCGCTCAAGGAGTTGATAATGAGTTATTTTTTTTTTCTGGTATTCCAACTCAACCTCTAAGTTCTTTTGGGTATTTTGGACAATGATCAAGATTCTTGCACATGGATAATTTTCAGCAAGTTGTGAGCTTTCAACTCACAGAGAACTTGACTACATAAATTGATTATAGGAGAAAGGAATATGAGCTGCAAAATATTGACTCACAAAGTGTTTGCAAATGTCTTTGAATTTAATGTTATTTGTTATCTACTTGTGTTTGATGGTCCCAATAATTGGTGCAAAACTATTCAAGTAGTGTTTAGTTAAGTCCTTCCTGACTTCGGTGATAATGACTAGAGATTTATTGATCAAAAATCATAATCATATTCATGAAGACAAACCTGTGTATTGATGATAAAGTTAGAAAAATATCACTGCTCATGTTAATTATGGCAGAGTAGGCCTGGGATAAAAATATAGACACCACTGGAATAAGTGAAAAGTTCCAGGAAAATGCATGTGGTTTTATATGTGAGAAAAGCTACATATAGACATACCTTGTTTTATTGTGCTTTGCTTTATTGCACTTCTCAAATGTTATATTTTTATACAAATTGAAAGTTTGTGGCAACTCTTCTCTGAGCAAGTCTATCAGCTCCACTTTTCCAACAGCATTTGCTCAGTGCATGTCTCTCCGGCACATTTTGATAGTTCTCACAATATTTCAAAATTTTTAAATTTTATTACATTTGTTATGGAGGTCTGTTGTCAGTGACCTTTGATGTTACTATTTTAATTGCTTTGGGGTGCCACAAACTGAACTCATACAAGTTGGCAAACTTACTTACTTACTGTTCTTACTGTTCCATGGACCAGCCATTCCCCCATCTCTTTTACTCCTAGGGCCTCTCTATTTCCTGAGACACAACAATATTGGTAGTAGGCCAATTATAATTCTACAATGGCTTCTACATATTCAAGTGAAAAGAAGAGTCACATGTTTCTCCCTTTAAATTAAAAACTGGAAGTGATTAAGCTTAGTGAGGAAGGAATGTCAAAAGCTGAGATAGGCTGAAAGCTAGACCTCTTGCACCACATAGTTTCCTAAATTGTGAATGCAAAGGAGAACTTCTTGAAGAAATTTATTATTAATTATTAACTAATTAATTTAAAAATTTATATTAAGTTTATTGGGGTAACATTGGTTAATACAATTATATAATTTTCAAGTGTACATTATAATTTGACATCTATCTGTATATCCTATTGTGTTTTTACCACCCAAAGTCCAGTTTCCTTCAGCTACCATATTCTTGATCCCCTTTACCTACTTCACCCTCCCCCTACCTCCTTATATTTGATCCCCTTTAAGCCTCTTCCTCCCTCCTCCTCCTCTACCTGCTACCTGCTGGTAAACACTAGTTTATAGTCTGTGTCCATGAGTCTGTTGGTTTGTCCTGTTTATTTTTGTTGCTCTTAGGTTTATATCCCACACATAAGTGATATTGTGTGATTTTCAGCTTTTTCCGTCTGGCTTATTTTGCTTAGCATTTTTATCTCAAGGTCCATCCACGTTGTCACAAATGGCAGAATTATTCTTCTTATAGCTGAGTAATATTCCATTGTACATGTGTACCACTGCTTCTCTAGCCAATCATCTATCGTAGGATACTTTGGTTGCTTCCATGTCATGGTCACTGTGAATAATGCTGCTATGAACATTGATGTGCAAATATCTTTTTGGATATGGGTTTTCAATTCTTTGGGGTAAATACCTAGTGGAAGAATTGCTGGATCATATGGTAGATTAATTTTTAGTTTTCTGAGAAACCTACATACTGTTTTCCATAATGGCTGTACCAATTTGCAATCCAACCAGCAGAGTATGAGGGTTCCTTTTCCTCCACATCCTCTCCAACAATAGTTATTACTTGTCCTGTTGATTATAGCTATTCTAACAGGTATGAGATGGGATCTCATTGTGGTTTTGATTTGCATTTCCCTAATAGCCAGTGATGTTGAGCATCATTTCATATATTTGTTAGCCATTTGTATATCCTCTAGGGAGAAGTATCTGTTCAGGTCCACTGCCTATTTTTTTGGTTGGATCATTTGTTTTGTTGTTGTTGTTGTTGTTGTTGTTGTTGTTGTTGTTGAGTTGAATGAGTTCTTTGTATATTTTATATATTAGGCCCTTATTGGAAGCATTGCTTGCAAATATATTTTTCTATTTAGATGGTTGTCTCTTTACCTTGCTGACAGTTTCTTTTGTTGAGCAGGAGATTTTTAGTTTGATGTAGTCTCATTCATTTATTTCTGCTTTCATTTCCCTTCTTTTTGAGGTCAAATTAATAAAATCCTCTTTAAGTCCAAGCTATTTGAGATTAGTTCCTATGTTTACTTATATGCATTTTATTGTTTCAGATCTTATAGTTAGGTCCTTAATCCATTTTGAGTTAACTTTGCTGTGCGGCGATAGACAGCCATCTAGTTTCATTCATTTGCAGGAGGCTTTCCAGCTTTCCTAGCACCATTTATTGAAGAGGCTTTTCTTTCTCCATAATATGTTTTTGGCTTATTTGTTCAAAAATTATTTGCTCATGTAAATATGGGTTTACTTCTGAACTCTCAATTCTGTTCCACTGGTCCATGTGACTGTTTTGCTGCCAATACCATACTATTTTGATTATTGACACTTGGTAGTATAATTTGAAGTCGGACAGAGTGATGCTTCCAGGCTCATTCTTTTTTCTCAGGACGGCTTTAACAATTCAGGGTCTTTTATGCTTCCATATGAATCTGATGATTTTTTTGTTTTATTTCTTTAAAAAATGACGAGATTTTGTTGGGGATTGCACTAAATCTGTATAATGCTTTAGGTAATATGACCATTTTAACTATGTTGATTCTTTGAATCCAAGAACATGGAATATCTTTTCATTTCTTTGTACCTTCTTCAATTTCTTTTACTAAGGCCTCATAGTTTTTGTTATATTGGTCCTTCAAATGTTTTGTTAAATTTATTCATTGGTATTTTATTCTTTTTGTTGTAATTGCAAAAAGAATTATTTATTCCACTTTTTTTTCTAACACTTCATTATTAGAGTATAGGAATGCTATGGATTTTTGAACGTTGATTTTGTATGCAGAGACTTTACTGTATTTGCTTATTGTTTCTAGTAGTGTTCTTGTGGAGTCTTTAGAGTTTTCTATATAGAGAATCATATTATTCAAAAATAATGACAGTTTGACTTCTTTGTTTTCTATTTGTATGCCTTTTGTATCTTTCTCTTGTCTGATTGCACTCCCTAGGACCTCCAATGTTATATTGAATAAGAGTGGCAATGATGGACAGCCTGGCCTTGCTCCTGATCTTAGATGGAAGGTTTTTAGTTTTCACCATTGAGTATAGGGTTGGTTGAGTGTTTGTCATATATGGCCTTTATTACATTAAGGTATTTTCCTTTTATACTGATTTTGTTAAGTGTTTTGATCATACATGGATGCTATATCTTATCGAAGGCTTTTTCTGCATCTATTGATATGATCATATAATTTTTATTTTTGAATTTTTTTATGTGGTGTATCACTATAATTGATTTGCATATATGGAACCATCCCTGCGCCCCTGGCATGAAGCCCACTTGATCGTGGTATATAATCTTTTTAATATGTTGCTGTATTCAGCTCACTAGTATCTTATTTAAGATTTTTACATTTGTGTTAATGAGAGATATTGTTCTGTAGTTTTCTTTTTTTGTATTATCTTTACTAGTTTTTGTTGTCAGGCAGGTAAATTGCCTCATAAAATTAGTTGAGAACTATAGCCTTCTTTTCAAATTTTTGAAAAGGTATTACCTCTTTGAATGTTTGGTAGAATTACCTGGTGAAGTCATCAGGTCCTGAACTTTTACATTTTGGAAGGTTTTTGATGATTGTTTCAATTTGCATACTGCTGATCAGTCTATTTACATGTTCCAGTTCTTCTCGATTCAGCCTAGTAAGGTTGTATTTTTCTAAGTACTAGTCCATTTCTTCTACGTTATTAAATTTAGTGTTACATACTTTTCATAGTATTTTAGTATGATTGTTTGTATTTCTGCGATGTCAGTCTTAATGTCCCCTCTTTCATCCCTAATTTTGTTTATTTGTGTTCTTTCTCTTTCTTCTTTAGTGAGTCTAATAGCCAGTGGTTTGTCAATTTTATTGACCTTCTCAAAGAACCAGCTCTTTGTTGCATTTATTTTTTCTATTTTTTTTGTATTGTTTTGTTTTCAGATTCATTTATTTCTGCTCTAATTTTGATCATTTCTTTCCTTTAGCTAACTTTAGGCCTCATTTGTTCTACTTTTTCTAGTTTTTTTTTTCTTTTTTTAAGGTGAAGCATTAAGTTGTTTATTTGAGCTCATTCCTGTTTTTAGAGATAGGCCTGTAATGATATGAACTTTCCTCTCATGACCACTTTTGCTGTGTCTCAAAATTTTTGATATGTTGTACTATATTATCATTCGTTTCTATGTATCTCTTGATTTCTCTTTTTATTTCTTCTCTGATCCAGTTATTCTTCAATAGCATGTTGTTTAATCTTCATGTATTTGTGGTTCTTCCTGATTTTTTTTTCTGCAGTTGATCTCTCATTTCAAAGCATTATAATCAGAGAATATGGTTGGTATGATTTCAACCCTCTTATATTTGGTGAGGCTATCTCTATATACCAGTATGTTGTCAATCCTTGAGAAAGTTCCATGTACTCTAGAGAATAATGTATAAGCAGCTGATTTGAGATGGAAAGCTCTGTAATTCTCAATTATGTCCAGTTGGTCTAATGTGTCATTTAAGGATGTTATTTCCTTATTGTTTTTCTGTTTGGGTAACCTGTCCATATCCGACAGTGGGGTATATAGGTTACCTACTATGATAGTATTTTGATCTGTTCCTCCATTTAGTTCTGTCAGTAATTGCTTCACATATGTTGGGACTCCCTGGATGGGAGCATAGATATTAATAAGTGTTATGTCTTCTTGGTGCAGGATCCCCCTTATCATTATGAAGTGTTCCTCAGTATCTTTATCTTTTTTATTTTAAACTCGATTTCATCTGATATTAGTACTGCTACTTCCACTTTTCTCTGAATGTCATTTGCTTGAAATATCATTTTCCACCCTTTCACTTTGAGTCCATATTTGTCTTTGGAGCTGAGATGTGTCTCCTGGAGGCAGTATATGGTTTGGTTTTGTTTTTTGATTCATTCTGCAACTCTGTGCCTTTTTATTGGTGAGTTCAGTCCATTTACATTTAGGATGATTACTGAAATATGAGGTCTTCTTATAATCATTTTATCTTTTTTTTTCTGATAGCTTGGTGTTTCCATTTCTTCCTTGTGCTGTGTTTCTGTTTTATTTTGGTTGGCTTTTGTGGGGTTTCCCTCTGGTTCTTCTTGTTTGATGTTATATACTTCAGTTCTGAATCTTTGGTGCGTGGTTACCATTACAAATATGAAGAGGTTAGTGTGTGTATGTATGTATGTATATATGTATGTATGTATGTATGTATGTATGTATGTATGTTTTAGGTGAGTGGACCCATTTCATTATTTCCTGTAGTGCAGGCCTTATAGTGAATAATTCCCTCAATTTTTATATATCTAGAAAAGTCTTAATTTCTCTTTCATATCTAAAAGAGAGCTGAGCTGGGTACATTATTCTAGGCTAGTAATTCCTTTCACTTAATAGTTTAAATATTTGATTCCATTTCTTTCTGGCTTGTAAGGTTTGCACTGAGAAGTTCAAGTATAATCTAAAGGGTTTACCCTTATATTTTATCATTTCTTTTTTCCTGGCTGCCTTTAGAATTCTGTCTTTGTCATTTATTTT
The DNA here is from genome assembly GCA_030015415.1 of Cynopterus sphinx. NCBI lineage: Eukaryota > Metazoa > Chordata > Mammalia > Chiroptera > Pteropodidae > Cynopterus > Cynopterus sphinx. Next base: position 22,207,778 of record CM057388.1, on the reverse strand, counting down.
TGATAACTTTAATAAAATGTGTCTTGGTAAAGCCTTTTTGGGTTGAGATAATTCGGTGTTCTGTTGACCTCTTGAATTCCAAGCTCCAGCTCATTCCTTCAATTTGGGAAATTCTTGTCCACTATTTTTCTGAAAATGCTTTCTAGTCCCTGTTCTTTTCCCTCATCTTCAGTAATACCCATTATTCTTATGTTTCCTCTCCTGTAGGTATCAGCTAGTTCTTGAATTTCTCTTTCATTGTTTTACATTCTTTGGTTTCTCTCTTCTTCTGATTTATTTCTAGATTTCTGTCTTCGATATCACTGATTCTTTCCTCCATTTGTTTGACTCTATTTCCCAAGCTTGCTATTTCATTTTTCAACTCTTACAGTGTGTTCTTCATCTTTAGAAGTTCTATTTAGTTCTTTTTGAGGGTTTCAATCTTCTTGTTCTGCGCATCTAGTTGTTTTCTCAATTCCTGAAATTGTTGATTTGAGTTGTTTGGTATCTCATTGAGTATTTTTAGAAGTACCATCCTGAATTCTCTGTAATTTAAATTGCACATTTTTATGTCTGTAAGCTTACTGTCTGTAGATTTTTCTCTTTCTTTTGGAGATGCCTCATCACTGTGGTTTTTCATGGTATTTAATGGACTATTTCTCTGCCTGGAATTAATAGAAGTGCATTCTATAGTTTTTTTAGAAAGAAGATTTATTATATAAAGATCTTTCTTTAGCCTGTTGCAAAGAAAGTGCTTTTCTTTTGGTTTCTAATAGGTGGCAACTAAGCCTCTTGAATCCCTGCTTTACATAAATCCTAATGTCTTTTATTTTTTATAGATTTTAATCACCCATTATCTCAGTTTCAGTCCTTGTCAGTGTTAATAATAGTTTTGGTAGCATTTGCTCAGATTCCCTTGTGGGTCCACAGTGTTGTCTTGGAGGATAAGAGGGGAGGGGTCCTCTGGGTTGGAGGTTGGGGGCTGTAGCTCAACTTTGGTTTTGCAGATGCAGTCAGTAAAAATCAACTGTGGTTTCTCTGCCCACTGCTTCTCTGCTTTCTACACTGATGACTGGGACCTGCAGCGAGCCTGCCACTGGGAGCATACAGCTTTCCCAGGCAGGGCGGTTCAGGGAACTCATCACAGGAACTCACCCCTCCTTCTCCCCTCTCCCTCCTCCTGCAGGGAGCTCTAGCAGCTGTGAGAGGTAACTTCTTTTCTCTCAATCCACCACCTGACACCTGGGTTTCTGACTTGTGGTAGCTTTTATGCATAGATCCCATGCTTAGAAGTGCTGGTGTGCAGTTTGGGTGTTTTTTATTGAGTTTTGGATGTTCAGCTTATTGTTGTTTCAAGGGGAAAGTTATGGGGATGTCTCTCACTCTGCCATGTTTCCAAAAATTTTTCTTCAAGAAATTTTAAAAGTGCTACTCCAGGGACGATAAGAAAGTAAAACAGCCCGGAGAAAGTTTTAGTGCTCTGAATAGAAGATCAAACCAGATACAACATTCATGTAAGCCAAAGCCTAATCTGGAAAAAGACCTTAAATCTATTCAGTTCTATGAAGTTTGAGAGAGGTAAGGAAGCTTCAGAAGAAAAGTTTGAAGACAGCAGAGGTTATTTCATGAGGTTTAAGGAAAGAAACTGTATTACATAAAAGTGCAAGGTGAAGCAGCAAGTGCTGATGTAGAAGCTGCAGCAAGTTATCCAGAAGATTTACCTAAGATAATCAATGAAGGTGGCTACACTAAACAACAGATTTTCAGTGTACAGAAAACAGCATTATACTGGAAGAGGATTCCATCTAGCACTTTTATAGCTAGAGAGGAAAGTCAGTACCTGGCTTTAAAGCTTTAAAAGACAGGCTGATTTTCTTGTTAGGGGCTAATTCTGCTGGTTACTTCAGTTAAAACTAATGCTCATTTACCATTCCTAAAAGCTCTTAAGAATGATGGTAAATTGACTCTGCCTGTGCTCTATAAGTCGAACAACGAAGACTGGATGACAGCATATCTGTTCATAACATGGTTTACTGAATACTTTAAGCCCACTGATGAGAACTACTGCTCAGAAAAAAAAAAGATTCCTTTCAAAATACCACTGATCATTGATAATGCACCTGGTACCCCAAAGCTCTGATGGAGATGAACAATAAGATTAATGTTGTGTTCATGCCTGTTAACACAATATTCACTCTGCAGCCCAAGGATCAAAGAGTAATTTTGACTTTCAAGTCTTATTTGAGAAATACGTTTTTCTAAGGCAGTAACTTCCATAGATAGTGATGCCTTGATGGATCTGGGAAAAGTAAGCTGAAAACCTTCTGGAAAGGATTCACAATTCTAAATGCCCTTATGAACATTTGTGATTCATGAGAAGGGGTCAAAATATTAACATGAACAAGAGTTTAAAAAAAGTTGATTTCAACCCTCATGAATGACTTTGAGGGGTTCAAGACTTGAATAACTGCAGATATGGTGGGAATAGCAAGAGGAATAGAATTGGAAGCAGATCCTGAAGATGTGACTGAGTTGCTCCAATCTCATGATAAAACTAATGGATAAAAAGTTGCTTCTTATGGATGAGCAAAGAAAGTGGTTTCTTGAGATGAAACTTACTCATGGCACAGGTGCTGTTAAGACTGTTGAAATGACAAAAAAATATTTAGAATATTACATAAACTTAGTTGATAAAGGGGTAGCAGGGTTTGACAGGACTGACTCTAATTTTGAAAGAAGTTCTGTGGGTAAAATGTTGTCAAACAGCATTGTATGCTGCAGATAAATTGTTTGTGAAAGGAAGAGTCAATCAGTGTGGCAATCTTCACTGTTTTCATATTTTAAGAAATTGCAACAGCCACCCCAGTCTTCAGCAATCATGACCCTGATTGGTCAGCCATCAAAATGGAGGCAAGATTACTGCTAACTGAAGACATGGATTATGTTAGTATTTTTAGCAATTACTTTTTAATTAAGGTATAGTATAAATATAATTTTTATTTGCACTGGGAAACCAAAAAGTTCATATGACTTGCTTTATTGCAATATCCATTTTATTGTAGTGGTCTGGAACCAAATTCACAATATTCCCAATGTATGCCTGTACACAGCCTATATCACTTGAATGCTGTTAGGAAATCACATTTTTAAATAAAATTAGAGAAAAATTCCAGAGCCTTTTTATTACCTGGGCATTACCAGTATCAGCCTGACAATTACTGACAGCTAGTCAGAACAGTTTGTGTTCTTTGCTCTCTAGGAATTTTCTAATTATGAATAATAATTTCATTAATAATGCACTTAAAACAAGTAAAATATCCAGCAGAATATCATAATCAGTTGCATCAAATAGCCTTCCAGTAAGACCTCATGTGGCTTTGTTTTAGCTTCCCCATTTGCAACTCTCCCCAGGTAATTTACAGGAAGTCAGAGATCAACGGCTTGTCTCCTAGAATTGAAAAGTGTCAATCAATGTGAACCTTTGCAAATAAAGCTACAGCCTTTAAAAGTAATGGTATATATGTATGTATTTAAATTTAACATCAGCTTTATGACTTGCCAGACTTACCATGTGGGTGACCTTTTCTCTTTTTTGCTCCCTTTTCCAAAACTTGCAAAGGACTGGTCCTTCCTTTTCAGCTACTAAGGGTTCCTGACATTCATATTTCTGCTACCAACTGGACACCATATATTTATATGTCTTTATAATAGAAGCAAGCTTCCTGTAATCATAAAATTATCCTCAGTCTACTGACAAAATGAAAGTTATTAAATTTACACAGAGGAGCCTCCCAATCTTTATATTTTTGTAAACAACTTTTATAACCTCCTTTTTTTTATTTTTTCCTTCCTCCCTTTCTTTGTGACTTTCTCACTTCCGAAATTTGTGTTAGCATATGAATGGTTGACTCCCTCAATATATAACACATCTTGCTCCCAGCTTTGCTCTCTTGTCAGCTAGAAAGAAGGTTGGTTATCTTACTGGAGATTTCACTGGAATGGTAGGTCCCAGAAAATGATTATTTAGTAAATTATTTTAAGACAGCATTTTTTCTTCTTCTCAGCTTTGTATTATTTGTATTATCTGTTACCATTAGGCTTTTATTCTTTCTTTCATAAAGAAGAAAATAGACAAAATATATTGATTTCAAAACCAGAGTCAGAACCACCAATAGCAATTGACACAAAAGCTGTTTATATGGCTATGAAGTGGGGAGAAGGAGGTAAAACATTCTATAAACAGTCAGTCTATTAAACACAACATCTATTGTGACCCTCCTGGTCTGCAGGAGGTGCCCTATTAGGCTTTGCATTTGTGTGTGTGTTGGAGAGAGATATAAATATGAACCAAAGATAGTCCTCTTAGTCAGAGGATTTGCATTTTATTTGATTGCAAAAAAAGCTGCAATGCTGAAATGTGACACAGAATTGAGTCAAGTTTCACATTCCAGTTTCATGTTTACTAAATTGACTCTTCTTAACAGCTGAATATCCTGGGTATCCAAATGTAATTTGACTGTGTAGAAGTGGTTGATGCGTATCTAATGAAGCATCAGAAAACACTTACTACACTTTTAAAATTAATGGAAAATTTGGGGATGCAGAAATTTAATGTGTGATCAGAAGCCAAAGATATGCCAGCTTAGATCTCAAGAAAAAACTTGCTGTTCAGCTGTAAAGAGTACACTTGTCTGACAGCCTCTAGTGGCATGGCTATCAGGATCTTTCTCAGCTTTCCAGAACATACTATGCATTTCCTGGACAACCCCCAGTTAATGGCCATAGGATTACTAAAGCCTAGTCATTCATGCCCAATGTAAAGTTCTAACAAGCAATCCTTACTATTCATACTTTTATTTATATTTATATGTTCCACAAAAAGATTTTTATCCTCATAACTCTTTCTTCCTATCTGCCTCCCAAAGTACCCCAATGAGCCACTGTTACTGCCTAAACCTATAACTAATTTAAAGAAAATTAGCAACAATTTTAAATTGAGGCCAGAAATTTTAAAATATCTGCAAAATTCTCTTCCCCTAATAAATATTCTTTCCCTAAGAAAATAAATTTTGTTTCTTTGGGTAGATCACTGAGCCATTGTAAATGTCTTTTGGGAGACTGTCCTATAACAAAGGAGGTTTGGGAGAGACTGGCCTATGTGTAAGCAGTTGAGTGTATTGTCTGGAGAAGTCAAAGATAATATAGTAAAAACAACCAAAAGTTTGTATACTTTTTATTATTAGCACAGGCCCAGTGATTTTAAACAATGTCAGTAATAAAATAGTTTTCTCTGTCAAGGTGGAATGTCCCCTTTTCCCTACCCCTGGCCATGATATGTCACTATGAACTGTTTAAATTATAAATAGGAAATAGTATTCATTTTAACTGTTTTCAGTCATAAAATCTTAAATTCTCCCTTTCATTAGATATTGAGCAAATCCTTTATTTTTTGATATTAAAATTTTGTATAGTCCTGTTTAAAATTCTAATATCACATTTATTATTCTAAAGCTCTTACAGTTAACGCTGGGTTTGTGTTTAAAGAGGACTGGAGCAGCAGCTGTTGTGATCTGCTTCCCTTCGCATACCTCTGCCCTCAGTGTAGGTCTTTATGTGTTTGTGTATGTTGGTGAGGTCTGGGTCTTGGATGTTCTCTCTAGGTTTGGAAATAGAGAGGAGAGTCAGGAATATAGAGATACTTGTATATAACTCCTGCCTTTTGGAGCCCTAGGTCTCACTTTGATTTTATCTAATCCTGTCTGTTGTTACTGGTATATAGGTGGTATGGGTGATACTCAGGTGATACTCAGCTTTACCCAGAATCACTCTATCAATGAGATTCCCTACAGAGAAGGAATGTATAACTTCCTTTCTGGGCTCCTGCCAATACTTCATACCCTTAGTCTCTTTGAGTTGAGTGTTCCTATGGCCTCAAGAGAAGCTCCAGGGTTTCTCAAGACAATGACCAGAAAAAAAAATCTTAAAAAGACAGGGATGAGTCTTAATACACATGCTGGAGAAGACTCCCCAGAGAGCAGATTAGCAAGAGATGAAAAGCAAATATATTTCTAGCCACATGCTCTTATGACTGCCATGATACAATGTGAAATTATTGATCTTCCACTGGGGGGTGAGAGAATACCCATTTATACTTGAGGATCTCATAATACAAATAAATACTATCTGCTTCTCAGTAGTAAAATATTGCAGTTATGCTCATATTTTCTAGTGCCAACACATACCGTATTAGATTTGTTTCCTTGGGAAAATTAATAATCCTCCCTGTGCCTTAGCTTTCTCATATGTAAATGTGAATGGTAATATAATTTTCCACAGACAATCTCGAGGTGTATGATTCTGAAGATTATATTATGGATGATTCTGTATGTTCAGCAAATCCTTCTGGAGATCACAATAACCAAACTTCTTTGGCAAGAATTATTAAGACAAATTGGTTTAGTAAATCATGCTTTTTATTGCCTGGCATTATAATAAGGCTACAGATTATGACTTTTCAAGCAAAAATCAAATACAGATGTAGTATAAGTATTTCAAGTTTTAGTTCTAGAGCATCTGTACAAAATGATGCAATGTAATTTTTCTCAGTCTTACTCTTCAAGGCCAACATTTGGGAAATAAATATGTATTCAAGCATTCTACTGATCAGATGGTGGACTCCCTGGGAAGCAAATGATACTTCAGCATGATCAGGACCCTTTAAATCATGGGATCGTGGGAATGTTGTGAGGTTCTAAGAGTTGTAGAGTATTCTAGATGGAGAGAGGAAACCAGATTGAAATCAGGAAGCCTATCTAAATAATCATTGCTGACAAACTTTCTAAAGTTTCTCAGAGAAAAGGACCTGAATTTCTAAGACTACAAATATTTGTTCTAATTTCTTTTTTACCATTTTAAATAAACATTCAACAACTAGCTTTGATTTGTATTTCTCTTTAAAGAGCATCCACAAAATATACAAACTTCAGATTCCACAAAATCTGGAGCTGTCGTTGCTACTGACCACTTAGCTTTTCTCTAACTTCTATTATTTCTTTTCAGACTCTTTCTTCATCCCACCCAGCCTATTTAATTCCTGTTAGTCTCCCAACTTCTAATTAGTGGAAGAAAGGTTAATATTCCCAAATTAGTTTTCAAGAATTGGTGAGAGTTGATGTAAATTGTGTATAGATTTATCATTCAGTGAAATTAAATATTAGCCTATGTTAAAACTGCATTATAACCTGTTTTTACCAATTCTATTCAAAATACTATTTGAAGTTTTAGACAGAAATTAAGGAATAAAAAGAAATAAAATATAATTCAAATTGAATGAGAAGTAAAATTACCTCTGTTCATAGATGACATGACCTTTTATGTACAAAACCCTAATGATTACAGATACACATACACAGTTAGAACTAATAAATGAATTCAGCAAAGTTTCAGAATACAAAATCAACACACAATTAGTTATCTTTTTCTACACAAATAGTAAACAATCCAAAAAGGAAGATAAAGGAAAAATCCCATTAGTGATAACATCAGAAAGAGTAAAATATCTAGGAATAAACTGAGGAGGCCAAAGAGTTATACACTGAAAACTAAAAATAATTGATGAAAGAAATTAAATAAGATATAAATGCATGGAAATATATCCTGTATTCGTCAATTGGGAGGCTTAATATTGTTAAGATATTAACACTACCAAAGTGATTACAGATTTGATATAATCCCTATTAAAAGTGCAATGATAGTTTTTGAAGGAATAGAAAAATCCATTCTAAATTTCATATGGAACCTCAAGGGGCACAAAATAGCCAAAACAATTAAAAAACACAAAACAAAGTTGGAGGACTCAAACTTACTGTTTTCAAAACTTACTGCAAAACTACAGTAATAAACCAGTGTAGTACTGCCATAAAGACAGACATATAGGCCAATGGAATAGGATAGAAAGCCTAGCATGTATGGTTACATGATTTCCTCAGTGGTTTATGATCATTCAACAGGAAAAAGAGAATCTTCAACAAATAGTGTTAGGAAATTTAACATTCATATGTAAAAAAATGAAGGTGGATCCTTACCTTAGAACATATACAAAAATTAACTAAAATGATCAAAGACCTAGACCTAAATATAAGAGCTAGAACTATAATACTTTATAATAAAAAAATAAGGGAATGGATTTAGACAATGATTTCTTTTATATGTCACCAAAAGTACAGACCACAAAACAAAAAAATAGATAAATTGGACTTAATCATAATTTAAAACAATTATACATAAAAGGACATTATCAACAAACTGAAAGGCAGCCCCCATAATGGGAGAAAATATTTACAAACCATATATCTGATGATGAATTACTATCCAGAATATATGACTCCTAAAATTCCACAGCAACAACAATAAAAGCAAATAACTCAATTAAAAATGGACAGAGACTGAGTTTAAGTCTCAAAAGAGGAACCTGTTGAAACAACTACTGGTGAGAAATTGGAATCCTTAGGCATTGCTGATGGAAATGTAAAACTGTGTAGCCACTATGGAAAACAGTATTGTGGTCCTTCAAAAATCTTAAACACAGATTTACCATATAATCCAATAGTTCCACTTCTGGGTATATACCCAAAAGAATTGAAAGCAGGTATTTGTACTTCAATAAGAATCAAAATAGATGCTTGTATAGCTATGTTCACCTCAGCATTATTCACAGTAGCCAAAAGGTGAAAACGGTTCAAATGTGTATCAGTGGACGAATAAGAAAACAAGATGGGATATGTACATGCAATGGAATTTTATTCCTCCCCCCCAAAAAATGAAATTTTGACACATGCTACAAAATAGATGAATGTACCTTGAAGACATTATGCTAAGTGAATAAGTTTGTCACAAGAGGGCAAATATTTTATGATTCTATTTATACGAGATACCTAAAGTAATAAAATTCACAGAGACAGAAAATAGAATTGTGGTTGCCAGGGTCCATGGGAAGGAGCAAATGAGGTGTTATTGTTTAATGATTACAGAGTTTCAGTGTATAAAGATGAAAAAGTTCTGGAGATGGATAGTGGTAATGGTTGTACAACGTGAAAGTACTTAAAGCTTTTGACCTGTACACTTAAAACTGTTTAAAATGGTAAATTTTGTTAGGCATATTTTGCAATAAAAATAAAATAAAATTATAAAAATTGTATTATATTCAAGTTGATGCTTAATTTTTAAAAAAAATAATCACAAATGATTTAGGTCTCCAACGCTATACCATGTATGTATCAAGTACAGCCTTTCCTGCAGATTTCAGAATTATTCAATAAACTGGTGGTAATCACACAATTCTCATTAAGTTTTGTTCTTCAAGTGTTAAATTTCACTTTGAAACTTGTGAGTATACAAACCCATTAACTATTGCAAAGCTAACTTTTGTGTATATCCTGAAGATACCATGATTAAGGCAAACACATTTATGCCAAGTGCTAGGCAAATATATAGCGTTATGCATTATGTAGTCAGAGACCTATAAAATAAATGCAGTTTGTCAGTTATTTTATGGATTTCCTAATTATTCTTAGAACCATGGCTAAGTCCCTGTACTGAGTTAAGAAAATCAGCTTTTAAGAAGAGGAAGATAAACTTTTCCAATTCTTTGGTCAGAGGACTGGTATGAGAAGAAATGAGAACTGGCAACCCAAGGGCCTCCAGTGTAAATGGTGCAGTGCAAATTAGGGTTTGGCTGACTTTCAAGGAAAAGGCATTACCCAGCAATACTGTGTAGGCAAAAATTGGGTCATCAAATTTCCTCCTTTTCCTGAAAGTGTTCCAGAAAAATATTTATTTTCAGACTGTAACACTGATTTTTCAGTTTCTAATAAGATTCAGCTGAAACTGTTTAAAAGAGGAACCAGTAAACATTGTCAGCCATATTTCAGTAGCCTAGCTCAGAGACAACAAAGGTTGACATATGTATTCCCAAACACATAGGTGTGTGTGTGTGTGTGTGTATGTGTGTGTGTGTGTGTGTGTGTATTCTTTCTATTATAAGCAAACATTGGAAATATACTTATTTTTTCATTCTTAGAACACTGAGCTAGCAGTGCCACAAATACCTTTATTTACATTGTTTTTAAAACATACACAGTAAAATCACAACTGGCTAAAATAATCTCACCAAAGGGATAGATGATAAACTCAGAGCTGTGCTGGCATGATCATAGTCACTCTCACCCTTTTCTTGATAGGGACTATCACATAGAAATAGAATATTCCTCTCTACTCCTTTTGATTTAATAGCTGTTGACACTAATTTCTGAAGTTAACCTAAAATACCTCAAATTCTATGCACTGAATCTGGATAATTTACTGTTGAAACATGTTAGGATGTTTGCTTTTATTATTATGATTATTATCATGCTTTATACATGTAAAATCACATCAACATATTTAAAGAAAAGTGAAGTGAATAGTACAATTGCTGGTCAGATGCCTTTCTGTGATTAGAAAAAGCTCTACTTCAGGCTATGTATCATATGTCTTCCCACATGTCTCATATTTGGACACAGGTCGAAGGGCAATAGCTACCTAGTAAATATTCTCATGGCACAAATTTAAATTTTCCTGAAGGTCAGGTGAAAATACCTAATATCTCTTAAGATACAGGTTTGGAACTGTCAACTTGTCACTTCTATTCATTTTTTATTGGCCAAAGCAAGCCATGTGACCAAGTTTTAAGTCTCAAGGAATGTTTTAAAATTCTCAACCATATTCCTGTAACCTAGCTCAGAGACAACAAATGTCCACATAAGGGTAGAAAATAAATATTTGCTGAACAATAATATAATTTGTCATGGTCATACTATTGATACTCTATTTCTTTAATCATATCAAATGTGTCTGATAATTCCAGTATGTACAATTTTTTGGGAACTGATTCTGGTTTATTGTTTTTATCAATATTAATTTATAATATGTGTGTGTATGTGTGTGTGTGTGTGTGTGTGTGCACGTGCGCACTTGTGCATGTTACTGTAATCTTCTATATCACTCAAATTTAACGAGAGTGATTTTTGGACTTAAAAGTACAATCTTTCAGAGAGGATTTCTTTTACTTCTGCTAAGTAACTGATGACGTATTAAGCAACAGAGGTTGTGAAAATTTTGGCTCCCATGCTTTTTGAAGGAAGAAGCAGTTTGTCAGGAAAGAAATAGCAGACAAATTAACAAAGGAGCCAAAGAGTCTTCAAAGAAAAAAATCTATATGGGACCTGATTTCTTTTCTAGTTGGGGTCCCACATTCTTAGAAAACCTTTTATAAATAAACTGGGTAAAGAGCACCAGGAAGGAATTCAGAGTGATAACTAAAGCCTCAATAAGGCTTTAAATTATCAGGATATATTAAGCTAGGAAGGTTAACTGTAATGTCCAACCTCCAAATCTTATTGGCTTGAAGTAACTCAGGCATAAGACTGGCTCATGCTACAGTACAAAATGGGTATTTGGTGGGTGGCCTTCGACGGAATGACACATGAAGCAGACTCCTCCTTCTCTAGCATTGCTACCTCAAAGGACCTCAGGCTTTCCTCCTGGGTTTTCTTTCTCTGTCCTCCAGAGGAAAGTGGAAGAGAGTACAAGAGATATTTTACTGTGTTAGACCTGGAAGTGGTGTTTATAACTTCCATCTATAAGGCGCCATCTACTTCAAGGGAGGCCAGAAAAGGTGCCTATGAATGAAAAGAAATGAATTTATTAAACAACCAGCCAGTATCACTGATGCATGGGTTCCAAACAAACAGGCTGTATCTAAAAATTTCCTAAGACTAAATAACTCAAACATTATATGGTGGTTTTGAGATTTATGGCTGCATAGTAATCATAAAATAACACTTATGATATAATTTATAACATAGTTTATAATGTTTTGTGAAGATGTGTGGTAGTCATAGCTGATTGTGACAGCAGGAGAAGAGAATATTTTTTCTCTATACTCTTTTACTCATCTCACCTCTCAACCCCTAAATAATAACCGGAATCAAAAGAAAACCTGTACCAGCAAAGATATTACTGTATCAGGAAACAGGAATGACATGGGACTCAAAACCACTTGTTTTTTTTTTTTTTTTTTAACAGTGGCACTATGAGGTAAGGGTAGTGTGGAGTCAAATCTGGCTCTGTGGGTTCTACTTATGGTGAATCGCCTCAGCGGGGGCAATAGAGATTTGAGAACAGTCTCCCCAGATTTCTCTGCGTGGATGTTAGTCTGATTTCACTGTGAGCCATCAGGTATCTGCTTCCAGTGGTGGAATTTATATTTGGGTTCCAGTTCCAGACATGAGGTAGTTCTTATAGAATACAACATGCAAGTAAGTGGTCTCTGACAATATAGCAGGAGTGGGTTGTTTCTGATGATGAACCTATGGGAAGAGGGGTGGATAGTCTTGCAGTACTGATATGAGAACTCACAGAAATGTTGAATTAATTATTAAAACCATTTTAACCTTATTTTCATGCCTAGCATGTGAAGAAAGCTTTTTCTGTTACAGTTAAAGTTAGAAAAAATAATATTGCTGCCTGTTATGTGGAGAAGGAAATTGATCAGTTTTATCCTCAGAATGATGTAACTGTACTTTCATAGTTGGCATGTCTGCTCAGCAGGGCTATGATTCCCTCATAACTTCTGAGTCTTCTGAAGCAGTTCATAGATTTCTATAGGGGCTGACTTCCTTTTACTCAGAGAAAAAATTACTTTGAACATTGTCATCAGCTAGTAAAGTAATGATCTCTTTTTTTGTTGAAACAAACTATCCATTTGCTTCAAAAATGTATTTTGAATGGGGGATGGGGGTTGGTGATAAAGAAAAATACCCTGAATCAAGGTTTCAGTTTACAAGTAGCACGGTTTGTTTCCTGCACATTAGAGGCGTTGTTTCATGTCAGCCTTTCTTGTGTTGATTTTCTTAGAGGCTGTGAGGGTAAAAGAATGATGAACCAATGGTCTGGAATAAATCTGGCCAAAGTTGGTTTTTATTTGTATATCCTGTTTTCCCTTTTTCCAGAATCTCTTACTTGTATTCTTCTATGGAAATCACGGGATATTCTATCTGTGCTCAATATGACTGAAGAAGAGCCTGACTCACATGGGGTCCTTCAACTCTGACATTCATGTCCTAGGCTGCATATTTTGTAATCTAAACCAGGTTGTAAATCCTTGATTTAGTAGGATAAGGATCTCTATATCTATAGAACCAAATTTCTCAACTCACCAGGCTACTCACAACTTGATAGATGCTCAGGAGACTGCACTGATCTGTTATAATGAACCATTCCTTGTCTCTGACCTCTGAGACTTGTTGACATTATAGACATTGTATATTGTGTGGAAGTCGAAATTGGATTCTAGAATTTGAGTTCTAGACATCTTGCATTGAGTTTTGGAAATATTCCCAACATAAAGAGGCACACAGAGAGAAACTAGATGGCTTCTTAACCTAGCAAAAAAGATTAAGATCTCAAATTTTCAAAATGAGATGTCAATGAGTACTACATTAAAATAATAGAGCTGTAGGGCTTCACGGATAAAATAAGTTGCTTTTAAGAAGGAAAACTACTTTATCACAAATCTCAGGAATGCAAGAACAAAAAATCATTGGGACTCCTGCCTCTGCAAAAAGCCACCAGGTTCACTATGTAAGCAATTTTAGTTTACTGTGAAACAAGGAAGCACTAATTGTATTCTAAGTTCTCTCTTCATGCCATGGAGATGAGGCTCAGCAATTGAATCAGCCCCAAGTGAGGGCCAAGTGAAAGGGAGTCCTATGCAGACTTCATAACAGAAAAAAGAATGAATTTTCTGTTACATGCATTCAGGGAAATAGTCCCCAGAGAAGATCAGTGAAAAAAAGTCCACTGGATTCCTAAGAGAGGTGTACAGAAGTGGCCAGCTTATGTGTGCTTAAGAAGTCACAGATGAGAAAGGCATGGTGAAAGGGTGCCTGAGGTAGGGTTCCTAAGATTTAGGGGTAAGGAACTGCCTGCTAGTGTGCTCTTTGAGAAAAAGTTCAAGAAAAAGGCCAGTTTAATGAGGTCCTAACTTAGATTCTTAAGAAGTAAGGATAGGATGTATCTTTTATGTGTACACTCAGGAAATTAGCCCTAAGAGAAGGTCAAGTGAAAGATCTAGGTTGAGTTCCTAAAAGCAAAGGTCAGGAAGAGGAGGGATTATGAGGGTAGGAGCTCTCAGGCATATCTGTCATCAAATGATGAAGAGAATTTTTCAAGATGTCACATAGAGAAATAAGGTCCAAAATAAATGTCTTATTTCAAAAGCTCGTTTGCAGGTCAGAAACCATTGGGATTTTTAGACATGTAGTTGAAACTACATATACTACAGAGCACCTTTTTGCTACCACAGTCCTGGACAAGTCTTTTCTTTTTCCATCTCCCTACCATCTTTGTGCAAGATTATTCTATATCAGAATGTTTTGTTTATGCATACCTTTGTCTATAATTTTCAAGATCCATATTCCATGACACTCCTTAGCTTCTGTTGCTTTAAAAAATTGGCTAGATATATAAATGTGTTGTAAAAATCATTCTTGTGTTTTTAATGCATTTCCAATAAGACCTCTAAGTTTCAAAACTGACATAGATGTACATTCCAACTCCATTACACACTGCTTGTAAACTGTTGAGGAAGGACTTTAATGTCACTAAGCCCCTCTTGGTAAATTAAGGACAATAATATAACCTACATTATAACACTGTTGTGATGAATAAGGAGATTATGTAAAGGAGTTTGGTGCATAATAAACGCTAAATAACTGTTAGCAATGATGATAGTGATAATTACTGTGAGGAGAGGCTGATATCACATAATGAAGGACCTGGGAATTCAAACTAAAAGGTTTTATCTTTTAGATAAATATATTTTATCTTATATCTTTTAGATATAATATGCTGTTAGGTAATTAGAGATGGAAGTATATCAAATCACTCTGATATTTTTCAAGTCCAGAAGGAGATAGCACCATGAGCACCATGGAGAATCAGAAAGATTGATCATGGCCTGGTCAATGATGGATCATGGCCTTGTCAATGAGTACTATGGGTGTTGTCAGTTCACTGGGGCCATTACATAATATATAATACTCAAGCAACAGTGGAGCCTGGTGCTTTGGTTATCAACTGATTGTCACTGGATCTCATTCCTTGTAATTTCCACTGAAGTTCATCACAGAGAGTTGCTTAAAATGTATAATTCATAACAGCAAAGAACACTAGGAGTTTCATAATTCAGAATAGGCTTATAACTGTAGCTGTCTCATATTATTCAAACAATGAATTTAAGAGAATTCCTTATATTTCTTGACTTTTGAATCTGAAGTGGCAGCATCCTGCCAGTAATTTAGTCCTTTAATGATAATGCTCCTATCTGATAATGACCAGTCAGCCCAAGACAGTTTTTTTTCAGCTTTCGTAGTCACTGGGAATAAAGATTCTTTTTTGTGTGGATGGCAACCATTTGATTTTGGCTTCTGTTTAAAAGGATTCTGTCTGCTAAACTCAACATGTCTGCTAGACTTGTCTTCTCCTCTGGCCTGGGCATGTGAGTCTACAACTGGTTCCAATCTCTGTTTCCAGATATCCTTGTATCATCCTGACTTACCTCAGCATTCTCTCTCTAGTCAAATGATTGTGGATTCCATAAAAGCTCCACCTTGACTCCTATTCCAATTTTCTGTCACCTTATTCTAAAGCCTGATTCTAGCCTTACAGTCTTTTGTCCAGAGATTCCCAGTATCTTATTTTGGACATTACCCTTACTGCTGTCCCTCCTTCAATACATTTAGTATGAACCTTTTTCTCTGACATAAACATAAGACAGTAATGGAGGATTAACAAGTATATCTCATAATATGTATTCCTGTAGTGCATTTCACAGTGAAACAGAGACAGGTTTGTATATGAGGAAAGGGAGACGGAAATTGCTACAGCTTATGTGGAATCTACACATCAACCAGCATGCCTAGTTATTGTTTTACCCAGCTGATACTGGGAGTTAATGAAGAGTACCTTGGAGGAGATTGTGAAGTATACTTGACTGAAAGATTACAGAAGACATAGTATACTTGTAACTTAGAGTAAGACGGCATTTAGAAAATTGAGAGCCTAATATCAGTAGCATTTTTGGAGGAAAATGGCAATGATTCACCAGTGTTTTAGAATTTGATATATAGCATTCACAATTAATTTCTATCAGATATATTTTGTTTATGGATTTTTACATCTAAAGATGAGATACAAGGGCTTTTAATAAAATAATTGAAAGTCTCAACATTATTCATACTGTTCACTTTTCATTTCTTTCAGTCTCTGTCCTGCAGCTGGATCAGTAAGGAAATAAGCTCTCTTACCATTTATCTTTAGTCAGACAAGGCAACCACTCTAAAACACAATACTTGAAGCTTTACTTTAGAGGAAGGAAATGAGAAAGTGGTGGGCAAAAACACCTTTGAAGGGAGAGAGGAAAGTGGTTTTGTACTAATATATTATGTGTTTTTCTTAATTATATTGACTTCTGCAAAGATGCATTTGACATGTTTTCTGAAGCTAGGAAAAGAATGAGACAAGATTATCTGCAAAGATATTTGTGTAAAAACTGCCACTGAGCTCTTTGCTTTTGACATTTATTATAAGGCTTAGATAAAAAAAAAAAAAAGAAAGAAAAAAAGCTTCACAATGGTAATAAATGAAGTCAAGTTACTTTAGGTCCACTTGGCCCTAGGACCAACATGACCCCGTTCTTGTGGTGTTTAATGATTTCTGTACGTCACTATCAAAAATTCGCTTTGACTAGCAGTTGTCATAGTGACCATCTAAATTCACTCCAGGCACACTTCAACACATGATGCAGGCTGTACATAGTTTCTTCCTCTACATGTGTGTAGCTCCTTGGAGGAGTCCAGTTTTTTTTTTTTTTTTTTTTTTTTTTGCCAAATCATGTGCTAAAAACTAAGAAATGACCTCCCCACATTTGTCATACTTGAGTCACTGAGATTGTAGCAGCTGGTGAAAATGTAGTTTTTCTCACTTATTAAAAGAAACAAGTCTTGAGACCTGATTTCAGATTGCACCTCTGGCTTATGGTGTGATACATTTCTATTGTGATTTAATTTACTTTTTTGATAGAATATAAAGTATGTTTTTTTTTTAATTCTCTCTATTATAAAACACAAATTATTCTTGTTTTGGAAGTAACATTTGATGACTGCTTGTGCTGAGACTGAGCAAGAACAATTGCCCTGTCCACCAGCAGTGCTCTCTATTGAAGGAGTCCCCAACCCTTGGGTTATGGACAAATACTGGTTCATGGCCTATTAGGAACTGGGCCACATGGAAGGATGTGAGCGACAGGTGAGCAACTGAAGCTTCATCTGTATTTGCAGCTGCTCCCCAGCACTAGCATCACTGCCTTAGCTCCACCTCAGTTCATCAGGTGTTAGGTTCTCATAGGAGCACAGGTCCCTGATGCCAAAAAGATTGGAGACTGCTACTATATTGTCTTAAAAATAAAGTATTTGACAGGGCATTATAGTTCTCAGTGTCTATTACAATGAAAGCTGAACAAAATATGTGGATACTGAGTCATATCTCACTCTTTTTATAAAGTGAGTTGGTCAAAAGTGGAAATTGTGTTGTGGCCCAGAACTAACAAAAGAGAGGAGCATGAGTCAGGAAGTTTAGGAAGGGAGCCATCTCTTTTCTTGTTTGATCTACCCTAGTTAATTTTATTTCATGGTATTTTATCTATTGTTTTTGTTTCCACTAATCTCCCAACTGACTTAGTCAATGACCATCAGCAGTCTCTTATTTTTTGATACACTTGCCCACTGATACCCAAATCAATGGATTTGTTTTTTGACTCACAGCTTGCCATCTTCAATGACATCACATATAACCCACGTCCTATCTGCCTATACACCAGACTTCTGGCCTCTTACTTTGACTTATCTTTGGTTCACATAAGTGTCTGGTTCATGAAAGTTTCAATTTTCCTTTCTAACTACCCCACACTGAGTCACATCCTAACTTCTCAGCCTAGGTCATTCTCAGGAAAGCTCAGGAAAAAATTAACTGCTCTTAGTATCCTCATTTTTTCTAACCCTTTCTTCCCTCATTCTACTCTGATTCTCCCAATCACCAGCCACATATTTATAGACGTTTAGTAAAAGAGTTAAAGAAATCAAAATAAAAACCTACATCTCCACAATACTATGGATGTGTGGGGAGCCGTTCGTAAGAAAAAGCTTACGGACAGAAGAATAACAAATGGCATGAGAGCAAGGATGCGAGTTGTTTCCCAGAGCTCAGCCCAGGCCCTGCTTCTAACCTTCGCACCTCTAACCTTTGAAGTTGCTGTCCAGCAAGAGCCTTTGCAGCTGCTGTCCGGAAAGTATAGATAAGGACAAGAATCTTTATAGTTGCTGTCAGGAAAGTATAGCTAAGGGGAAGAGCCTTTGCAGCTGCTTTTAGGAAAGTATAGATAAGAAGAAGAGTCAACTTACAGCTAGGTCACCATAGCAACCCTGCATTCGCAGAAAAAAACCCCTTCCCCCACGTCCGACCCTATATAAGTAACTGCTTGAGCCCCCAATAAACGAGACTTGATCAGAAAGCCTGTCTTGTCTCCATTCTTTGCGTCTCTTGTCCCCCTTCTTTTCTTGGTTTCTAGGGCCTCGGTTGATCGTCCCGCAGGCCGGGACATGGATACCTGTAAATGGGGAGAGGCTCCCCTTTCCTGAAGTTCAAGCAAGAGTATTATGAACTGATTAAATGTATATAACTTAATTTTAGATGGAATTTGCCATTAACAGTATGCTAACTAAACACATTGAGCTTCGTTAAAGACTAGCCAAACCCTTTTTCATCATGGATATTATTATGTGAATTCTAGAAGATCGATATGGAATCGAGTCAAATTCAGATGCATAAATCATGGGATACTTTAGTGAAATGTTACAGATACATTGTCTAATTTTGTTTCAATTGCTCTCCCTTGATTATCCTTTGGAGAATGTTGGCTTAAAAGGCAAAATATAATATTGCTTGGCAGTTAAAAAATTTCTTTGATAACAATTTGTAGAATTGATAATTGACATGATAAATTGTAAATATATGTAAGTTATGCCCAAGGTTATACATATGAAAGATAAATACAGAATGCTCCTTGATTTTACAAGGGGTTTATGAATTAATAACCCCATCATAAGTCAGAAATATTGTAAATTGAAATTGCATTTAATACACCTGACCTACCAAACATCTTAGCTTAGCCCAGCCTACCTTAAACATGCTCAGGAAAAACAATATCCAGAAACACTGGCAACACAGTACACTGTAGAATATTCACTGTTTACCTTTATAATCCTGTGGCTGAAAGGAGAAGACTATCAAGGGAGTGAATTCAAAGGGGACAGTCAATATCTTAGGCTACCTCAATGCCTTGTTTAATCTGGGACTGGGTAATGCTGACTTATTTATATTCTCTTTGGAGAGCTCATCCACTTCTATAACTTATCTTTCACCTCGTGGGGATAAATCTCAGTTCTTTAACCAGACTTCTTTCTCAATGATACATTACCAGCTCCCTGTGATGAATAGCTAACTCCAAATGAATACCAAACATGTGCTAAGTACTTCACATAAGTTATACCTAATTTCTTGACAGCATCATATTTTAAAAATAAGAAAGCCAAAGCCCAGAGAAGCGCAATTTATAAAAGGCATATGGCTAGTAAAAAGCAGAGCTATAATTGAAACCCAGGTATATCTTTGTATAAAGCTTGTGCATGTCTTTTTCCAAGATTCCACACTGTTTGGTCTGTCTGTCTTTCTCTGTCTGTCTCTGTCTCTGTTTCTGTCTTTGTCTCTGTCTCTCTGTCTCTCTCTCTCAATAGAGGTATTCTCCCTTTTTACTTCATCTTTTTTTTTTTTTTGACCAAGAAACAGAGGTTTATTATGAGGTCTGACTGTTGTGCATTATATACATTGCTTTTTACTTGGAAGAAAAATATCCCTGGTTACAGGAGAAGAGCATTTTTTGTATTCGGTTATTGTCGACCAGGAAGTTTTCTTATAGAATAAAGTGAATTTTGGCCAAGGTCTTCTGTTTCATTCTGTTTTGTATTCAGGAAATGAATTTCAGAGCTATTGGTTCTTTATTGACCTTATTGCTGAGGATTCACATTATTTAAAATCAGAAGACATTTTTTCTTCCAGTTCTTTGATAAAGACCTTGAGTCAAAGATATTCCAGGAGATAGCACATTGATAATTTATTTCCCAGGCAGTGGAGAGCAAGTCACAATGAAAAGATCAGCTTTAGATTGCACAGCCAGTCTGTAGGGAGACAATTTTCTCTGAAACTCTCATGTGTCTAGACATCTTGTGACAGAGGCACTGAATATTTTCTGAACTGTTTCTTCAAGGGTATTTATGTAGTTACCACCCTTGAAAGATACATATAGTGTCTCCCATTGGATCAAAGGGGAGGTTTTTAACCTACTTTCTACTATAGTAAAGACAACATCTTTATCTGGATGAAAGGGAAGGAATGCTTACTGTACATTATAGAAAGATTCAGGTTCACAAAGCTCAGGGTTTCACTTCTGAAATGCAGCCCATTATACATACAGATATCTATCTGAGATAATAATCTGTATTCTCCTTGTAGAACTTGGGGCAAGGAGAACTAACACAAATATGGTGATGATTATGCTACTTATTGTGCTGTAATAAAGTTATTTATCTATAATCTGGAAGTCTTATATTTTATGCCAGCATCTATGAAACAGGGTAGCTTATTAATTTATAAGAAAGGTAAATCTGAGACCCTTTGCAGTTATTGACAGTAGGAACTACAGTTCAAAGGTCAAATATATTTGTGATTCTAAATACTTTCACTTTAGAGTACTCCCCCTGTGGTTCAGAAAAAAATTTATTTCTTACCAAGGGCTTAAAATCTGTTTTATATCTAATTTTATTAAAGATTTACATAAGACAGTATTGAATTGTTATATCATTCAAATTATTAAACTGAAAAAATAAGGTATAATTTGCCCAACAAATTTACTGAGAAAATTATTCAATATCTAGTTTATAATATGTTCATATTGATGTCTATAAGTGAATGATTCAAGGGCATAAATAGAAGGGAAATTAACAAAAGGAAATTCAATAGACATAAATTATATATACAGTTAACTCACATAAATACAATTTTATGTTTTTAAGAGAGAAAGAGAATGATAGTAAGACAAATAGTGAGGATGAGAGAAAGATTGAGAAAGAGAGGGAGAGAATAAAATTTCACATAATGTGGGCAATTCAGTCCACCATTACAATCAGTGAACACAGCCTATAGAGAAAATAAGGTGAGAAGTTTGAATTGGCTCTTTCTTTTAAATTAGCTGATTCCAGTTATGGCATGCCACCCATAAAATGAGCAGCTATGTGTTGAGAGTGATTCCAGTGTTTAAAGATACATGTTTTTCATAACATATCTTTTAAAAGCAAGCCTTTGCTTTACCTAGTGCTAAAGAAGCAGCAAATGCCTCCCATGTGTAGAAAAAAAAAATATTTGTTGGGCTTTTAAATAAGATTTTGGTCCCCAAGGATTTTTGAAGCATAATTTTGACTTCATACTATGACTTTCCTGCTTGTTACATAAAATTTCTCTGGGCCAAGAGACTGCAAAAATGGGCTGACAATTCCATCACAACATTATTTAAGAGTTTATTTAGAAATTTATTTATTTAAATTATTTAAAAATATGCAGTACATTAGTTAGACATCTATATTGTTCATAAAACAATTCCCCCAATTTCTCCCTGCTTCCCCTGGCCCTCCATCTAGCCATCATATTGTTGCTAAATGCATTTCCTCTTCCATGCTCCCCATCTCTGTGACCTCTATTAACTACTGATTTGTAGTTCTTTAACCATTCACCCCATTCTCCCAGCCCCACAACCCTCCTACCCTCTGTCCATCACCAAATCGTCCACACTGTTTGTAAGTCTATTTTTGATTAGTTTGTTCTTTTTGTTTCTTAGATTCTGTATAAAAGTGAAATCACTGTCTGAATTATTTTACTCAGCATAATAACCTCTAGGCAATGAAGAGTTTTTAAGGTAACTTACATACAAGGCTCATCTCTGGCAGTGACAAAACAACATGGATGTCCTCTGTGCCCGGAGGCAGGTGCTAAGGGGTTGTATAGGATGGGGCAAGATAGATAGAGGTACCAAAGTGTGATCAGTCCCAGATAAGGGAAAAAAATGTTTGCCCTGGAGTAAAACAATGGACTGTTTCAGGAACCACAAATTAGTACCTTGTGGGGCATTGGGGAGAGGTCAAACAGAAAGTCTCTGAAAAAATTTTCAGGAAGCAATCTCTTCTGACCAGAATCTAACTGGCAGATCCAACAGTGGTTAAATCATGATAGTCTCTCCTTTAAACTTCTTAACTCTCCACACCCTCCCTACTCAGCATATAACATGAATCCATGACTATATACATCAGAAATACTTCAGCTTGCCAAATGCCACCCTGACTATCTCAAGTAGGAAGAGATTTAACATAGGAAATTAGAGTGTTAATCACTGAAAGTTCTGGAGAAGTGAAATTGAAAGAAATAACACTCTTGGCTTTAAGGCAAACTGGAAATATAGGAATCATGCAGAAACCACTGCTGATGGTATCACTTGCCAATAGAACTAAAGCAAATGATTAATAGAACCTCACTCAAACTCTAATGCAAACACACATTTGCAATTTCCTGAGTCTCTTTCTAATGCTGCTGGATCATAATAGCTTCTCTTTCTCTTCCGCCTTCCAAATAACATGTGTATCCTTATTATTGGCAAAATTTAACCCTAAACTTTGTTATGAATGGAGTCTCAGATACTAGCAATGTAGGAGCAAGTGTTAATCAAGGTGTGGATTATGTTGATTTGACACAGACAATCTGACACTGTATATCCCTTTGACAATTCAATATTAATATACACTCTTTTGCTTATATTTAACTTTCAAATGACAAAAAAAACACATCAAGTCCTACTTTCATATAACATGCTATGACTATCTCTGAAGTAAAGAACGTGCTTTATCCTTCTATCCCCAAAATGAAATTGTAACTCCCAATAGACTTTACCCATTACTGGGTGATAATTTTTCCTCTTATGCTTTAGTCACAAACTGCCTTTGATATTTTTTAATTTGACATAAAATTATAAGTTTACCTACAATGAATTATGGAAAATAACAAAGAGAAGAGAAAGAACATAAATTGATACATGCATATGTGTATATCTCAAAGCAAGCAGAATAAAACTTTGCTTAGATTCTAAAGTCTTGGTTTCTGTAATTGAGATACAGTGTCATAGCTGTCATTTACAACTGTAGTCTTCCTTACTTAGTCAATATTTCCTTTGATCTCAACTTGATCATAGTTATTTAACTAGATGTAATCCAGAACCTTTATTCCTAAAGGGTTGGAATCCTTACAGTCCTGCCTGCACTGGTTTGCTATACCTTCCATCAACTTTTACCACTAAACTCAGAATTGCAAAGAAGTCCTCTAGACAATCACTTGAATTTTACACTTAATACATATTAACCTTGATCCAGCTATGTAGCAGCCATTCTGTTTCCTCTTAATAATCATAATCAATTAACACACCTGATAGCATATTTTTTTGTCTTTACATTAATGGAATGCTGAATCTTAAATAGGACAGCTGGAAATTTCAGCTTTCACTTCGTTGGAAGAGTTTTTCTTACCTTTCTGGATGGGAAACTAACACTCTATACCAAGAAAGCATTAAGTAACTGTGACTGGAACCAATCTGGTCATGTATATTATCACTGGTAGTAGTTAGAGGGGGTATATATACTTCTTGGTACATTAATTTGAATACCCTGGCTATGAAACAAATGGAATTATGTATTGGTCATTGGTTCTGAGCACATACTTGGCCTTTAAGTGCAGATATCAAAACTCACAATGTGTTGTCAATCAATGGCACCAGACTGAACCTTCAATAGGCTCTTCCATAGTTTGGCCTATTTCTGTGTGTTGTAGAACATGATAAAATCAGTAAGTGAGCAAGACAAATTTCTTTACCTTTTCTGCTATGATTTTAGTGTGTGTGTGGATACCATGTTGATAATTGAAGGATTCTATAAGTCCATTGATATTGGTAATGGTAGAAGGACAAATCATTACCCATAAATGATATAAGAAATTACTTATAATCAACTTGCCCTCTCACAGTGGTGCTATGTTGGATTCTTGGCATTTTTATTTGCTGTTGGCAGGTTGGACACTCAGAGGTGGGAGTAAATAATCTGAAAAACTGAGAAGTGATGACTTAGTTAAGGTAAATGGAGGGTCAGGAAGGGAAAGTCTTTTTCTCGTACCTGGGTCTCTTCAAACATATTATTGCTCATATCATTGATATAAAGCTCTGTCTTTATCAAATATTAAAAAAAAAACTATGAAGAAAATGTTGGCATCTTCTTTCCCATTCATACCTCAGTGGTTCCTAAGAAAATTGGCAGACAAAATCTCCTTTAATGATATGTTAAAGATTCTATTACATAGTCTTCACCAATTTCTGAGCCAGGGTATCTAAACAGGTTTGCGAGAATTAAACTGGTAAAAATGAAATAGAGACACTTCAACATCATGGAAATGTTCTAAGTAAGCCCAGGTTTGTTTGAGTTTTGGTGTTGAGAGTTGGTTGAACTTGGAATATTAAATTAGTAGAATGATTGATAGAATGGAAACCAAATGGATGTTTACCAGATATATAGGATGACTTTTATCTTCCTAATTGCTATTTTGGAGTCATTTAGCCTTTCAGCTGAATTCTTGGGAAGTTGAGAGAAGCAGCGGTGTCACAAAAAATATATTGTCACATTTAGTAGTACATTCCATCCCCACCTAAGGCCATTTGTAAACAACGTAAAGATTATGCCAGAAATATTAATTGAGAATGTTAGTCTTGAGTTGCCTATAGCATCTTGCATCAATGGATGTCTGGAAGGAAAACAGTATTGCCAATGTAGCTGCATTTTTATTCAAAGAGCAAAATCTAAATGATACTTCTACAATGCATGAAATTGAATTACCCTCAGCTGCTTTGGCAAACCCATAACCACAGATCAAGACTCCCTTTCCATCCTAAAGCAAGTAACAAGCTGCACCCATTTTTGAATTAAAAGCTGTATTAGCTTTTTGAATACTAATAAAACAGTCACACTCAAGCCATCTGTAAACATGTTATTTTTTAGAAAAAGAATATTGGCATTGAATCTTAGAGACAGTCACACTTGGCAATGACAAAAAAATTTTGCCATTGCTAGAAAAGAGGGAATTAAGGCTGATGTGTAAAAGAAACAAAGCATACCATCTCCACAACAAAAATAATTCTTAAAGGACAAATGGAATCAACATGAAAGCCTGATTAAGAGCCCAATGTTAAATATTCAGTGAGCTATTTCTTTGATCTAAGTTGCATTTTTAATCTACATAAATGAAACACAATTTTCTATTTTCTTATTTTGCCTATTTTCTTTCTCATCTCTCCTTTCTCTTAGTCCATCTAAGTTTATTCCATTTTTTTGCATCTATGAAATTATTCTCTCCTCATTATATTTTTCTAAGCCTTCTGATATATGACTGCAAAAACCATCAAAGGCATTGATTTTATGAATTTCAGTATGGTTGCTACCCAAGAATTCTGCAACCTCTAGAATTTCTGCTGATAAATTTGTTATTCTAGCTCACCTCCATAATGTATTTTATATACTATTGCTTCCAAGACACAGTTTATTAATAAAAAAAAAGTCACAAAATGGAATTAGTTCTAAATCAAAGGCATGCTCTTTAACCTCACCAGGCTATCATTATTATTCAATTAAAAAAATATGCACTGACTATTGTGTGACATCATATTCCTTTCATTGGTTGTGAAAGAATTCTAACTTTACTAGTATCCTTATAATTAAGGTAACTAGACATGTATATACATTTTCTTACATCAAAGCAGATACCACATCTAGACTATTCTACTATGTAATTTCTCTTCAACTTGAAAGTTTTCTTTCACTTTCTCTTTCATTTTCTTTGTAATTATCTTAGTACTGGATCTCATAATTTCAATCTGAAGTACCATACATGCTGACACTAATTTCTTGTCCCTTCATCATCCATTCCCTTCACTGTTCAACAGTGAGCTTTCTAAAATGCAAATCTTGTCATGTGATGTTATGCTTAAAAATCTTTCCATAGCATTCCCTGACATTTGGAATAAATTAATAGCTTGAAAATGACTTACATGACTTTTAATGAGTTGGCCTGGGCAAGCCTCTGGCTTGTTTTTTTTTTTTTTTTTTTTTATGCCCCCTTGTTCTCTCTGGTCTAGCAACTTATAATTCCGTGAACATTCCAGATTCTCTGGCCATCCAATGTTTGCATTTGCTGCTGCTCCTGCACAAATGTCTAAACCCACAAGAAACTCAGAGAATGAACTCATTTATTACCTGAGAAAACTGAATGATCTTTAGCCTGCACCCCATAATGGGAGTGGAAACACAGGAACACATAAGGAATGAATGGTCTTGCTGGGGAGACAGATAATTGAATGTCTTTTTGCTTTCTTATTTAGGAACTTAGAACAAGTGTTTTCTTCTCAACTTAAATATAGCTTCTTCTTAGAAGTTTTCACTGATTTTCTCCACAATCAGTAATGACTTGGGACCCCTGCTAAGGACTTTGCCTCACCCTGCCATTATCCTGACAAGTGGGTGCTATAGTGATCTATTCATTTACCTGTCTCTCCAGCTAGACTATTCATTCCTTATGTGTCCATGATTCCAGGCCCCAAAGAAATAAGACTATTATTTATTTTGCTCAAGTTTCTCTGTTGTTTTAGCACAACTTTTTATGTTCAGAGAATATTATTTATTATTTTTTTTGGAAGCAGCAATACCAGAGATTACCTTGTCCATTTTTTTCATGTTTTGCAGTGGAAACATATAGAGTGGGATTACTTGACTTACTAATGCCAAAAACTGCGGGGACATAAACTCTGGTATCTTGACCTGGTGCTGGCTCCACTGCACCAGGAGAACTAATATTCTTTTAAACAGCTCACTCAGCAGCAATAGCAACAGCAACAGGCACACCTCTCCTTTTCCAGTATTTCTCCCAGAACCTTTGCATAGGACTTAACTTGTGGTGTGAATGAGAATAGAATTTGCCAAATAGTCTGTTATATGAATTAAATATGATTATATGTTAAAAATCCTTAGCCTTGAGATTGGCATTTAATAGGTAGTTGGTATATTTTGTTCTTCTTTTTCATATACTTTCAGGTTTTTGCCATTGAATAATCAGCCTAATGTCATGAATAATTATTGTTCGTATTGATGATTGATAAAGGTGAATGTTTTTAGTATGTACTCAAGATATTGTGATTTGTCCCTACTTCTCTTGCCTGAGCTCCCCCATATGTCCTCACATATCTTTTGCTCTAAAAATGTCAATCTACTTTTAGTGTTTTCAGACCTCCATGCTTTCATACAATGCCATGATTTTGTAAATGCTGTTCTCTCTGTCAGAAATATCTTTTATCCCCATCTTCTTAATTATCCGAGTATTCTGCTCTCAGTCCAAACCTCACTTCCTTTGGAAAGGTTATCTAAATGTCCTTTCAAGAAGTTGGCCTCTCTCCTGTGTGCTTATATTTACCTCATAAATTCCCATTTTCCCCAGGACATTGTAGGATTGTTGAGCAGAAACATAACATCTGACTTGTCCATCCTTATTTACCCCCTATAACTGTAATGATTCTAAATGCTCAATAGATATATATTTTTTTAAATTTCTATTAATCAAATTAATCTCAGTCATTGAATGTTATATGTATCTGATTAGCAGACTGAAAAAAATCATGATACAAATACTTATCATACAGAAATTATGTAATGTGTGGAGAATACATGAAATTTACTAGTAATTCAAATATCAAGAAAAGTAAAATAATTTGAACCATTCTGTATCAATGCAGTTCAATGAGGAGTGATAACTATATCAATCAGAGTTAAAATAATACCAGTTGATAGCCATTATTTAATCCTCAGTAGAAGCTTGTGAGAGAGGTACTATTTTTATCCCTACATTTTAGATAAAGGAACTGAAATCCAAAGACACATCGTTAGTAAATGATAGAGCCAAAATTTAAACAGATTTGTTTTTACCAAAGAATAATATATTAAAATATTATGTTAGCTACTAAAAGAACCATCTTCAAAAATAGTAAAGTGGCATTACATGAAATGAACAGAGAAGCCAATTTCAGCTTAAATTTCTTTTGATAAATTGAGAAGAGTTATTCTAATGGATTATCACACTTAGGTAAGCATCCCATCTACTTAAACATACAAGTTTAAAAATAACATTATGACATAATTTGCTCGCTGAAATCATCCAGAATTTTCATGAAACAATTATAAGCAATGTTCTATTCATAACATTCTGTCCACATCGTTTGGTTCTAAGTGTTTTTTCTTCTGTCATGAGTTTCTGTGTCAGGACCTGGACTAGGCAGGCTGTTAACCACAGATTATTTGTTCTCTCTCTGGGCAGTGCTCCTCTCATGCCTACAAATGCTGTGCCACATGCAAAGGTGACTTATTTTTGTCAGCAGTGGTGAATGTAACACCTATTACCTAAATTTGCACATCTGAAGATAGAATCTGGTTTGGACATCCTATTGAAATCCCAATTTGTAGTTAAATATGTTGCCAGGAACTTGCTGAATTCATTTTCTGTTTTTTTTTTTTTCTGTAGCCTCTGTATAGCTTTATACCATTCACCTAATGTGTTCAGTAATATAGCTAAAACTATAAATGTAATAACCAATATATGAACCCAGCACTATCCAATCTGTTTGAAGTCACACTCTCCAAATTGTCATCTTTGACAGAATGTTCTCCATAGGGTCTTTGTGAACCTCAGTAGCTAGTGCATTGATGAATGATATTGAGTAAATCCCAATTACTGAATGGAAAATCCCAAAAGGTTCCTAATGTCCATTAAACATATGGCTTTGATATCACTTTTTTATTTTCTGTGCTTTTAGCCAGGCAGCCCAGACTAGCCAGAGAATATAATATCTTTCATTCTAGAAATGCGTGGCATAAATTTATACAGCTTTACAGCTTTTAATGGGTATTAGTGTAGGAAATGAAATCAAAGAGTGGCAATGGCTTCAGGCTTTCCAGTTTTGCTTTTGCCATTGGGCAATAATAATGGGTCACTTTTGATTTGGACATGTTATGTAGATGGTTTCCCATGAAATCTGTTCTGTGTACCAACATTAAAGAGAAGGAACAGTAAGCTAGAAAACCCCTGGAGCAATATTGTAACCATCTGAGTGAATAGATCATGCTACAATTCCTGAGAAAGGCATACTCAGGAAGCAATGTGGAACCCATCATAACCTTAGGTTAAGGAGATGTAGCTGGAAGACAAAAGATGCCCAAACAACTGAAGTTCATAGATAGGTTACTGGAAAGGAGATTGCTGTACAGAGAGAGAATTCTGGAAATCTGTAGAGAGTTCCCCTTCAGTAATCAGGTAAATAATGATCAGTAATTGTGAGGAAATGCCTTAAGAACAGAGGAAGAATCACCTATAGTCATAAGAGGAAGCAGTTCTTGGAGCTTACACAGGACTAGGAAGAATTCCCATTTCCACCAGACACTGTGGAAAACTTCATAATTCCTGGGACGCAGAGTATTCAAAAGTATCTTTCCCCAGTTATGGTTAAAATTAGCCATAGACTAAACACTCATCTGCTACATCTCAACAAATCTTCAAATCAAGGCCTGAAAAGATTTTATTTTAAAGTAACTTAACTGTATTCAGGATAAAAAAAAATACTTTAGGAGTACAAACATGCAAAGATATCTAATATCTAACCAGGTAAAATTAGCAGTTTTAGCATGTAAAAAAAATTACCAGGCATGCAAATAAGGTAAAAAATAGAACCCACAATGAGAAGAAAAATTGTTCAGTTGCTCAAATGATATGGACCCAGGTATAAAATGGATGATAGACTTAGTATACAGGGCATTATAACAAATATTATAATTGTATACCATATGTCCAAGAAGCCAGAAGCAAGATTTAGCATCTTAAGTAGAGATATAGAAGATAATAAAATCCTCAGACTGAGCATGACTATGGATAAGATAAGAAAAACAAATTTGATGGGAATAACAGCATATTAGACATTGTAGAATGAGCTATTAGTGAACTTGATGACAACAATAGAAAGTATCCAAAATGAAACAGTTGAGGAAAAAAGACTGAAAAATTTTAACAAAACCTTAGTGAACAGTGGAACAACTTCAATAAACTAAATTTTTATAAATATAATGAAAATTATAAATCCTTACATCTAAGAAGCTAAAGAAGTGCTTAGAAGTTTATAACACGAAATGCCTAATATTTGAAAGAATAAAGATATCAAAACAATGACTCATTTTTCAGTTTAAAAACTAGAAAATAAAGAGCAAATAAACTCAAAATAATTAGAAGAAAAAATCACTAAGGTTTGAGTGAAAAAAAAAATGAAACATATAACAGAAAATAGAGAGAAAATCAATAAAAGTTAAAGTTCATTCTTTAAAAAGATAGATAAAATTGATGTTTTTAGCCAGAGTGATCAAATGAAAGTGGAACCATAAATTGTTGATTTCAGGAATTAGATTTTTTACATTACTGTACAGTCAACTATTATTTAAAATGACAACAAATAAATATTAAGAACAACTTTATGCCAATAAATTTGACAACTTAATTGACAATGGGCAAATTCCTTGAAAAAAGACACAGTCAAAGGCAACTCAAGAAATATATAACCTGACTAGTATTCTAGTAAATAAATACAAATTGTAATTAAAAATCTTTCCTACTTATTGGTTTGCAGGATTAAATAGCTTCAATAGTGAATTTCAGAAATGCTTTTGGAAAAAACTATGCCAATTCTACATAAATTCTCCTAGAAAATAGAAGATGACAATATATAACAAGCCATTCTAAGATGCCAGCATTACTCATACCAAAACCAGATGAAGACATTACACATGAAGAAAACTATAGGCCAATATCTCCCAAATTTTAAAAAAATCAAATACATTAATAACTGAAAATGATAATACATCACAATAATTTGGTGTTCATCCCTGGACTTCAAGACAGATTCAAATTTTAAGAATTCGTTGATGTAGTCGACCATAAAAATAGACTGAAAAATAAAAATAAACATTATTATTTCAACAGATGAAGATAAACATTTGAAAAAATCCAACATCTATTCCTGATGAAATCTTACAGAAAACTAGGAAAGGAAAGTACAATGGGCTAAATGTTTGTGTTTCCCCCAAATTCATATGTTGAAATCCTACCCCCCAAGGTGGATTGTATTAGGAGGTGGGGTCTTTGGAAAGTGATTAGGTCATGAGGGCAAAACCCTCATGGATGGAATTAATACCCTTAAAAAAGGGAACCCGAAGAGGTGTCATGCCTTCTTTGTGCTATGTGAGGATATAGCAAGAAATAAGCAATCTGTAACTTGGAAGAGGACTCACACCAGAAGCTGTCATTGTGATTCCAGACTTTCAGAATTGTGAAAAATACATTTCTGTTGTTTATAAGCCACCCAGTCTATGATACTCTGTTATAGTAGCTTGAACTGAGTAAGACAGAAGGGGATTTCTTCAATCTAATAAAGGTCATCAATAAAAAAAAGTTATAGCTAGTATCATACTTACACAAGGCAAGGATGTCTACCTTCACCACTTCTAATCAACATTGCACTGTAGGTTCTAGCCAATGCAATGGCAAGATGAAGAAATTAAAAAAACATTCAGATAGAAAAAGAAGTAAAACTGTATTTGCAGATGATAATCATCTATGTAGAAAATCCTAAGTAATCAATAAAAAAGATACTGGAACTAATAAATGAGTTTAGCAAGTAGATAAGGTACAAAAACAATATATAAACATCGACTGCATTTCTTTAAAATAATAATGAGCAATCCTACATTAAAATAAAAAAACAATAATTGCATTAAAATATAAAATAAGTTAATTGGATTGTTTCCTTATTGTTGAATTTTAAGTATTATTTGCATATTTTGAATACAATGTCTTTATTAGATATATGTTTGACAAATATTTTCTTCTGGTCTGTGATTTGCCTTTTCATTCACTTAAAAGTGTCTTTTGTTGAGCATAACATTTTAATTTTAAGTAAACCCAACTAATCATTTGTTTCTTTCATTAATCATGCTTTTGATGGTGTATCTAAAAACTTATTGCCAAAACCAAGGTTACATAGAATTTCTTCTATGTTATCCTCTAGAAATATAGTTTTTCATCTTACATTAAGTTTATTTTTATGAAAGGGATAAGGCCATTATATAGACTCATTATTTTGCACTTAGATGTCCTGTTGTTCCAGAACTATTTGTTGAATAATCTTTAGATTATTTTTGGTCTTTCATCAAAAACCACTTAACTTCCTAGTCCTGTGCATTCCTATTTATGGACTTTCTGTTTTGGTTGTTTGCTTTGCTTGGAAAAAAAATGGCCAGATATAAATGATATACAATAAGTTCTCACTTAATGTTGTTGAAAGGTTCTTGAAAACTTTGACTTTAAGCAAAATGACTTGTAAAGACACCAGTTTTACCATAGGCTAATTGATATAAACTAGAGTTAAATTTTTATGGTATATTCTGGTCACAAAAATCACTAAAGTTCTAAATAAAGACTTAAACCACTTCTAATATAAAACATTATAATAAATGTGAACTACACATGCATTTCAGAATGATGAATAAAAACAAGTAAAGTAATGATTTTTCAATCTATTTATTACAGTTCAGGTTCATGGATGACCAGAACCACTCCTAGTAATTCAGGGTGCTGGGTGTACACCCACGCTGAACAGGACACTCTTTCATCATAGGGTGCACTCACACCCACACCCACATTCACTGAGACTAGACAATTGAGACATGTCACTTGCCATACATACAGATCTTTGGGATGTGAAAGGAAATCAGAGTACCATGAAAACATGAGGAGAATGCACAAATTCCACACAGACAGTGGCCCCAGGTAGGAATCAACTTTTTTTCTCATCAATGTTATAGTGAAACAACATTAAATTAAATGTTATTTAAGGACCTGCTGTACTGGTTAATGGCTTGTGAGCAATGGCTTGGATAGATGGTCATGGATTTGGAAGAAACGATTAGAAAATTGGTGACAAAGAACGTTGAAAAAGTATGTGAACCTCACTGAATGGACAGAAAAAAAAAGTGAAGATTTTTGTGTCCCACGTAAGTGCTCACCAAAGGATGACCTGGGTAAAGAATTTTAATAATCAAATTGATAGGATTAAATATTCTATGGATACCAGTCAGCCTTTTTCCCCAGTCACCCCTGTCATCTCCAAGTGGACTGGTGAGCAAAGTGGCCATGGTGGCGAAGAGGAAGGTTATACATGGGCTTGCAATGTGGTCTTCCACTCATCAAATTCAGCCTGGCTGTAACCATTGGTGAGTTCTCAATCTGCCAGCAGCAGAGACCAACACTGAGTCCCAGATATGGTACCATACCCCAGGGTGATTAGTCAGCTACCTGGTGGCAGTCAGATTGATTACATAGGATTGCTTCCATCATAGAAGGGACAACATTTTGTTCTTACTGAAGTAGACACTTACTCTGAATAAAAATGAGCATGCAGTGTTTCTGCCAAAACTACTATCTGTGGATTCACAGAATGTCTGTCCACTCACATGGAATTCCACACAGCATTGTTTCTGATCAAGGAATTCACTTTAGAGCGGAAGTGTGACAATGGGCCCATGCTCATGGAATTCACTTGTATTACCAGGTTCCTCACCATCCTGAAGTATCTGTCTTCATAGCATGGTGGAATGGCTTTTGAAGATGCTGTTTCAGTGCCAGCTAGGTGGCAATACTTTGCAGCACTAGGGCAAGGTTCTCTAGAAGGCTGTATATGCTCTGAATCAGTGTCCATTATGTGCTTTCTCCAATAGCCAAAATTCATGGGTCCAGGCATCAAGGGATGGAAATAGGGGTGGCACCACTCTCTATTACACTAACGATTCACCAGAAAAATTTTTGCTTACTGGTCCCATGGCTTTACATTCTACTGGCCTAGACATCTTAGCTCCAGAAGGGGGAATGCTTCCACCACAAGACACAGCAATGATTTCATTGAACTGGAACTTAAGACTGCTACCTAGACACTTTGGCTCTTCAGGTCTCTGAATCAGTAGGCAGAGAAAGGAGACTTGGTGCTGGCTGGAATGACTGATTCTGACTACCAAGGGGAAATTGGACTACTGGTCTATAATGGAGATAGCAAAGAATATATCTCGAGTACAGGTGATCTCTTAGGTGTCTTCTAAGAGTATTATTATGCTCTATGATTAATATTAATTACAACAACCTAATGCAAAGAGGGTTACTAATGGTCCAGACCCTTCAGAAAATAAGGTTAAGTCACCCACCAAGTAATGAACCATGAGAGAAATCTTTGAAAACCTGTTTTCTTCAAGGGTATTCAGTGGTATTACACAGAATGAAGATGAAGGCTGGTTAAAATCTTGTCTAAAATATATCGACATTTCTATACTGTACAACAGACACACACATTTAGGAAATTTGCTTCTCATTAAGTTTCCTCCTGATGTTTCATAGACTCACAAGAATTTCCAGTCTGTGACAATTCCTGAGCCAGATGCTTAGTGCACAGTGGAAGGTTATTATTCTGTATCATGGTCCACTGCTTAACCCAATCTGCCAATAGCCAGAGAATGGTTTTCTCCCCCAGTGGTTTTCCCAGATGAAAAACTTTCCCAACATTATTATTATTTTCTTTATAAGATGATTTTCCATCAGGGTTGGAACTTCGGGGAAAATAGTTTTTAGCTTTTTTCCCAGAAATGAATCTCAGTAGTGATATTAGAAAGTTCATCTCAGATAAAACACTTTGTTCTTATTGATGGAAATTAGGTATCTAACAAGTGTGTAAATATAATTTCTCTGCAATTTGAAGACTTTAAAAACGTTCACACACATTTTTACAACAGGTTCACAAATACTTTGGCTACTAAAAAAATATGAATTTTATTATAACATTGCTTTATAGACAGAGAACAATTGGGTGTGTTATGACAATATCACAAACTCTCATCATTTGTAAATCTTATAGAAGTTGATCCTGGGAAACATTTTTAAGATTGGGAGGTGACTTGACATAATTTTACTTATCTATATTGATTTTTAAAAATTTCTATGAGTTTATTTGAATTAAACAGAGGATATGCTGGAAGCAAGACCTGAATAGACCAAGAAAAATGCTTCCCTCATCTATATTAATTTTGAGACTTTTCAATTGTATTCCTCTGGATAGCCTATGAAAATGAATCAGATTTAATAATCTCTCAACAGTCTCTTTGCTATAAAACATTCTATATTTTCTAGAATCACAGTTTTGAGGTACATGTTCTTAACCTGTTGATGAATTGTCCCAATTATCTCCTGTGTTAAGTGAAATCAATCACCATGTTAGCTGTAACTTATTTTGTAGATGCTCTTCATTAAGTTGAGGAAGTTTTCCTCTATTCCTTGTTAATCTGAATGGGTGTTGAATTTTTTCACATTTTGCCTGCATCCTAAACATCGTGTGATTTTTTATTCTTTTCCCTATTAATATGGTGGTTTATATTGAATGATTTTTTGAATATTTCTATAGCGTTGCATTCCTAGAATGCTATAAAATTCTTTTTTAAATATTGCCAAATTTTACTTGATAATATTTTGTTAATATTTTTCACCTATATTCATGATGGATGCTTGTTTTTCTTTTTTGTACTTTCTTCATTTGCTTTTGATATTAGGGTAATACTGGCTTAGAAAAGAAATTTAAAGTGTTATCAGCTTTTCTGGTAGAGATAGGATATAATTAGTGTTAATTCTTCTTTAAATATTTGGTTGCATTCACCGGTAAAACCATCTGGATCTGGAGATTTTTTTTGAGGTCTTAAAGGCTATTTAAATTATCTGTTTCAGATTCATTGTGATGTGGTAGTTTGTACATTTTATATAATTGTGGGGTTTTTAAATCTAAATTGCCAAATTTATGTGTGTAGAGTTTCTTATAGTATTCTATTATTATCCTTTTGGTGTTTGCAGGTCTATAGTGATTCCCTCTGTTTAATTCTCAATATTAGTGATATGCATCTTCTTTTTTTTCTTTTTTATTTATTTTTATTTTATTGTGATATGAACACTTAACAAATCTATCCTCCTAACAAATTTCAAGTGTACAATAGATTATTGTTAACTATAAGTACAATATTCTACAGCAGATATCTAGAGTTAATTCATCTTACTTAAACTTTTTGCCTGTTGATTAATAACTCCCCATTTTTATTTTCCCAACCTTTGGTAACCACCATTATTTTCTTTAATTTTGTGATTTTGACTATTATAAATAACTCATAGAATCCGGCAGTAATTTCTTTCTATGTCAGGCTCATTTCACTTAGCATAATGTCCTCAAGGTCCACCATATTGCTGCATGTTACAGAATTTTATTCTTTTTAAAGGCTGGACATATTCAATTAAATGTATAGCACTAAGAACTGTGTGGTTGGAGCACATGGGCAAGTGAATGGGTGCTAATAGTAATAATAATAATTAATAATAATAAGGGAGATTGTTAGAGAATGGATCTGTATTAAGCATAGCAGGGCAACTTAAATTTTATTCTAAATTATGTCATGTTCCAATATACCTTTAATAAGGCTCAATTTGTCTACTCTTTGGTAACCATACCTGAGGGGAGCAAAATCAGAAAATGAGAGTTACAAATTATTGCTGTCATTTGTATAAGAAATGATGACAGCTTGTATTGGGGAGGTAATAGTGGATTTGGCATAAAAATGAGGTTGGATTTGGTAATATATTTTATAGGTTTGATTTTATAGATTGGTTTTGAGAGTAAAGAGTAATCAAATATTTCTCTGTATCTTTTTGGCCTGAATAACTTGAAGACTAGAAATCTATTTATGGAGATGGTGAATATAGTATGAGGAACTGGTTTGGAGTATAAATAGAGCTTGGTTTTGAATTCTGGTTTTAAAAATTAATAGAAGAATATTTAGATGTGATATATATGCCTAGAGTTTAATGACAATCACGTGATATTTAGTCTACCCACACACCCTTCACACAAAATGAAACTAAGA
The DNA here is from genome assembly GCA_030015415.1 of Cynopterus sphinx. NCBI lineage: Eukaryota > Metazoa > Chordata > Mammalia > Chiroptera > Pteropodidae > Cynopterus > Cynopterus sphinx. The sequence goes on along the minus strand of CM057388.1, from coordinate 22,170,375 downwards.
AACCTAAAAACATATATATTATCAAAGAGAACAAATAAAAATACATGTAATGCATACCTTCAGCATTATTAAAAGACAGTGAATTCTATGAACTACAAATTACCTTCAGGTAGAACAATAAAACAAATTTCAACAGAGCTAGATTGCTATTCACTGCAAGTCTGTAGTATGGAGATTGAGGCAGGGATATTTAAGGAACTCTATGGAAAAATTGTAGAAGGACACAGGAGACTTAGACAAAGCAGAGATAAAGTCACTCCCAAAGAAAAAAAAATTAATGCTGAGTGGCAAATTACTAAACACAGATGGGGATTTGATGCTTTACAGACCTGGCTACAGGGAAGGGATTTGAAATCAAGTGGAATCAGAAGTGGAAGCTGGAGATAAACCTTGCTTCAGGAGGAGGATTAGATATATAGAGAAAGAATTATGTCTCTTGAAGATGTGATAGTGTAAGGGAAATAGATAATAAGAGAAGAAAATAGAAATCCTGCAGAAAAAAATAAATTAAGACATGTCAACTGACCAAACAATTTCACCCATAAAAAAATAAAAAGTTAAAAATGAGCAATCTTAAATTATTAATCCTATGCATGAAATGAATATAAATAAAAAAAGAAACACAATAAAAATAGAGTAAGAAAACAGAAAATTCAAAGCAATGCATTTCCACTGATAACAACTGCGGTCCCCCAAAATAGAAACTCATGAAGTCCAAGAAAACTGTAGCCCAGCCATCTAAACTGAATTAAATATTCTAAGCAAGCATTAAGAGATCTTTAATCAGAATTACAAAATCTAGTTACAGAAAGAGAAAATAAAACGAGGGTAAATGAAGAGTTGTTTGAACTAAAGATAAATATAGAAATTACAAGCTATCGAAGGAATAACATTACAAGGAATAATAGCTTTAAATGAAACTTTAATAAAGTTATTGAAATAAATTAAGAAATACCCAATAAAATAAATTGGAAAACATAAATATTAGAAAGTTACAGAAATAAAATACAGAAAAAGGAGATCCAAAATATTATAATTGGGTCCTGAGAAAAGAAATTCAATACAATGGAATAGACTAATATTTAAGATAATGATCCAAATCCCCCACTAACCACACCCAAAGAAACATTCTGGGTACTGTGTAGTGGGTAACATTGAAGTGGAATGATCAAGTCTGAGAAATATCCTAATACAACTATTCAAGTTTAAAGATAAAATTTTTAAAAATCTCCTGGACCTCCAGGTAAAAAAAGAAAGTTTCAAAGGAAAGCCAATTAGCTTGGTATCCAAATTTTTACAAACAACATAGAAATTAACACAGTAGTAAAATGACATTTTCAAAAATTTATAGAAAGTACAAACTAAAAATAAACAGAGATAAGCTTTCTGTTAATGGAAGAGCCTGTAAAAAATAATTTTGAATGTACAGGAACACACAGAATTTTTACCCTTAAGTCCTTTTTGCCATATCTATTAGAGGAGAAAATTAATCCAACCAAGAGATGACTGAGGAAACTTTTGTGAAAAACATTTGGTGATAATTCCATATATTTAATTGTAGATTTAAAGCTAAAGCAAAGGTAAATCCCTGGGTAGAAGAATAGTCTTTAAACATTATGTGTTCTTAAATATAGAAAAAGTTCCACTGAAACATGGAATTAGAAGGGATAGAGAAAGAAAAAACAGTTAATTTAGTGTCGTATAGGTTAAAGGCAGGAGTCAAAAAGTTTACAACTGAAATACTGGTTAGTGAATATTTAATGAGAAAAAAGGGGGGTTAAGGACATTTTTAAATGTATTAATACAATGGTACCTAGTCTTTATTAATAAAATTTTTTCTTTATACCAAAAGAAATAGGTACCTTTTTAAATACCCAAAGCAATATTGTTTCTAAAGCTTTTTCATGCATCAGAGTCACCTGGAGGCTTTGTTATAACACATTGGCCTCCACTTCTTCAGAGTTTCTGATTCAGTAGGTCTAGGCTAGAACTGAAGAATATGCATTTCTAATAAGTTCTTAGATGATGCTGACATCGTTGATCCTAGGAACAAACTTTGACAACCACTGTTCTATGTTATTTAGAGAAGTGATGTTATAGCCTAGTCAAAGACATACTTGTAGGAGCTATGACAGTCATGGATAAGTACAAGATTCTGTTGCTGAACATCTGTGGGGACTGTCAAAGGAACACATCTGAAATTTAGGATCAGTTTTGTCCTATAGAGTTTAACATTTTAATGCAAAAAATCTATTTCCACTTAGTATGAGCACCAGCAAGAAATTTCTTAAAAGGTGTTTCATAAGCAGCTAGCATTGATGTGCCATTCTGTGTGCAAAAGAGTCCTATAAATTTTTTTTTCCTATGTAGACATTAAGGAAATTCTTACAGGAAACCATCTGGGTGAGTTAGCTGACATTCTTTTTTTCTCAATACTAGAAAAGGGTTGCTGACAGGTGTATGTTCCTATTACATGTTTTAAAATAAATCTCTTATGCTTTAAAGTATCATTCTGACTACCTGTGAAAAATTGAAAAAAACATTGAAAAGTTACTGTTTGAAATGATTAACCACAGTGATAGCAATTGTACCATCAGGTAGAGCTCATTTAAAAATTCAAGCTGCACAATATATGATGTGAGAAAAACAACTCTTCTCCATGATTCAAAAGGAAGTATGAAAAAAAAAGTCTAAGTCAGTGATCCTGACCTTGGCTGCATACTAGAATAACACGGGAAATTTTAATAAATACGATTCTCATGCTACATTCCACTGTAATTAAATCAGTCTGAGAGTGTGCATTGGTCCTAGAGCTATAATCTTATTTGGAGCTTAGAGTCCTTTTCCAAACTCACTGTTGTTGGCAGAGTTCTGTTCTGTGTGCTTATCAAACTGAGATCCTCAGTTCTTAGAAGCCAGCAACCATTCCCTGTTACATGTCCCTTTTCACATGGCAGTTTTTTTCTTCAAGGCCAAGAGGACAGCATGTGTGCCACTTTTAATTTAACTTCTGTATCTTATTTATAGACTCTATTTAAAAAGGTACACCTGATTAAGTCAGGCTAACTCAGGTAATCTCCTTATTTATTAATTTAAAATCAACTTTTTAGGGGCATGATTACATCTAGAAAATACTTTCATTCTTTTTATTTGATGTAACCTAATAACTGGAGTCATATTCCATCATATTCACAGGTCTCAGCCACACCAAGGGGATTAAATTATATAAGCACCCAACATCACAGTACCTAAATATGTTAAGTAAATATTAACAGATCTGAAGAGACAAGTAAATAATACAATAATAGTAGAGGACTTCAATACCACTTTTAGCAATAGAAGGAACATCTAGCAGAAAATCAATACACTAATGAACCATACATTAGACTCAGTGGACCTAACAGGCATTTCTAGAACACTCCATCTAACAGCAGCAGAATATACATTTTTTCTAAAGTGCACACAGAGCATTCTTCAGGATAAATCATATTATAGGCCCCAAAACAAGTTTTAGTAAATTTAAAAAGATATAAATATACCAATATTTTCTCTGACCATAGTAGTATGAAACTAGAAATCAACAAGAAAAAAACTTGGGGAAAAAAATAGAACTCCAATAAATAGCCTAACTTTATATTTTAAAAAACTATACAATGAAAAACAAACTAAAGCCAAAGTTAGCAGAAGGAAGAAAATAACAAGATCAGAGTGGAAATAAATAAAATAGAGACCAGATAAATAATAGAAAAAGATCGATGAAACTGAGATGGTTTTTTAAAAGATGAACAAAATAAACAAACTTTTAGCTAGACTAAAAAGGAAAAAAAGAGTGAATACTCAAAGAATTAAAATCAGAAATAAAAGAGGTGATATTACAACAAATACTACAAAAATACACAGAATCATAAAAGACTATTATGAACAATTATATAACAAAAAAGTTGATAACCTAGAAGAACTGGATAAGTTCCTAGAAGCATGCAACCTACCAAGATTGAATCAGGAAAAAATAGAAAATCTGAACAAACCAATAATTAGAAAAGAGATTCAATCAGTAATCAGAAACCTTCCAAAATACTAAAAAAAACAAAAACAAAAACACAACCAAAACAAAACACAAGACCAGATGGCTTCGTTGCTGAATTCTACTAAATATTTAAAGAAAAAATAATGCCAATTCTCAAAATCTTTCAAAAATTAAAGAGGAAGGAACACTCCCAAACTCATCCCATGAAGCCAGCATTACTGTGATACCAAAGCCAGATAAAGACACTGCAGAGAAAGAAAACTGTAGAACTAATATCCATGATGAAGATAGATGCAAAAATTCTCACCAAAATATTAGCAAACTAAACTTAAGAACACATTAAAATGATTATACATCATGACCAAGTGGAATTTATCCCTGTAATATAGATTAATTCAACAAATAAAGATCAATAAATGCAATATATCACCTTAGTAGAATGATAGATAGGAATCATATGATCATTTCAGTAGATGCAGAAAAAATACTTGAAAAAATGCAACATTCTTTCAGGATAAAAACTCTCAAAATGTTGGATGTAGAAGAAACATACCATAACATAATAAAGGCCATACACAACAAACCCACAGCTGAGAAAAGTTGAAAGCTTTTCCTCTAAAGATCAGAAACAAAAACAAGGATTTCCACTTTCACTACTGTTATTCAATATAGACAAAGAAATAAAAGACAACTAAATTGTAAAGGAAAAAGTAAAATTGCCATTATTTGCAGATAATATGATTTTGTACATAGAAAATCCCAAAGACTCAACCAAAAAAGTTGTTGGAAATCATCAAGGATTTCAGTAAAGTTGAAGGATATAAAATCAACATACAGAAATCAATTGCTTTTCTATACACTAGTAATAAAAAAGAAATAAAACTATCTAATAAATAATAGCATCAAAAACAATAAAATACTTAGAAATAAAGTTAACCAAGGAAGTAAAAGATCTGTATAATAAAAACTGCAAGACTTTGCTGAAATAAATCAAAGAAGACACAAATAAATGGAAAGACATTCCAAATCTATGAATTCGAAGAATTAATATGATTAAATTCCCATCAAAATACCATTAGCATTCGTCATAGAAATAGAAAAAAAATCCTAAAATTCATATGAAAACATAAAAAATCCTGAAGAGCCAAAGCAATTCTGAGGAAGAAGAACAAAGCTGGAGATATCATACTTTCTAATTTCAAACTATACTACAAAGCTATAGTAATAAAAACAGTCCGGTATTGGTATTAAAATAGACACATAAACCAATGGAACAAAATGGAGAGCCCAGAATTAAAGCCCCACATGTATGGTTAACTAATATTCGACAAGAGAACCAAGAACATCCAGTGAGGGAAAGAGTCTCTTCAAAAAATATTTCTGGGAAAATTAGATAAATGCATTGAGAACAACGACATTGGACCTCTTTCTTACACCACTCACAAAAAATAATTCAAAATTGATAAAAGACTTAAACCTAAGACCTGGTACCATAAACCTCCTAGAAGAAAATAGAGAGGAAGCTCCTGGACATGGTCTTGGCAATCATTTTCTGGATATGACAACAAAAGTAAAAATGACAAAAACAAAAGTCAACATATGGGACTACATCAAACTTAAAAGCTTTTACACAGCAAAAGCAACAATTAACAAAATGAAATGAAAAGACAACTTAGATAATGAGAGAAATACAATAAACCCTTGGGAATTGGAAAGGTGAAATGGACCAATGTATGGTCATATTTCTATTTATTTGTTTTTCTAATGTAGAGAGACAGGTTACACACATGCTAAGAATTGCTTAAGGATAGAATTGATTGCCCTAAGAAGTAATGATTTTTTGGCATTTGTTGGAGCATAGTTTGTTTAAAGCCAGAGTGGTTATAAGAAAATCAAGGACTAACAATATGGCTTAACTAGCAGGCTTTAAGGTACCTTCCAACTCTGAGAATGTTAGCTATTTATGAAATACCTCCCATGAGTAGGTCATTATTTCCAGCCCAAAGTGGATGCAAACCAGCATAGAGCCTTGGACTTTAAATATGTTTTGATTATGCTGTTCCATCATATACTCTTTCAGTTCAACTTGCAGAAGCTGACACTGCTCAGTGTCTTCACCTTCACAAGCCCAGTCTAAGCTCATCTTAGGTCTGAATTCCTGTCACTGACAGAGACCTCTACTTCTTCCCTGCCCTTCATTCTCATCTCAAAAAGGCAGCTTCCTTGTTACCCTCAAACATGCCTTGTAAGCTCCCAACTCAGAACCTTTGCTTTTGTTTACTTTCCCTGAAATGCTTTTCCAGATTCCTGACTGGCTCCTCTGTTACTTCCTTTATGTCTTTACTCAAACGTCTCATCTCAGTGAGGACTTCCCTAGTCACACAAACTAAAAGTCAACTCTCCATACTGACACTCCATACCTCCCTCTTTTATTTCTTTCTCTTTAGCACTTATCACTACCTAGTATGCTACATATATCTATTTTACAATTCCCGCCAGCATATGAGCACCATAATTTTGATCTGTTTCATTTTCTGCTGTATTCCCAGTGTTTAGAATAGTGCCTGGCACAGAGTTGGCAATCAATACATGTTTGTCAAAAGAATGGAAGAAATGATAAAAGTCCACAATGGGATCAGCCATATTTACTAAGCACTCATTGGGACTTGGCACAATGCTACCACTTTACATCTAATGTGTTCCTGAGTCCTTATGACAACTGAGCTGCAGGTAACAGGCAAGGAAACCAATGCTTAGAGAAGTCAGAAAAATTGTTCATGGTCTCACAGCTGGTCAGCAATGGGAAATGATAATATTCAAGGGTCCATAGGTCACCACTGCCCAGTTCACTAAATCAAAAGTGTGTTTTACCTTACTCTTTTCATTGCTGTCAGCTGAATCACAGGGTTGAGGCCCTGTAGAGTTGACTGGTCGACTGTGCTTCTGTAATAAGGGCATTTGAGGGTTTGAAAAAATTTTTCTAGCATGGATTTGGTAGATTTTATTTGGTGCTGCATCTCAGGGCAGTTTGAGTAAAAAACAAAAATGTTTCAGTTGCCATGGTAACAGAGAGCAGCTGCTCACAAGCTCATTTCCTGTGGAGTGATAATCCCTTCTCCCTAGTTTTAGCAGAGAACAAGTCTGGTAACTTGTTATGATGTGGCTGTCACCAGTGATGATGGTTTTATTTAGAGCTATGTATGATATGTTCTTTTCTCCTTTTCACTTTAAAAGTTAATAAACCATTATAGAAAATTTAGAAAAGAAAATTCATAATCACAGAACCCAACACATTGTTATTTATTCTGATATTTATTGTTCAGAAGGCAATTCTAGTTCTATCATCAACTAGCCATTTGACATTAGGAAGATGTTTTACCCTTTATAAGACAAAATAAATCTGAACTTTCAATGTTGCTAATAATTATTATTTTATAAATTTTGTTTTATCTTTTTTTTAGTTTTTTATAATAAAAAAAAGATTAAAGTAGTCATATAGTCTGGTGCTTAGGGGTTCCAAAAATGTTTGACAGATTTCCTTCTTTTTCTTCATGTTGTTCTCTAACCTGCCACCCCACAGATGCCACCACCCCCAGTGAGCCCTTTTAGAGGTACATTTAAAATGTTAATTATCAAAAAAATAATATATAACCAATAGGAATATAGTACTGACATGTAAAAGCTAAAACTCTTACCACAACCATGGCTTCCACAAATGATCTTTTCAAAGCCTTTGCCTCTCTGCATTTTTAGTGCTAAGTGCATAGGGTGTCTCTATGCTTGAGCCAAAACATCACCTGAAATTCAAAAGACATCACCTGTCTTTTGTACTACACTGGACTCAGAATCACCATCTCCAAAACTTATTTAGCTGCTCAAGTTTCTTTCATCCTTTGCTCTGTGTTCAAAATCCTTAACTAGCATCCTGAAAACTAGCATCCCAGCTCTGTTCCTCATTAGCTGTATGAACTTCAATGCCTTGGTTTTCTCATCTCTGAAATGCAGATGATAATAGACATAATTTAATAATTGTGGTTAAGATTATATAAGTTAACAAACAAAAGTTCTCCACACTATAGCTGGCAGATACTGTCCACACATGGGATAAACACCTGAGCCCTGAGGAGAGAGTAAGAAAATCTCTATTTCCTTCTCTCATTACTCACCATTTTTTTCTTTTTCACTTATAGACTACTTTGCCCATTTCTGAATTTCTTATTTTTTTCTTTACAGAAAGACCCTGATTTTCTGCTGAGTCTTTGGCCTGTTTTCCTTTTCTCAGTCTCTATAATTATTACTTGTATGTACCCTCAGTACCATCATACACACATGTGCAAAACCTTGATGTGAATGAATTTTACCTTTTGTTATACCAAAATTATTTACTGAACACCTTTTAGATTGCCACATATTGTTTCTGGCACTGGTTATCTTTGAGGAGAAGGTCAGCCAAGGTCTCTCCATTTTTAAAGCTTCATTCCAGCAGGTGCTCATAGTCTTCAGTGCTCACATACTTTCTGTTCTGTATCCTGCCCTAGTTACTGACAGTCCTCTATGTTGGGTCCGGTTCTCATAGGATTTTTCTTTGTGATCTTGAACTCAACACGTAATTTAAACTAATATGCCTAAGAGTGTTGCTATTTAAAAACATTTCATTCAGTAACCATTTATTGGACCCCTGCTTTATGCCAATCTCTATATTATCTTCTCTATGTACCTTATATTCATTCATTCTCATGGTGCTGTCTATGAAATAGAACTTTCACCAAAAGAATATCAGTTGAAAAATTAAGACAGGCTTGTAAAATAAATATTTAGGTTGGGTGGTGAGACAGGAGATAAACTTTTAAAAATCATTTTAAGGCCCACTGATTGACATCACTCTGTAACACATTAGATTTGTCAGCCCTTGACGCAGTGTTGAGCTGACATATGTTATGAATGTAATCAAAGACATTCAGAGGAAGGAAATGAAATGATCATTTCTAAAGGTCATGCCATCCAAAAGCAAATAGGAGATTCAAAACATTCAATTGGCATTTACTTAAACTAAAATTTGTGCCAAATGTACAACAAAGGGGGAGTTGTTGTCATTGGGGTTATTGATTCTGCTTAAGGTATTAAGGTATTAACTTGTTGTTAGTCAAATATCCATCTCAGAAATGTTTCTCCTGCATAGTAATGGTGGCATATAACAACGCTCTAGGCTAACCTAATCTCGTTGTCATTTTGGGTTCTGAAACCACCCACATTAAAGGTTCTATCTGGGTTTTAATCCTCATAGAAGAGCTGATGAACTGGGAGTTTTTCTAACAATGAACACCACAATAATGAAGTGTTCACTCCATAAGTTCCACTGTTAATAAGATAAAATCACTCTGGGCAAATAAAACTAACAACACTTTCTTCTAATAGATGTTCAAGCGCCACCTACTTCTTCTGTGTGATAAGACTGCAATAAATTAGTGTTTTGAGTTTGTGTAAGATGCTCTGCTGAGACTAAGAGATTTGTTCAGACTTTCAGAGTTTGTCCTTGCCAGTTAACCTCTATTAACTTTCCATCTACCTACTTCCTCAGGAGCATTAACCCAGGGATGTACAGGGATTTGTGAGTATGCAAATGTCAGACTCTATTCCCCTCAAAGCTAAAGAAGGTCTCCTAACTGGCCATATAAAAGTATCCACCTTCACTGTAGTGAACTAAAATATAGACATTTTATTTTATTTATTTTTCTTTTTTCTTTTTCTTTTTCTGTTTTGCAATATAGACTTTTTAAAATAGCACCTTAGCACTTTCTTCTCACAGTGAGTAGTGACGGTCAATTTAGTTCATGTGCCCTTAAAAGGAATCCTCCAAGACTTGCACAATGACAAGTTAGCCTGTAAGTTAATGGATTTATTTATGTTGAGATTTATATTTCATGCTTAAAGTTTTCTCAGGGATGACTAAAACCAGAGGCATTCTTGTTAGAATTGGTCTATTAATCAACTGACTAGGCCATCCCTATCATCTGTAAATGAGAGGTGATAATCAGAATCTTTTCTAGAGATACAGTGAAGGAGATATGCAGAAAAGCATGCAGAGTACCAGCCAGAGACTGGTCCACAGTAATATCTCACAATGCCTATTGACATTAGAATAATTCTAGATTTGAAAAAATTACCAAAGTTTTCTCAATTCACATTGTTTTGATGCCTCCAACATTGTAACAAGAAAGGTGAAAGGGTAGAAAAAAATAGCACAGAATCTGCAGGATGGCAGCCCTCAGTTGTAGTTCCAGTTATTTGGTGATTAATCCTGGAGATGCTGGTAAAAATCACAACACATTTTAGAAATTTAATTCTTTCCTCTGTGAAACTAAGCTTACCAATGCCTACATCACACAGATACTGGAACAATCAAACAGGATAATTTATGTAGAACTGTTTCAAAAACTGCATATAGCCACATGTAAAGCATTATTGGGATTTTAGTGTTTAGCTTTTGTTAAATGAAAAATCAATAATCTGCTGAAATATCTCTCAGAAGATTGAAAACCCATTAACATTATATTTATTAATAAAACCTGGTAGAGGTTTTAAAATGTTTAGCTTCTGAATTTCAAAGTCATCAAGTCAGAGCAAAACTTTCAAAGCTACAGCATGGAGAGCTGACACATGTCCATAGCTTTACCTTATTTTCTCTCTGTAACTCAACCAGATTGCATTCTGCCTTTTTAGTCAGCGAGTGTAGACATGCGTTTCTCACCCCTAATGTCTTTCACTTTCTTATATATGACAACTGTAAAGTATGCCAAGTGCCTTGACAATGCCTTCAAGAAAAAAAAGTAAGAAGTATTTCACTTTTTAATTGACCAATGCAGAATTTATTTTGGAAATATTCATTTAGTTTTTAATTTTCAAAAATGAGAGCTACAAAAAATGATATGATTTATTTTTTTAAATATATGCCTTAATTATCTTTACCAATGTCCCACGATAATAGAAAACATTGTCGTAACCATCCTCTTACAGAAACAAAAACTTATTAAATGAAAAATGCATTTAAGATTTTTAAAGAAAATAATTTTTCAAATTATCTTCTTTCAACCAGTTTACTGTGCTTTTTGATTTAAATAGTAGGAAGCACTGATAACATAGTTAACTGATTTTAAGACTATATTGGTAATATTTTTAACACTAATTTTAAAATGCACACTCAGCACTTGTTATAACTGGTGATGTTAAAAATAGTATCAAATCAGAGGCCATATACTCGTGTGAGTTTCCTAAGATGGACTCTGCTTTTAGATGTGAAATAACATGATAGAAGGAGAAAGTATGTTTCACATCATGGTTTTGCAGATGGTTGTTACAACTCTTTTTTCTATACCTCAGGTCTTTTCCTCCCTCATCTTGACCCACAGGATGGGCCACAAAGAATATGCTTGCAATAACATGTTCTGGAGAATTATTTGGCTAAGACCAACTGTGATCTGCCATGGACACATTCTCTTTTCTTTGTCTCAGTTCTTGACTCTCAGTTACTGACCTCTGGTTGATTTCTACTCATTTCTTTCTGTTTTTTATTTCAATGCTAGGGTTGATTGCCCAGTGCTTTCTTCATTGGGCTGCTTCTGGTCCATCTATGCATGCTCTTCTAATACAATATGAAAATAATATCTCTTGTCTTGCAGAAACATTTACAAGATTAAATTAATGATGCTTAGCCCAGCACTTGGTATATAAGCTCAGTAAGTTACAGGCATTGTGACACAGATTATCTACTCATACTACTACCAAGTCCACTAAACCAGTAATTAAAATGCAAATAGCTTATCTCTACAACTCATCTAATTACACTTTGCCTTATAAGTCAGTGGGTATAGACACGTTTCTCATCACTAATATCTTTTACTTTCCCACACATGACAACAGTAAAGGATGCTGAAGGCCTTGAATTTTATACTGAAAGAGGTTACTTGCTTTATTAAATTTATTTTTATTTTTTCAACTTTCATTCTAATAAGTCTTTGACTTTGGGTCTGATTTTTATCTTCAAGGTTTCTCACTGTCTCAAACAATTAATTTAGGTTATCTTGATATCTCTGATTCCCAATTTCACATTTGCTTCATTATGTGATTATTCAGTCAGAGTTTGAGTACTCATAACCAATTTTGTGTTGTGATCTAATATGATTTTTTTTTTATAAAATGAGTTTGTCATTAAACAAATCAGTACAAGTTAATTTACAAGTTGTTAAGATACATCATCATCATAAATGGCAAAGTCTGACACCTCAGATGATAAAAAGAAAAAATTTCTTTCTTTTATCTCTTTTCATTTTTTCCAAATGATTTATTTAATTTGAAACTTTATATTTATCAATGGAATATGTGAAGAAATATTCACAAATTATAAGTGTATAGTGCAAAGAATTTCACAATCTGAATACACCCATATGGCCTCTCCACCTGTCTAACTCTTGAATGCAAGAACATGAGTCCTTAAATTCAGCAGTCCTCCTCTTCTCTCTCCTTCCCCTCCTCTTCTTCTTTCTCCTTTTCTTCCTCAACTACACTCAGAATCTGAGAACATTTCTTGTGAAAACATAACATCCATAGGGTGATGCTTTATGGGACAAAAATGAAGTTTTGAGATGAACAGCTATTCTGAGTTTCCACCAAGCTTGGGTAGAGAATCTCACTATTTTTTCTCTTTTAAAATTTTTAAATTATTTATTATAAAATATTTTATTTTAATTATAATTGGCATACAGTATTTTATTATTTTCACATGTACAATATAGTGATTCAACATTTATATACTTTACCAAGTGATCAGCACAATAAGTCTAGTAATCATTTGTCACTGTAGATAATTACTATGAGGTAGAATTTCACTTTCTAAACAAGAATATGACGATATATTTAGGGTTTATTATTTGTATAAGAGTAAAAATTCATGCAAGCAATAGAATGATGGCCATTGGGGAAGAATCAAGAATACACTAATACTAGTCTTTCATGCCATATGTGAAATGGTGATAATAGAGGTAGAATAATGACTTTAAGCAATGAAATAAGTGAGAAAAAAGGGGATATTTTTTAGGGTGTTTATATTTTAAATCTTAAGGTTGTGTCTCTCTAAAATTATTGCTTTGGGCAATCAGGTGTTCTTGCAAATTTGGATAGAAAGACCTTAGATAAAAATCTGATAAATGTCTACCCAAAGAGCTAAAGATAATATTAAGTTCTGCCTCCTTTTTCTATTTTGGATCCCATTACTCAACTCTCCTGAGTATTTCACCAGTGAGACCAACCCTTTTACTGGACATCATAAAAAAAAAAAAAATTAAGTGAATATTGTGACAACTTTGGCTGTGAGACTATGTTAACTGCCTGGCATTTCAACTTAAACAAAAAGAACAGAAGTAGTAATAATGAGGACAAGTTTGTGAGTAGGTTCTACATAGGAAGCATGATTTCATATAAGTCAGCACTAAGAAAGGGTGCAGTTAAATTGACATTTGGACAAGAACCACTGGAATAATTGGCACAGCTCAATAATATGGAAAATCTCAAAGTATCAAGGAAGACTATGTCTAATAGCGTGCTTGTAGAGGTTTAGCAATAAAATATCTTATTTTTAAATCATCTTCATGTATTTTCTGATAGGTGACATGTCCATATCATTCTCAACCCAATTAACCTAAAATGCAAGAAATAATATGAGAACCATTGAGAAAATGGTAATTCTACATATAAAAAAAGCTGTTCTTTCTTTCACTATAACTATTATTTTTAATCTACTCCAAGCTTGGACTAAATTTCAGGCACTTGAAATGACAGGAAATGACTGTCAGGCTATTCAAATATTTTCTCATCAACTTGATGAACACTGAGAAAAATATATCCCCTTGGATAGATAAAGAGTAAATGATTACAGTAAGTCCTATCAGAAATAATCTTTATAAAAAGCCAAATTTTGAATCTCTTAGGTATTTTCTAATGCTGTTAATTTTCTTATGTGATGATGTAAGTAAAAATGCATTCAAATAGGAAACATATTTATATTTAACAACTATGCAGAGAGGAAGACTAGTTTTCATTTGTAAAATATCAAATCTTGGTTTGTGTCATTATACGCTGTTTTCTCTTTGCTCAGCCATTTAAATATCTTGTATGTTGGACTGATATTATGCATGCTCAACCATCCACCATCACCATCATAAACTTCCCCAGGAGTTTTGGATATCTAGTAAGTAATACTATAAAATGTGCTTCTTGGGTATATTTGTGACTCATCTTTCTGTCTGTGGAAACAATTCATCTTTAGAGAGAAGAAAGTCAGAAAGAAAATTAAATCATAGGCAAACACTGAAGAGGGATTTTGAACTTTTTCAATAACTTGTATTCTAGTCATTTCTGAAGCCTATATGCCTTAGGGGCCAGAGAAGCAAAGAAAACAGAAAAGACTATTCATTTAGTGTGTATCTTGGGATATAATATTACATAAAATTATAAAAATGCAGTCTGAAAAAAAATGGCGTAGATGACAGAGGCTCTGTTCATCCATCTGGTGACCAAATCAAAGTTGCAATGGAAACAAGGAGAAAACACCAAGGAAAAATCACCTGGTATCTAGATGAACAAACCATACAACTAGGGAGAAATCTAAGAAAGCACCTTGCAATGGCAGACGGTAGACAAGGTGAGCACGCAAAGCTGCCCAGGCTGAGTGGGACCGAAGCCATAGACAGTGGCATCTGGCAGCTGCAGATGCCTCTTAAAGGGCCTGTGTCCACAAGCAGACTTTCGTGGTGATGGACCTGCTAATTCTGAGCACCACTGCTGGTCCTGCTACATAGGAGGTTGGGATGGGGCAGAGGGGGCTTCAGGGACTTAAAGGGGGACACTGAGTTGTCAGATTGAAGGCTGAGGGGACACTCGCTCTATACAGAAGTCCTGGTGATATCCATTGTTCCCCTGGTAAGCCCTCCCCACTCCCAATATGTGGACTCAGGGTCACCATAGTGGAGATGTCATCAAACTGGATAACAGAGGTCAGTTTGCCCAAAGGATTCCTTGAACCTCCACCTCCCCCAACTCATATCCCCATTCAAGCCACATTCAGGTGTGTCCTAGCTTAGTCAGGTGCCCTTTGCTGAGCAGCACAGTAGACTCACATTGGAGGCAGCTGGCCTCATTTTCTGGTATGGTCTTTTGCGGCAACTATAAGCATAGCATCTGTGGATAGCTTGCTGAATCTTAATAGGTGGCCCTGGAAGGGCACAAGTTGGGGCTAAAACTGGTCTGCAGTGGAACCCCATTCAGAACTTTGCCACTGGACACCTACCACACAAAGTCACTCCAATAAGACCAGGAGATTTAGGAGCTTTGCTTAGTACATAGAAACAGACACAGAAAGGAAGCCAAAATGTGAAGACAAGGAGGCAGTCACCATATGGGAGAACAGAAGAGAGATCCAGAAATAGTGGAGTCAAGCAATCTAACAGACGCAGAGTTCAAACCAATGGTTATAAAGATGCTCAATAAACTTAAGGAAAGTGTAGATGAATTCAGTGAGAACTTTAACAAAGAGAAAAACAAAACATAAAAATGGAATTGGAAATTACAAAAGGGAATCAGTCAGAAATGAAAAATATTATCTAACATGAGAAGTAAATTAAATGGAATAAACAAAGTGAATAAAGAAGAGGAGCAATTGACCTACATTGAGGATGGGAACGCCAAGGAATTCAATTAGAATGGCAAGGAAAAAAAACATGACGATAAAAATAATTTCAGGAGCATATGAGACACTATTAAAGGTCCAAATATCCATCTGATTGGTGTAATTGAAGAAAATCAAAATGTTGAACAGCTGTTTAAAGAAATAATGATGGAAACTTCCTTAACCTGGTGAAGAAAATGGAAGCTCAAAGAATTCCTAAAATCAGTGATCCAAAGAGGCCCACACCAAGACACATCATGATTAAAATGTCAAAAGTTAAATACAAAGAGAGACTCTGAAAAGCAGCAAGAAAATACAGTTACCTGCAAGGGAGCTCCCATAAGACTGGAAGCTGATTTCTGAAAAGAAGCTATGCAGGACAGAAAGACTTGACAGAAAATATTTAAAGTGATAAAAACCCAGGATCTACAACCAAGAATACTTTATCCAGCAAAGCTATCATTTAGAGTTGAAAGACTGATAAAGAGCTTCCCAGACAAAAATAAGCTAAGGGAATTTATCATTATCAAGGCAATATTACAGGAAATGTTGGAAGGACTTCTTTAAGAAGAAAAAACATGTATCAAAAACAGGGATAAAAAATGGTAATAACTATTCCTATCAAAAAGTACCTGAAATGGAAATGAATTAAGTTCTCCAACCAAAAGATGGAGTGCCTGAATGGATAAGAAAACAATACCCCTACATATGCTGCCTACAAAAGACTCACTTCAGATTAAGACACACACAGAGTAAAAGGAATGGATAGAAAAAGATATTGCCTTGCTGAATCTAGAGGGTATTGTGCTGAATGAAATGGGTCAAATAGAGAAAAACAAATGTCATTTGATTTCATATACATGTGAAGTATAAGGAACAAAATCAACAACAATGACAACAAAGTGGAAATAAACTCATAGATATAGAGAATATTTATAGGGATACTAGATGGGAGGGCATTTGGATGGGACCAAAAAAAAAAGCAAAGAGATTAAGAGGTACAAATGGATAATTGCAGAATAGACATGGAGATGTAGAGTATAGCATGGGGAAGATGGTTAATGTTGTAATAAATATGTAAGGGGGAAGAGAGGTACTAAATTTAGTGGGGTGATCATTTTTGCGAGTCATGTGGATCTCTGATCACTATGCTATGCAACTAAAACTGGCATATTATTATATGTAAACTATAACTGATAAAAATCATTGATTTGTACAATGTAAATACCAGCAACTAATTGTCTATTATATTTCAATGAAGTTTTAAAAAATATAAAAATGTTTGGTGGTCTTAATAAAAAAAATTGTGGAACTAACTTAGTATAAGTTCTTTCTCTTGAAAAAACATTATCCCATACAAAAATGCATTTTTTCATTAATATATATATATATATATATATATATATCCTAGATTGTATATACATATATATCCTAGATTGTATATTACTGACTGTCTATACTTGCAAAAATGTTTCTGTGGTAAATATATTTTCTAATCAGATTCATTTGTCAGTAGTAAACATGAAAATATATTATGTGTATGCAGATATCTGTGTGTATACATGTGTGTATTATATATACATGTGTAGATATATAATAATTATGTAGAAATTACTATTTTAGACTGCTGTCAAGCTCTTCCAAGGAGCCAAGTTTTCTACAGGATGAAGGAAAAATAGTTTTTGAAAGTGGGAGTTATTCTGAAGCAGGTACCTGTGATTTCTGCAGGCCTTGAGTTACAGCAAGAAAAAGAGAACTATCCTCACATATGAGAGATGCACTTTATAACTTAAGAAGTAACATAAACTCATTTGACTCCTCTAATGTTATATGAAAGTTGTGCCATTTTCAAGTTGTATCCAGTTACAAATATATACAACAAGCGTTACAAGTTTAGTTTTGTAAAAAAAAAAAAAAAAAGCCATTTTATTATGCTTATAGAGTCTGTGTCTCAGAAATTTGGAAAACGCACAATAGGGAATACTTGTTACTTTTCTATAATGTCTGGGGACTCTATTGTGAAATCTGAAGGCTGAGGGTGAATTGATAGAGAGGCTTGTTATTATATGAGGCACATTCATCTGGGTTGGCAGAACTTGAAGATTTGGGCTGCCAAGAAAAAAAACCATCTGTACATGGCCTCCCTTGTGACTTGACGTCCTTAGAGCATAACAGCCTCAGAGAAACTGTACTTCTTACATGATGGCCCAAGGATCCAAGAGCTAGTATTCTAGTGAAAAAAACAAAAGGAGCATTGCCTTTTATGATTGAGCCTTAAAAATCAAGCAGCTCACTTCCATCTCATTCTATTCATTACAAGTGAGTCATCAACATGCAGATTAAATAGGAGGGGAATTAGAGTCCACCTATTAGACAGGGTTCAATACTGGCAGTGTTCTACAGGGGCCTGGGAGGATATGGGATATTGTTGCAGCCATCTTTTGAAAATACAGTATGCCACAGAAGCTAAGGTTCAAAGAAACCAAATAACTTGCTGAAAAAGAACAATAATTGGTAAAACCAACAGTAGATATTTAACTGGAAGATGGTATTTGTGGTCTAAAAGCCATTGTTCAAAGTCGGCAGAAAACAACTTAGATGAAATTGTATCACAGCCACAAAAAAAGGAGTGTGCACCTCAATATAATTAGAGCACCTTAAACCTTCAAAATTGAAAATTGTATCTCTGATACCTATTTTTCTCTTGGGGACCCTCCTTTGACCCCTCACTATATTAAATTCCTATATCTTGAATGTTCTAAGTTTTATTCAATATTCAGGAAATATCTTAATCTAATGCAATGTTAGAGCAGATTTCTCATTGCCAAGCTCATAACATGAGGTTTGTGTTGCACAATTTAATGATATCTGGTGGTTCTGCTTTACAGCAGACATTCATTTTTCCCCTGAGGCTTTTCATCAGTGCCGAGTCGGTTTTTGTCGGGTATGATGCTTATTTCTCAGCATGCTGGAACTTGAAGATATTTTCCAGCAGCAGCTGAGTGTCATCAACAAGGACATATGTCTTAAACAAGAACTCTCTCCCATGATGACATTCAGACTCCCAGGGAAAAATGAGCCATCATTCAAGGTGCAATTGAAGAAGGACAGCAGGGATATTCTAGATCAGTAGCTGAAGCAGATGGCTTTCTGTTCCCAGAGCAGCAGCTGGCATTGCTAAGAATACTGGCATGATGTTTCTCAGGTGTCTTCATAGTGGAGCTAGCAGTGTCCTGGCACGTGAGGAGGTGAAGGAGTTAATGGCAAAGGCCATATCATGGGCCTCTGACTTAACAGAAGCAAATGTATTTCATGCCTTGTTTATAAATTGGATTCCACCCAAATTATATGTCGTTAAACCCATATTCAGGTTACTTCAGCCTTTATAAATAAAGGACCTATAGTCATTCTACCATCAATGGATGCCTAACTAACAAAGCATCAAAGTGAAGAAAAGATTGTCCAAATGGCTCTCCTTATGTACTTTTGGATGACTTCTTATTATGGTCCTTTTGCCCCATACTTAGAATTACCAACCACATCTGTTTTTCCCAGGGCACAGATGCTATTTCCAGGAAGCCAGTGTTTTTTCTTAGCCTTAATAAATCCAGCAAAGGTACTGCTATTTGACCTAGACTGATGTGCAGTAGCTTCCAGAAGGATAAAAGCTAATAGGCATGCAAAAAGCTTAACCTTTTACAAAATTCAGACACATTGAAACATAGTAGATAAATCACATATTTGAGAATCAGTCTGCACTCTGTAGGTGTCTGACTTTGCTGAATTCCTCAGTCTTGTTGAATTTTAGTTTCTCCTCTTCAAAATCGGTTTTAAATGTGCTATATAGAATTGCTATATGCTTTAAATAGCGGAAATAGTTAAACAAATATAACATGACCTCAAAAATTATGTATGTTGTATTTACTCAGTAAGTTTGTTAAAATTGGTAATTTCTTGTTCCCACTCCCATTGTGCCTTCGACAGGGCCCAGGAATCTGCATTTAACAAGCTCCATGAACAACTCTAGTCTTAGAATGACAAAAAGTAGGACACATCACTCAATGAAGATAGAAATGAAGAACAACAATAATATCTTTTAAAAGTATAGAACAACCAAATATGAGCAGATATCCTTTCAGGAGCTTTAAAAAGTAATGCATGAATGGGCACAATGGCCTCTGGACTTGCCCATATGCTTTTTCTTTACAATCATAGGAGATGCTTCACCAAAAAACAAAATTTATAAACTTTTTTTTAGAAGTAGACCCTAGACTCAACTCAGGTAAATGTCGTTTCTTCCTGGGCACTGAGGGTTCTACTACAACTTTGTGTTCCATCAGATAGATTGTGGTTTCTTTGCTGACAAAATTTTGTAGATCTCTATCCCGTGGTGCCAGCTGTTGATGAAAGGTCAGATTACCTCCAGGTAGTGACAGCAATGCCTTTGGTGTGCCCCCTCCCTTCCACACACATTCACAGACATTGGCCCAGCTGTCAGCCAGCATTAAGGCTTGTCTCTAGTTACCATCCACTCCCTGGATAGTTCAAAAACACTCAGCTTTCTCCTCTCCGCTAACTAGTTCAGCAAATGTATATTCAACTCAGGCCATGGACTTTAATTTCTTGCTTAAAATGGTGAGAGGAGATTTGACTCATTGGGGGAAAAGAAAGAGAAACATTAAATGGTAGATACAGTCAGAACTTGATCAGTGATTGAGATTCACTAAATGCAAAGTGTACATAATTATTTAATACAGACTCATCTCCTGCTACATAGTATGCTCTTTACTTATATTTTGTAAATTTTTACTACAACAGTATGAGGTTTCTGTGTTCATACTAGTTTTACAGATGAAGAATCTGGAGCTTTACAGGTATATACATATACCAAAATTTCTCAAACTCTATGTTTTTAAAACATGCATTTTATTTTATGTCAATTATGCCTCATTAATCCTGGAAAAGAAAACAAGTGGAGTCCCACATGATGTGTCCAAGACAGCACAAATAGAAAACAGTACTTCTGTCTTCTCACCTCTGAAATGTATGTTCTCAGTCACCAAGCCAGGCAACAGAGTACTGGGGAAAGAAGTTACCACCTCACTGGAATAAAAGTAGATGGAGTGAAAATGAGGGTACAGAGGCATTTCAGTTTTCCTTAGACTATTAGCACCTCCTGATGTGGAAGAAAATGAAGCCAAAACTGTGGTATTTTGATTCCAAGTTGCCCAGGTTGATCTGTTCTGTCATTTGTGATATATTCTGTCATTTGTTTCTAGGGATAGAGATGCTGGTAGTGTTAGCAGGTTCAACCCTGATGAGATCTATTCTTAAAGAGAAAATTTTGTGCCATGGCCACACATCATATCTCTACTACAAAGGCAGCTATTAGTCAAAGGAGACTGGGATTATTATCTGCCTCAGAAGAATAGACAAATAGTGCAAACTCAGAACTCTAAACTGTAATCTCTCTCAGGGCACAGATTATGATGTCTTATCATAATCATAACACATGTAGTTGATCAATACTGGTTTTTGGTATAAATGATTGAATGACCCACCAATTCTAAAATATTAAATCAAGTGGTTCTTCTATCATTAGATTTATATTCAAAAGTTACAATGCTATAAATATTGTACTATATTTATTTTAGAAAATAGTAGACATGAATATCTAAACTAAAATATGGAAATAATCTAAAGATTTCAATTACCTGTACTTTTCCTATGAGGTAAATGACATCATTTACATTATAATTAACTTTTTTCTGAAACTGCATTTTGTAGTAACCTCCTGGCTATTTATTAGGGGAACATTAAACTGCATTAGCAGACAAAATAACATCCTATTAACTTTTAGCTTGCTCTGTTTGTTTTTCCACAAAATTCAGCTCATCATAGCTTCTTTAAAGAAATATTGCTCCCGTTTTTGTAAATAGTCATAATTAGTTATATTTCCATACTTTATTAAGGAATAATGGAAGTTTTATACACTATAGCTACATTGTACATTATAGGATATGAATGAAATGAATCATGAGGTGTGCCAATATAATTTCAAAAATTGTAAGAAAACATCTTTTTATTATCCGACTTTAAAACTGTTAACTCAGATAAAAAGAGGATTCTTTTATTCCCTAGTAATGGAGACTTACAGAAATCAAAATTATATTTTTTTCCAGCAACTGGCCCAAGTTTCCTTTGTCAATTCTGTAGGCCATGCAATGTGTTTTTTTTTTTTTTTTTTTTTTTGATAGGGAATATGAATTCAGTGGATTTGGAAATATGAGGCTGTTAACTTTCAAAACCTCTCTGTTAGCAGACAAGCTCAATCAGTATAAAAAACACAATGAGGCATGGAATTGTTATGTGGCATTCTGTAGCAATATAATTTATTCCTTGAAACACCTAAAAATGAACACATACATTTCAGAGGCAGAAAAACATGTATTCTACACTGTAGGCTAAGATTAATTTAGCATGAGGAATAAAGTTTCAAAAGCATATTGGGAAAGTGTGCCTGTTTAGATGTCTTGGGTGTAAAGTTTATGATGTTATGAGGGAATAGAGGATACTGCGCAGAAGGTAGAAAATGGAACAGAAACTAGGGATTTCATGATTAAGAACCTATAGCTACGAAATTTTTGAGTCCCCTTCTTTCCTGTCTATGCTGAAGAGATTTTGCCATTCCGTGGATTCTTTTCTTTTAAAAATGTACTTATGGTACAGTTTGAACTTTTGATTGTAAAAACAAACAAACAAACAAACAAACAAACAAACAAAAAGCACTAGCTAATTGAATTGTAAGAATCCATCGAATTGCCTCTATAATTTTTTAAAGAAAAGCTTAAACTCTGTTGTCTTTGTTGAATAATAACAATAATAGGCTTCTTCGTTTTTTTTTTTTTGCCATTGTCTTGCAGTGAGATTTTTTTTCCAACTTAATCTTTTTTTATTTATAATTGGCAGAGAATAACAGCATCCTGATTCTTTCTCTGTTTTGCATAAGCAAAATGATGTGTTTAGCAACATGCATTTAATAATCCATTTAGAAAAATGTAGAATGTAAAAGTATTTGTTCTATTGTCCTGCCTGGCTTCCCTACTATACTAATCCTCTTACCCCTTAACAAAGAGGAAAAATGAAGGCAAATCATTCACTTTCGGTACTAAAGGGGCCAGAATGTGTACTTTGGAATGCAGTTTTAGGTCTTAAATCAATGATATTTGCATAGATGAAACCATGGGACAAAGAAGAGAGGAGGGAAAGGAATGACAGTGAGGAGAAAACCCACTTTGAAACCATTGAAAATGAACTCTGTGTGTGTTTAATATAGCACCCTGGGGATTGGAGCTATTGCACCAAGAAGTCAGTGAGAATGTGCATCAGAAATAGATTTGAACTGCACATGATGCTGATTAGAAAATATGCTAGAAAAGAGGTAATTACAGCTGAGGACAACAAGTTGACAACCACAGCTGGGAATGTGCAAATACACAGACAGCATGCCAGGGCATCTTGTCCATACACCAAGGCAGCTTTCCCACTGGCCAAGGCATAGTCCCCACAGGCCAGGGCACAGAGACTAGAGAAACTTGTCCCAACTTCAGCCTTCATGGCATGTCTTAAAGCCTAATCTTAGATCCAAACAAGTTGTCACATTTTCATCTTTCCCTCTGAAATTACTTCTACTACATTAAACAATCACACTAGATGAAGACTGTGATTAAGCCAGAATTTCTAGCCTCTTTCTGGACAAGCTGATTTTATTTCTCACCACTCAATTCAGCTGGCAGGTCCAACAAACAACTGAGTTAAAGAGCCCTGCCAGAGAAATTCACGAGGGAGCCTTTTAGGTTTGCCCCTTCACTTTTCAATATCCAAGCAAATCATGCCTGTCTAGACTGAAGAGAACCACATAAAACTGCAAAAGAGGCTGTCTTCCATACTGGTAAAGAATCATGAGTAATTCTCA
Organism: Cynopterus sphinx; assembly: GCA_030015415.1. Lineage (NCBI taxonomy): Eukaryota > Metazoa > Chordata > Mammalia > Chiroptera > Pteropodidae > Cynopterus > Cynopterus sphinx. Next base: position 22,146,657 of record CM057388.1, on the reverse strand, counting down.
AGTTATGGTGAAATGAGCCTCATTTACGTAATCAGAATATATAAAGGAAGAATTCTCCTGATAATATCAGATTAGCTCCTATTCTAGTGTCCTTATTTCACTCTAATGTTCCAAGAGTGAATCTCTGGTTTGCTCTTCTGCAAACTAGAGTCTTCTCATTTGTTCTTGCCCAGTATTTTTCACGTTTTAATATTAGCACTTTTTTTAAGTCAAAGGATTTTTCAGTTTTATTATATTACAATCAAATTATGAATAGTATCTGTATTTTATTTATTTCTGTATTCTTCATATCACCAACTTCTCAGTAGGCTCTCAGGGAATGTAATTTAAAAATAATAGTTTCCCTGGTGATAGATGGGTACTACACTTATTAGCACTATCAAAAATGTTTGGATAGCATACAGCTTAGGAATTCATAGCATTGTTAACATTTAAAAGTCTAAGGTGGGTCTCTTTAAGATACTAGATCTTTTTATTTGGCTTTCACTTCCCAGAGGAAAAAATGTCTGTTAAGATAAGAATCACACCACGTGTGAAAATAGTAATTATAAGATATATGTGAGATATATTGTATGCATATGTATCTTATAAGCTATACAAGATATGCATACATGTAAGATATATATTATAAAATGTATAAGATATATGCACAAGATGTATATATGTAGTTGATATATTTAATATACATACATATATGTAAATACATACACACACCTTTGCTAAATGTCTTAGATAAAATTAAAACACAGAATAAAGGCCATCTCTTTGTTAGAGGAGTTTAAAAATTTATTGGAAAATGTGCATAGACACTAAAATTGAGAATTATGGAATGGTACAGTATGAATGAAAACAGCAATTATTATTAGAAAGTACACATTTTTCTTTATAAATTGCCTTTGCTTATTTATACACCCATGGAAATATTACTAACAGACTATCCTTTCTTAGAGGAGTGCAAAGACCATGAATATTTTGTGAGTCATTTCTCATTTTACTTAACAAGAACAAAAAATCAAATCAAAAGAAAGGCATTTTTCAAATTGGTGTAAAGCTTCTTCAGTGAGCCCATTATTCGAGTAATCACAGGCTATCTGCTTCTTTATAGCCATCCTAACTACTGGGACAAGTTCCAATCTTTATTTTTTAAATGTCACAGTATACAAAGGACCATAGAAAGAGAGGGTCTCTCATTCTTGTGGGACAATTTAGCATATAGATTCTCACAAACTCTTACAAGGAGGTAGCAAGAATGAGAGGAGAGACAAATGACTCCCAGGATAGTCGTTACATTTGAGGAAAAGCCAAAAAGCCAAGTTATGGGGGCCTAGGCTTAGAAGAGAGAGGCCATCAGTGAGGGACCGAGTCACCAAGAGCATTCTCATTACTTGGATTGCTCTGAGATCATGCATCCAGCTTGGCAGTCAGGTGAGGTGGGACCATTAACTGATCAGGATCCTGATTTGTGGTGCATTGTCACAAGGAAGCACAAATAGAACCACAAGAGATACTCTTGCAACCGTCATGTGCCTCATCCTCAGAAATGGCATATAAGGCTTCCCAAAGGAAAAGACTATGATATTATTAGAGAAGGGATGAAAAAAGTGAAAATGAAAGTGAATGACACTTCTAAATATGTGTATAGTGCATGACGTGTAGGAAACCATTTTTTTATAAGTGAAAAGTTATTGTAAAAGCCATTAAACTTATAAAATTAGAGTCTTCAAGATTTTCTCCAGATGAAACCTCCTTTTCATTTCACTAAAGGGGAAAAATTAGTAGGGCGTGAGGAAGGACCATGATGGCTGTGTATAATCTGGAAGGGCAGTGAGGAAAAGGAAGGCAGAATTAACATTCTTGAGTCACCTGGCTATGGGAAAGGCCAAAAACCAGATGGTGCGATGCAGGGGTGGCTGTTCTCATGTCTCTTGGAGTAACCTGATCTGTCTTAGAGAGTGAAAAAGTGGTCATAAGGGACCATTGGAAGGGCATATTGTAGAGGGAATTTATATTACAGAAAAAAGGATAAGTGCTATTCCTGCATTCTTCCAGATGATCCATTTATTATTTGATATTTAATGAAGTTTAGCAGGGAATATTGATAATGTTGATCCCCCAAAATCATACTCTGATTAATTTTAAACATAATATATATTTTGCCAGTTTGGAGAATATATGAAATCTGTTTTTTATTATTGTGGTTAAATATATGTAACATAAAATTTGTCCTTTTAACCAGTTTTTAATGGATAATTCATTAGCATTGTTAGAAATTACACGACTGCCAGTTAATGCCAGTTAATGCACAAGATTGACCCAGGCTAGTACCTAGAAGCTCCTTGCCCCTTCCCCTGCCCTTGGAATGTATGTTTTGCCCATAATTCTCACATTAGGAGCTGTTTCAAGGACTTAGTCCTGAGACAGTAAGGTGTTGTTGAGACCAGCTGGACTGAACCCCATTAAGCCTTCTATATAAACTATAAGATTCTGGTGAGAGAGTGAAGAGATCTACTTGTCTTGCAGCCATCCAAGACAAACCTCTTAAGTAAGTTCCCTTGCTTATTAAACCTGCCACCTACCAATCTAAAGTAATCTACCTCTTTTTTTGGTCTCCCCTTGTCTTCTGTGTATGAGGGGCCAGGTTGAGAGCCAACAACTATTAAATACATTCACATTATTGTGTAACTGTGAAACCAACAGTCAACAGTAAACATGTTTATGTATTAGATGGTAGTCTAGAGATATAAGTATAGGCTTTAACTAAATGTTTCAATTGCTTTGGTAGTCACGTAGATTATAGTCAAAGATTAAGAAATATGTTAGCCATGTTCTGAAGGCCTGCCTATAAAATAAGTTCCAGGAGAAATGTTTAAAAGTACACTTTGATTAAGATAGTAGGAAAATAAAGCTAGTTAGGCACTAAACAATGATAGCTTAAACAATGGCAATGGTCACAAGATGTCTAGTTTCTGTTTTCTGTTTTAAAGATAACATTACTGACATACAACTATGACAATTTTTTTGAGATTCTTGGTTCTTCCTGCTGAGCACCCCTTGTTCTCACAATATAATTTTAAGTTGCTGATGTCCTGTTTCTTTGTCAAGCAGAAGGAGATAACTCCAAGATCACAAGGAGAATTTATGAGTTTGTTTTACAGAAGGAATAAATGCCTTTAAGAAAGTTGTGATCAGCTGCTGACGCCCAGAAGTCTGGTTGCACACAAAATATCTGTGACCGAAGAAATGCAGTATTCCCTTCAGTTCCCTGAAACTCCCCATCCCTTACACTCTAGCCACATAAAAAGAACCTACTTTTCCTTTTGGGGGAAGATGACTTTGAGAAGTCCTGCTCTCCTGTCCTCTCTTTTTGGACAAATTTCATAAACCTTTTCTCCAGGAACTGGTGTCTCAGTGTTTGGCTTACTAGTATATCAGGTATAAGAATCTGAATTTTGGGGGATGATCAGTAGCAAACATAACCTCCTTGAGTCTCCAGAGTATTTTCATCTTCCCAAACTGAAACTCCATAACCATTAAACAATAACTCCCCATTTCTCCTCCCAGTCCCTGGCAACTTACACTCTAATTTATATTTCTATGAATCTGACTAAGTACCTCGTATAAATAAAATTACACAATATTTGTCCTTTTTATCTGACTTATTTCATTTAGCATATTGTATTATAGGCTCATTTATATAGAAGCATATGTAATAATTAATTTCCCTTTTAAATATGAATAATATTTCATCATATGGATAAATTGAATTTTGTTTATTTATTTATCCATCACTAGACATTTGCATTGTTTCCACCTTTCAGCTATTGTGAATAATGCTGCGCTGAACACTCTTTCACTATACTAAATTTTAAAAACAAATAAAAATTCCAATTGGTCACATAAAATGACAGGATTAGAATAAATTAAGTTCTTTTTCTTTGCTTGATTAATTCTTGTCTAATTTGCATCTTCTCTTTAAGTGTTCACATCCCTGAGAACATAAGAACTCTCTCTAAGAACACATGTAGCTTAATATTTTATGTTAGGACCTCTTGTATAATGGGTTTTCTAAATTAACTTGTTTTCATAAGGATAAATAATTTAAAATGTGCTTATTTAAAGATTTAATCTATAGTATTAAAACTCATGAGTGACCACAGAAAGAATTTAGAATTTACATTAACCAACAGAAAATTTCTCAGGATAGGAATATTTTATCCCAGATATTATTTATAATTGTTCATCATATGTAATATAAAGCCAACTGACTTTCAGTTAATTGTGTTATCATCTGTAGGATTGCCACAGATGATGTATTCTCTTAGTGCTGACATTTGGGGTTGACAGACTTCTCCCACAGTTGGTCCTCGGTAAGTCACCAGGATAAGAACTGGCATTTAGTTTTATCTGTTATTTATGGTGCTCCATGACTACGAAAGCTATCATACTCTTTAAAATTTTATTCCCAAGACTAAAAATGTTTTGCAAACAGAATGTTCATATTTTGGAAAACTGTGCCTCTATATTTGAAAACTTCATAAAACCAAAATTTATAACCAATATTTTTCTTCATCTGGTGGAAAATCATACAATCACTTTTACTTAAATATTTTCTGGACTAAAAATCTCTGAGTACAAAAGGTGGAAGAAGTAATCAGTTTTTTTCAAAGTTGAAAATCCAAATATATTCTATAGCCAGTAAAAGTACAGCCCTGGATCTCATTGCCAAATGGGAAATTTATATAACAATGAACATTTTGAAGAGCAAGCTCTCATTTATTAATGTTTTCTATATTTTTCTTTGGAAAAAGTAATGTCAAACCCCATGGGATGACAGCTTAAGGTGAAAGGCATGAGAACAGGTCAAAGAAACTTAGTTACTCTTATGGCAAAACTAAAACAGAGCTGAAGAGCTGCAGAAAGGAAGGGTGATCACCAAAGAACATAAAAGAGAACTGGTAAGGTTAATCTTGTTCTTGATGTGATGGGTAAAGGATAATAATTGAAAATGGTAATGGACTTCCACCTCTATTCAAGATCTATTAATAGGCTGGATTTACCCTCATATATGAATAAGCTAGAAAACACTGGCTAAAGTATATGAAACAAATTTCTTAAAGTATTGACCATTAGGCAGTGAGGGTCAGTGATCCCTAAGACTTGGGAAATAAACTGGTTAATCTGAATATGGATAAAATGAGCAGGGCAAAGGATGATATTTTTAAAAAGTGGCGCAAGATATCAGAGGTTGGAATATGGGATAGATCATGTTCTATCAGAAATAATGGAGGCACTTAGACAGGTAAAACTGAGAAAATAGATAAAGGGTAATGTTTTAATTTGGGGTTTTGTTTTGTGTTTTCCTGTGCTTTGTTTTTCTGAACTCCTGGACACATTCTTCAAGTTTAGGAGTCAGATGGAGAGGCCTTAAAGTCAATGTAATTTGTAGTCAAAGATCAGTAAATTTAGGGCCAGAAAAGATACATTTAAAAATGATACAAAGACTGCTGATAGCTGTACTTTTAAAGGGATTTGAGTTCCGCAAGGAAGCTCAAACCAAAGCAGTTGAACGTTAAAACAGGCCCATTTTCATTCTACCTTATGCTAGATCTTTATAATTCAAACTAGTGAAAGAGTGACAATTGTCCATTGAGTTGAGGTAGTGAGTAACTCAGCTTGAATTTCACTATGCCTTCAATTTTCTAAATAATAGAAGTGAAAAGCAGATGTGTAAGAGTCATTTGTTCTTGTTTGAGGTATTTTCTTCTTACCATTACCAGTGACTTAAGTAAGAAGAAATTTAACAAGCTATTAAAATTATTTAAATATTCCTAAAAAATAAGGAAACTTCTTTAGTTTCAGCATAAACATGTAGGCACCCTTTCCCACTAAATGTGCTCTCATCTTTATGGCTTTCATTTGCTCATTTAGAGCTGGGATTTCTGCCAAGCTTCTAGTGAAATAAGACATGCTTATGACTAAGACTGAATTTCAGAGCTTCAAAAAACTTCAACTAGATACTTAAGAAACTTGATATCTGAAAATAGATACCTGAGAATTATGCCTCTATGGGACTTGACAAGTGAAGATTTACTTTCTAATCTTTAAGTGTGTCTAGTGTGAGTACAGAAGGAGAAACTGAGTTCAGGCTTAACAGCTGTGAATATTGCATGTCACAAAGGCCAGCATCAAGCCCTGCTGTAACTATACTGGCTGGTTGGCCAGTATTGTCACAATGAAATTCCAATGGCTTTCATGATGTGGAATTTAGAATTTAAAGGCTATTTAAGAGAACAAACATCTGGAAAGAGTGGCACAGAGTGTACCAAGAATTCTAAGGACCTTTTTACTCTTTTAACTTTTTCACAGTCTTCACAAGACAGCAGTATGAAAAGAGCAGGAAAGGAACACTGCTCAATTAGCCACAAGTTTTAGCATGTGTGCTGAGGCACGGAAACAAATACTGTTCTCTAAGGAGGACTTTGATAAGTCATCCACTTTGGCATATATATGAGTGCCCTATTTTTTTTATCCAACAAAGAACAAATGGCAATTTTTTAAAAGGGAAGTAAGTATGGCATTGAAGGGGTACTAGATTTATTGGAGTTGTATAGATATCTAGTCACTATGTTGTACACCTGAAACTAATATAATATTGTAGGCCAACTATAATTGAAAATTTAAAAATATTAAAAATATAATCAATAGGAAACAAACAAACAAACAAACAAATAAATAAAAGGGAAGTAAGATGATTTGACTTCACTTTAAATGATGGAAGCACTTGGGTGTTTTGTTTTAAGCGGTAGATGACCTCTTCGAGAGTATAAAAACCAAGAAGCACCAGTGTTAAATTATCAAGAAAAATTAGCACCCTGTTATGATTTACAAGTGCGGCAAATATTGTTTGGGAAGATGAGGCTATGAGAAAAGGAAAATTTCAATAGAGACATGAGAATAGTAGTAGCTTCATTAAGTATCTGCCAAGTTAGCTCAGATTTGCGGTATTTTGGGGGCAAGATCAGGCCAGTATGAAGGTTAAAAGAAAAGAACTCAGCACAAGCTTTGGAGGCCAAACAAGGAAATGATTTTGAAAATAGTACAGACACCTGATTGTGGTTTGGTGCCATACATCCTGTTGACTTAATGCAAATCACAGAAGTTTGCTAAGCAATGTATGTCTCCATCCTAGTAAGGTAACTATAATTCTTTGTAGAGTGCCTTTCTCTGCTTTCTAGGGCTGTGTTACATTTTATCTTTCAAGAATGCATTCATAATGTGTTGCTGCATTTTTCTTTATTTTTTTTTATTTTACCTTAAGGCTATATATAGTATTTTAAATATATGGACTTTTCTTTTGAATTAAATATACATATTGCTGTCATAACTGGATTGTAAAGTTCCTTGAAAGGAAGATAACCTAGAAGAATGTAGATATCAGAGATGATTTTCAGAAACCGAGTAGGAGAATGGGGATTACCACTAATGCTAATGCAATTTATGTGCAGATCTCCACCTAACATATGTTTCTGGCATCCTCCACGGTCACATGGTGTTCAGAGGACAAATCCCATATTGATAAATCGGTCAGTTTCATCTAAGTAGTCAAAATTATGTGTGTAGAATTGTTCATATACCCCCTTTGTTATATTTTAGGTGCCGGCAGAGTCTTTAGTGATAACCCCTGTTTTATTTCTGATATTGGTAATTTGCCTCTTCTCTTTTTTTCTTTTTCATTCTTAAGATTTATCAATTGTACTGATGTGTTCAAAGAACCAGCACTTTATTTCATTGATCTCTATGTTTTATTTCTTTTAATTTCATTGATTTCTTTTATCTTAATTATTTCCTTCCTTCTGTTTATGTTGCATTTATTTTGTACTTCTTTTTCTACATTCTTTATGTGGGAGCTTAGATTATTTATCTGAATCTTTTCCTTTCTCTTAATGTGTGCATTTTTGTGCTATCGATTTATAACTCATCCCTGCTTTAGCCATGTCTCACAAATTTTAATATGTTGTATTTTCATTTTTATTTAGTTTATTATTTTTTAAAATTTCACTTGATATTTCCTTTTTGCCTCATTGATTGCTTAAAAGTGTGCTATTTAGTTTCCAGTTGTTTGGAGAGTTTTCTGTTATCTTAGTTTTTTTTCCTTTGATTCCATTCAGGCCAGTGAACACTTTGTGTATGACTTCAATTCTTTCAAAATTGTTGACTTTTGTTTTATGGCACAGGATTTAATCTATCTTGATATATGTTTTATGGATACTTGCAATAAATGTGTTTTCTGCTCCTGTTAAATGTGCTATTCTGTAAATATTGATTGCTTCCTGTTTTGATGGCATTGTTGAGTTCAGTAGACTTAATAATGTTCTGTCTAGTTATCAATGATTAAGAAAATGATCTTGAAGTTGCAAACTACAATAGTATATTTTTCTATATCTCCTTTCCACTTCATCATTGTTTACTATGCATTTTTTTTGTGTGATTCTGTGGATTAATGCATTCACAGTTAAGATGCTTTTTCTCCTTAATGGATTGCTCCTTTTATCACTATTCATGTACCTCTCTGTCTCTGATTATTTTCTTTTCTCTGAAATGTCCTTTATCTGATGTTAATATTATTTCTTCCTTTCTTTAGTAAATGTTTTCTTATGATATATATTTTCCCATCCTTTTAATTTTAATCTGTTTGTATCAACAGCCTAACTTTGAAGTGAGTTTCTTGTAGTAAGCATATAATTGGGTCATAGTTTTGAATCCACTGTAGCAATGTTTTTTTTTTTTAATTGGTTTATTGAGATTATTTACATTTAATGTTATTATTTATATGTGAGGGCATAACTTGGCATTTTATTTATTTTATTTTATTTCTCTTTTTCTTCATTCTGTTTTTTACTTATTTTCCTCTCCTGCCTTACTGTAGGTTACTTGATCGCTTATTAAATTTTTATTTAAATTTGTTAATAGCAGTTTTGAGTGTTTATCTTCGCATAGTTTCTTTAGTCATTGCTCTGGGAATTATATCACATATGTATAACTTATCACAGTCTACTGATGTTATCATTTTATCAGTTTGAGTAGAGTATAGATATCTTGCCTGCCATTTACCCTCCCCTATTTATAACACAATAATCAAAATTTCTTCTATATGCATTTAGAACTGTTTCAAACAGTGTTATAACTTTTGATTCCACTGTCAAATACAATTTAGAAGACTTAAGAGGAGAAGAAATATTTATTGTAATTACTCATATTTTTGCTTGTCATTTATTTTCAACCTTCATAATGCTCCAAGGCTGATTCTTTTATCATTTCTTTTCTTCTTAAAAACTTATTTTAGGTACCCTTAGTGTAGGTATACTGGTGGAAATTTTCTGGTTTTATCATGTGGAGAAAAATAAGATTCATTTACAAAGTAAAATCTAGCTATTTTTAATGATATGAATGGGATACCTGTGTGGCATGTGTGTTCCTGGACCTAAGTAAACAATCATTCATTTTTGTAAATTTTCTGTGTGCAACTGGAAATAAGATGAGTTCTTAATTCTCAGAATTCAATATTTATGTCAATAATATCTACCTGATTTATTATATTGTTGAAGTCTTCTATGGTCATAATTTTTAGTTTACTTGAATTTTTTTTTTGAAAGATGTACTAAAATCTCCTATTGATACTCAGTTTCCCTTCATTTCTCCTGATATTTTCAGGGTTTTTTTTTATGACTTTGGTTCTACTGAGTTATTAGGTACATAAATTTTAATACTTGTTTTATATTCATTGAGAATGTCACTTGTAGCATTATAAAGTATTCTTATTTGTCTATCTTAATGTTTTGTTTGATGTCTGACAACTTAGATATTGTTTAGGACCTTTGCTTTCTTTTTATTTAAATTTATATGTTTATCCATGCCTGCATTTAAATTTTTTTTATTAACTGTCTTTTCTTTATACAACATAATGTTAGGTTTTACTTTGTAAAGGTTTCTTATTTTTTCTCCTTTAATTAGGAAAGTTAAGCCTATTTTTTACATTGTTTAATTATACACATATTTTTTTTGGTATGCCATCTATTTTATTCTCTGTTTCTCTCTGTGTGTGTCTCTGTCTTTTTCTCTCTCACACAGACACTTTGAATTCTTTTGGTGTATAGGAAAGTTTACATCGTTTCCTCTAGTCAATATCATTAAACTACTACTTTTCAAATAATATCTTTATTCTGTCCAATTTTTAGTTGTTGTCTTTTAGTTCTGCATTATGAGCAACACTGAAATTAGCTAAACTTATCTGCTGCCGATCATCTAATATGAAATAATATATATACATATATTCACATTTAATAACTATAAGGCAATCTGTGAACTTACTCTATTTATACTTTGCTCATTGTTTTACCATTTTTTAAATTTATACTCTACCTACAATTTAAGAAAGTAAATGTGTTTAATGCTATTCTCTTTTCCTTATAACCATAATTTTGATCTATGTTTAGAGTTAAAAAATGTATTTAATGCTTGTGTTGACATTACGGCAGTCATTTTGATTAAACTTATTTCTTCATTCTTTAGAAGGGGTTGTAAAAATAATATTCTCTGAGCCTTTATTGTTAAAGATAAGTTTAAACGGTGTATTAGTTTCCTGGCCTGCAATAACCAATTACCAGAAAATGAGTGGCTTTAAACAACAGAAAGTTATTCTCTCATAGTTCTGGAAGCCAGAAGTCAGCAGGGCTACACTGCTTTCAAAGATTCTACAGGAAAATTTTTTCTTGCCTCTTCTAGCTTCTGGAATCTCCTGGAGCTTCTTGATTTGTGGCAGCATAATGACATTATCTGACTTGGTCTTCATATGGCTTTTTTTTTCTGCGTGTCTCTGTGTCTTCTTATTCTCTCTCTCTCTCTCTCTCTCTCTCTCTCTCTCTCTCTCTCTCTCTCTCAAGAAAGGAACATTACCACATGCAGCACATCATTTGGATGTATCTGGAGTCTTGGAAACTTGACTACCCTACATTCTCCCAAAAATAGATTTTGAGAGCTTGTTTAGAGGTTCTAGCTGGAAAGTATACCTACTCATATACCCTAAACCAAAGAATAACACTCCTCTATTGAGGTAGGTCATCCTCTTTGTCCGAGTACACAGCTTCAAGACAGTTGCACACAGAATGATGAGTGGGGGAGAGAATACATGCCTAGCCTGCCAGATCAGGTGAATCAACCCTGGCAATCAGTGGGGAGGTAGATGTCACAGCCAGATTGACCTCACATCATTGTTTATTTCTTACAAAAACACTTATCATTGGATTTGGAGGCCATCCTAAATTGAGTCAGAGATTTTGATATCTTTAACTTAATATATCTACAAAGACCCTCTTTCTAGATAAGGTCACATTCCCAAACACCAGAGGTTAGGACTTAGACATATTTTTTTCAGGCCACTATTCAATCACTGTCATACTCCTTCTGGTCCCCCAAACTTCCTTTCTGTCCCATGTGCAAAATACATTCACATCATCTCAACATTCCCCCAAATCTCAACCCATTACAGCATCAAGTTTAAGTCCAAAATCTCATCTATCATCAGCTTTAAAAGTCCCAAATCTCATCATCTAAATTTTGACCCATTTTGAGTAAAATTTTCTTAATTTGTGGACCTGTGAAACTAGAAAACAAGTGATCTGCTTCCAAAATGCAATGTTGGGGAAGTCATTGGTTAGATATTCCCATTCTCATACAGATAAATTAGAGGCAATTAAGGGGGTCACTGGTTTCAAACAAGTTAGAAATATAGCAGGGAAAATTCCATTATGTTTTAAGATCTAGAAATAATCTATGGCTTAATGTTCAGCCCTTTGGGACCATGGAGGCTCTCCCCTCTGGGTCCACATCTCTGGCTTCTATGCACCTGCATTTCTGCTCTTGGAGACATGATTCTTTTTTCTTGAAGGATATCACATCTGTACCCAAATAGCTTTATCAGCTTGTTTCCTACCTGTGGAATCTTTGAAATCTACTTGTCCTCTTTCACTTTGTCTCGTCTCTGTCCTTCACTTCAGTCCACACTGGCTGTGCTTTGGCTGATACTACATCTCAAATACATTGTGGTTCTCCCATGTATTCCATGGGAATCTATGCCATTAGGCAAGAGGATCTCCATGAATCTTTCCTGGGTCACTCCATATATTTTTCTGACTTCTGTTGGGATAGTTGAGTGGATCCATTAGTCACATGCCTAATCTCTTTGCCAAAAAATTGTCCAGTCAGTACCTTGAGCTTCTCTCCAGAGCATGCTTTTCCAGTAATGAAATTCTTAATTTTAGCTTCATTTGCAATATGGATAGGACACAAACCTAAATCAGCAAGTTCTGGTTTCTTTTTGCTTAATGGTTCCTTCCTCAATTTAATTTTTTCCTCTCACACTTTACTATAAGCATCAAGAAGAACCCAGGTTACACTTTCAACACTTTTTTTGTAAATCTCAGCTAAACATTTTCTTGTTGTTCTGCTTTGCAAAGAAAAATAGAACACAATTTAACCAAGTTTTATGATACTTTGTAACAAGGATTGCCTTTCTCCAGTTTCCAATAACATGTTTCTCATTTACTTCTGAGTCCTTTCTTATAAGAAGTACTTTTAATGTCCATATGTCCGCCAAAAATTTCTTCAGGGCAATCTTGGCTTTATCTATCATGTATCTCAAAATTCTTCAAGTTTCCACCCATTACCGAATTCCCAAGCCACTTCTACATTTTTAGGTTATTTGTTATAGCAGTGCCCTACTTCCAAGTACCAAAATCTGTATTAGTTTCTTAGAACAGCCATAAACAACTTACCATAAACTTGGATAGAGCAAAATAAGAAAAAAGTAATCTCTCACTGTTATGGAAGCCAGAAGCCCAAAATCTAGATATAGGAAGGTGCTATTTTAGGAATAGTTTCTCCTTCTCCAGAATAGTCTGTCCAACCTCCTGGGCTGTTATCAGTTATTCTACAAGTAGTATCCTAGTCTTACTTAACAAGGTCTAGCAATGTAAGTTTACAAAAGAGGTTTCATAAATACACACAGAGACTCACACTAAAAAATAGTAATTATGTTGGTGACTAATAGTATGAAATGTCACAGGTAAATTTCAGCCTTTACTGTTCAACAACATGTTGATTTTATATTCAAAAACATCTTCAATCTGACCACTTCCCAGCACCTCCACAGCTAACACTTTTAGTCCAGATTACCTTCATTTTTCTTAGTTTTATATAATAGCCGTCTAAATGGCCTCACTACTTCTACTTTTTTGCTGCTATACTATTATTTATTTATACTACAGCCAAGGTGATTTTTAAGAATGTAAAAGAGATTGTTAATTGGCTGCTCTAATGGATAATAGAAGGAAAGTCCTTGGACTAATCCAATTGGATTATTTGTCTTTTATTGTTGATTTGTAAGAGTGCTTTATGTATTCTGGATATAAGAACCATATCAGAATTATGAATTGAAAATATTCTTCCCCATTCTTAGGTTGTCTTTTCACTTTCTTTATGGTGACTTTTGAAATACAAAAGTTTTTAATTTTGATGAAGTTCAATTTATCTATTTTTTGTTTTGTTCCTTATGCTTTAAGTGTCTAATCTAAAAAGGCTTGGCTTAACTCAAGGTCATAAAGATCTACTCTTTCATTTTATTATAAGATTGTTGTAATTTTAGCTCTTACATTTAGATCTATAACTCATTTTGGGTTATTTTTTGTATGATATAAGAAGCACCATTTGTTAAAAAGACTATTCTTTTCTTATTGAATTATTTTGGCATAATTGTCAAAAATCAATTTACTGTACACATAAAATTTTATTTCTAAATTATCATTTTTGTTCTGTTGATCTATATATGTCTAACCTAATGCCAGGACCTGACTGTCTACATTACTGTAGCTTTATAGTAAGCTATTTTGGCCATTCCACATCTCTTCGAATCCCATATGAATTTTATTTTCAGCTTGTCAATTACTGCAAAAAAAAAAACAACTAGGATTTTGACAGGCTGAACATGAGACATATTTCTGTTTATTTAGGTCTTTACTTTTAAAAACAGTATTGTTCAGTTTTCAGAGTATCTTGTTAAGTATTACTAAATATATTTTAACTTGCTATTATAAATGAAATTATTAATATTCATATTTTTATTGCTAGCATATAGAAACAAAATAAATGTTATATATTGATATTATACTCTCTGACCTGGCTGAAATCAAGAATTCATTAATCTTAGTAATACTTTTTCTGTCTGTTTGTTTTAATGGACTCCTTGTGATTTATTAATACAAAATCATGTTATCTACAAAGAAATACAGTTTTACTTCTTCCTTTCCAGTCTGGATGTCTTTTATTTAATTTTCTTGCCTAATTTCCCTAGTAGAGACAATACAATATAAGAGGTGGTGAGAGTAAACATCCTTGTCTTGCTTCTGATCTTAATGGGAAGACATTCAGTCATTTACCATTAATTACAACATTTCATGTGATTTTTTTCTGCATGAGTCACATTTCCTTGCTTTTTGAATACCAAACATTTTAGATAATATATTGTAGCAACCCTGGATACTAATCCTTGCCTCTTGGGCTCATTGTTGTTCGCTTGCTTATTTGTTTAGTAGCTTGGCTGGACTATTTAGTGAAGTCTATTTTCCTAGCAGAAATCTATTACCCTACCAGGAGTCTTCAGAGAGCACAGCCTTGGACCTGCACATATTCACCCTGGAATGACAGTGGCTTCAGCATGGTTCATTTTTCTTTTCCTGATCTCCCTAAGCTCTCTACTTCAGTTGGATTCACATGCACCTGTTAGGTTTCATTAATCACTGGCTGATTTTGCTATTGGTTTCAACACTGCCCTGAGACATACATTGCTCTACAGTCTGATACCATTATATTCTGTCTCCTTGCAAAGGTAAACCTTGAGGTCAGTCTTTCATGTTCGTTCCAATCCTAAGAAGGTTCTTCTTAGCTACCTCCTTCCCAGATTCTCTCTGATGTACATCTAGCAGGTTTAGAGTATAGCTTGCTATTCTCATTGAGCAACCAGCTTCTTTATCATTGATTACCACCCAAATCTCCATTGTTTGGAGGAGCATCTTTAACCTTGAACTACACAAATGATCTTCCAATTAAGTAATTTTCCTTGGGAAGAACCTTAGAGCTCTCTGTTCTTATGGCTTGCCTCTTCCCCTAAGCAAAACCACTACCGATCCAGAGCAGGGGACATAAAATGTGGTCCAATTTTCTCAAAGTGATATCACTGTTTCATGGGCTAAGTACTGGGCAGAGGTACCATCCTATGGTCTTCTTGGTTTAATTCTTCTAGCATAGAACCTCCACTTAGTGAATGAGTTGCATTGACGATGATCAGAGATCCAGTATTGTCAGCCTGCCAAAGCTGGAGTAAGGCTCTGCCCTAGAAGTGAGGGCTGGGTAGAGGAAGAGATCCATAAGTCTCTCAGCCTACTCTTTCCTGAAATAGAGCCTCTACAGCCCTAAGATGCTGGGATTGAGACCTGCTGGTGGTCTATCTCTTAAGAAAGATACCATTGTCCCACACTGGAACTTGTAGGGAGAGAAATTCCTGTGTCAAGCTGGAAGGGGATATAGGGAGGGAGTGTGTTTCAAATATGAGATTCTCACTTTATGTATTGAGATTTAGTGTTTTTTTTTTTCTTGAATATATATATACTTTCAATTTGATGCATATTCTTAGTATAATTTCCTGAGATTTTAAATGGTTGCTTCAAAATTATGAATATATATATATATATATATATATATATATATATAATATATACATAAACAAAGAGCTACTGGAAAGATTTAAGATTGAAATTAGTACATCTTAGTGAGGTTATTCTGAGCCTAACATGAGAAATCTTGGCTATTGCATTCACTCTTTTAGGGGAGAAAGATGAGGGCCTGAGTTAGGACAGTGAGGGTTCTGAGGAAGAAATTGAAGACTGGCCAGAATTTCATAGATCTAGTAACTAATGGAACATTGAAAATGAAGGAGGAATGACTATAAGTATTCTAACTCAGGTATCTGTATGATGGAGATGCGACAAGTCAAGGTGGAGGCAGAGAGAGAATAGCAGGTTTAAGGTCAGCAGCATAACAGAAGATGGGGACTTTGTTGTATGTACATTGGCTGAAGTATTTTTGGCCAATTCAGGAGGTCAGATGGCTTAGTCTCAGCCAGAAGTACATGGTAGTGGGGACACAGAAGCACTGTTCTTCAAGTAGACAATGGGAAAATGGACATGGGACATGAGTCTGGGGTGCTTACTGCCTTTTATAACACTGCTTATATGGGTGAACATATCGTGAGTTAAAACAACTAAATTAGAAGTGGGATTTAAGGGCATATTTGTAAGTTGTAGTCAATCTATATTCAGATATTTAATTGAATATTGGCTTTGACATTTAGAACAGTAAAAATATGCAGCACTTCAAAAATATAATTACAATGATGATGATGATGATGATGATGATGATGATGAAGCCACATGGCAAAGATCCAGCACAAATATTCCTCTGGACTTATGACTTTATATAGCAGTTACATTTCTGGTTCAATTTTCTTCTACCCATAGTTTTGGGAGAATATAAATGTTTACATGTTCCTTGTGCCCTGAAAACATTCTAACACTGTATTGAGCCAGGTAACCAATAAGTACACAGACTTATCTTATATTATATCATTACTACCACCAGGCATTGAAGTCTTGAGTTTTATAGCCTCACGACACTCACAAATGATTCATCGTTTCTTAACCACCTGTGGCAAATCAATGGCAAAGTAACTGAATCTCACTGTTAAAACCACAGCCATATGTGATTACCAGGGAGAAAAAGGGAATTCAGTGGCTAAAGGAGAATTTACTTGGGGGAGAATTGTAAATCATAAAGCATTTTCATATTCAGCCTGTATGGCATTATTTCCTCTATCACAAGCTCCTTGAGGATGTTCCTATCATGCACAAATCAGTCTATCACATCCAGATCAGCTATCTATGACCTGGTTCAAACACCTGTCATGCAGAGGTTTACATTTTAGGGCACAGTATTGTCATGCAAATGCCTCAGTACACTGTGCTGCTCACCACTGATTGGCCCCTTTGGTCAAACAAACCAAATACTATTTCTGGGATTTTTTTTTTCCCACCATCAAGATTTCTCTTTCATGCTCCTGCATCCTCCAGTGAATTTTACATTGCTTTTGAATTCACAGATAATATTTCTTTTGGAAAGAGACCTGTAAATCTTCACATTTCACCTTAGCACCAAACTGATGTTACATAAGAAGAGACAAATCAGAAATCAGTCATATGAAGGGAAATTAGAATGAATGCTGCATACAACATCCTATAAAAAATGTTTTTATCCTTCCTTTGGTGGAACAAGTTAACCAAATACACCTTAATGGATGCCTAAATGGAAAACATCAAAAGCAATATTCAGCCATGTATTGGATTGAAGATTAGAGGAGGAGAAAACTGCAGGATCCAAGTAGTAATTTTAAACCAAGGACTTAGAGGTGAATGATCTCTCAAAGAAAAATGATTACACCCAGATAGAAAAATAGGTATTTAACTTCAAACAAGGTTGTTTTAAACTTTCTCCTTGAAGTGGAATAATATCTGAGTGAAAAATGATTTTGAGAACTGCTCCCATGGGATAATCTTAGAATCCATGCAAATTTTTCTGCCTCAACTAAACATAGGTTCAGGGGATTTGGGAGACCTGCCTCCATATCTATGTTTATCTCACAAAATACTTGTTATTAATATTCAAAGCATAAGCCACAGTTCAGTGTTTTCTACTTAAAATAAGAAAAATACCTTTTCCCTTCAGATGTTGCAAAAAGTGAAGGCACATTGCCCCTATCAATAGAGTGTGGACAGGCATACCTTGTTCTATTGTGTTTTGCTTTATTACACTTCATAACTAATGCATTTTTTTTATAAATTGAAGGTTTGTGGCAGTCCTGCCTCAAGCAAGTCTATCAGTGCCATTTTCCAGCAGCATTTGCTCACTTCATGTCTCATGTCACATTTGGTAATTTTCATAATATTTCAAACATTTTTATTATTATATTTGTTATGGAGATCTGTGACCAGTAATCTTTGACATTACAGTCATAAATATTTCAGGGCACGAAACTGCACTTATCTAACAGTGAATTTAATCAGTAAATGTTGTGTACATTCTGATTGCTCTACTGACCAGCCATTTCCCCATTCTCTCTATCTCCTAGGGTGTCTATATTCTCTGAGACACAATTTTAAAATTAGGCCAATTAATAACTCTACAATGTCCTGTAAGTGTTCAAGTGAAAGGAAGAGTCATACATTTCTCACTCCAAGTCAAAAGCTAGAAGTGATTATAGTTAGCAAGGAAGGCATTTTGAAAGCTGTCGTAAGCTGAAAGCTAGCTAGGCCTCTTGCACCACACAGTTCACCAAGTTGTAAATACAGAGGAAAAGTCCTTGAAGAAAATTAAAAGTGCTGCTTCAGTGAACACACAAATGATAAAGCAGAACAGACTTATTGCTGATATGGAGAGTTTTAGTGGTCTGGAGAGAAGAGCTAGATCAGGAAGAGGGTTAAGATTTCACCCATGGAAGAGCCTAGGAATGGTGATCCTCTGAAAAAGAATGTGCAAAATATGGGAAAGAGAAAAATGTAGAAATTTAAGTAGTTCAATGGTAGCTAAATCCTTGGATTCAAAAACAGGTATGTAGTAAGAGATGTAGTCTATAAATAAATGTCCTATTATGCTATCTTAGATATTTGAGTGTTCTTGCAGGAATGATAGACAAGTGAAAATATTAAGGAAGGAAATGATATGATTATATTTTTCTCTTAGCAAGACAGTATGGAGAATGAAGTAGTATAGAGAAGAACTGAAGTGAGGTAAGGTGAATGCAGTAAAAAAGTAAAAAGGCCAAGGGAGAAATAATCAGGGCTTCCATTACGGCAAGGTCAGCATGATTTAAGGTACATTATGGATGTGAGAGATGGAAAGGAAGATAATTGAATAAATTTAGAACCTGATATAAAATAGGAAGAAGGAGGTAAACAGAATGAATTCAAGCTTTCTTGTATAACAGTATCCTCAATTAGAATAAAAATATCGTTTTAAAGTGTATTTTTGATGGAACCAAATGGCTCGGGTTTGTAATGTTGAGTTTAAGGCACTTGTAGAAGAATATCTAAGGAGTCATGCCAGCCAGGAGTCATATCTGTGAAAGAGATCTAGATTTAAGAGTGCTCAAGGTATAAGTGGCTATTAATAACAAACATTATTGTAGAAAAAGTCACTGAATTAGAAGTTGTAGAGTAAGAATGAATAGATGGTAGTCCAAGGAATTCTGGGGAAATCAACCCTTCAGATACAGTGAAAAATCAAAAGTAATTAGAGGAACTGAAAAAGAACTGGAATAAAATGGTCCTATAAAAAAATAAAGTTTAGGAACATTCAAGAAGATGGATTCTAATGTCAAATGCAGGGTAAGGTGAGGAAATATGACAGCTGTTTTCACTGCATTGAGAATTAGGAGATCATTGATAATGGCAAGAGCAATATCAACGGAGAGATGAAGGTAAAATTAATTACAGTGGGAATAAAGAAAATGGGAAAAGAAAAGATTCATTTTCACATCTAACTTTTAAGGGTTTTTGTTATATAACTACTCCATAAATACAGTATTTTACAAAATATCTATGCATTTCATCAGTTATACACAAAGCAATCTTATAAGTCACTCTTAATGCTTTTATCTATACTTTCCTCCTTAGATGTAACCCTTATCAGCAAATTGATATGTAGCTTTCTATTTTATTTATTTTACCTTCATGTGAATATATGTATTAAGCACATATTTATTTTTAAAGCAAAACAATATCTAAATTCCATAAAGAAAAAGATTGACAGACTTTACTTAGAAATTAAATGGAAAAGTCAAATAATTCAATAGAAAAAAACCACAAAAAATGTAAACACAAAATTTAAGATATCAAGTATAAATGATTTTTGCCATATGAAATATAGTCAACCTCACTGATTATAGGGAAACTCAAAATCAAACAAGAGTGAAAAAATGTTCACTTATAAGATTTATAATAACGTTATAAATTTTGTTATAATTATTTGTGAAGCTAGAAGACAAAGGGCACTCTCATGTAATGTTATGAGAGTGTAATTGGGAAATTTAAAAAAACAATTTTTTGCAATATTTTTCCAAATGTTAAATACACATACATTTTGATCCAGTGATTATCATTCCAAAAATATACACATATACAAGGATGTAAGTACTAAGATGCTCACTGCTGCATTATTTATAATGGCATAAAAGAAAAAGAATAGAGAATCTAAATCTTTATCAGAAAGAGAGTGGTTGCACACATGCACACATGCATACACACTACTTATTTCACTGGTATTAAAGTGATAATAAGGGAATGCTGTTAGTAACTCTATGCTGAAAAATTCAGTAACTTAGATGAAATAGATCAATTCCCTGAAAGTCATAAAGTACCAAAAGTCACTCAAGGAGAAATAGGTAACCTAAATAATCTCAAATCTATTAAAGAAACTAAATATGTAATTAAAATTCTTCCAAAAACAAAACTGCAGTCTATGTGGTTTTGATGTAGAATTATTACCAATGTTTAAGGAATAAGACCATTTCTATAAACCTTTTAGAAAACTAGAGAATACTTTCAAACTCATTTTATAGGGCTGTCGGTACCTTAATACCCAGACCAAACAAAGGCATTAAAATAAAATGGAACTACATACCAGTATCTCTAATTAACATAGATACAAAAATCTATAAGAAAATATCATCAAATAGAATCCAGCAACGTATAAAGTTAAAAACACATCACAACCAAATGTTGTTTACCACAGGAATTCAAGGCCTATTAAACATGCAAAAATCATCATTATTAACACACTAATTAAAAAAAGATCATCTTAATAGATGCAGAAAATTATTTGATAAAATTTCACATCTTTTATGTTTAAAAAAAGAACACTCAAAAACCAGTAACAGAAAAGTTTCCTTAGCCTAACTGAAGGTATCTACAAAAATTTTAAAAAGAAAACCTACAGCTAACATTATATAAAAGTTATGAGATTGAACACCTTCATCCTAAAATTAAGAATAGGTCAAGGTTGCCTTCTCTGACCACTTCTATACAGTATTTATTAGACATACTGTCTAGCTTAGTGAGACAAGAAAAAGAAATACAGGTTGAGGAGGAAGAAATAAAACTTTATTCTCAAATTACATAACTGCCCATGTAGAAAATTCGAAAGAATCTACTACAAAACTCTTATAGCTAATAAGTGAGTTTAGCAAGGTCACATGATATAAAGTCAATAGACAAGAATAAATTGTGTTTCTATATACTAGCAAAGAGTAATTGGAATTTGAAATTTAAAAATGATAATGCCATTTACAATTGCACCTCCAAAATGAAGTACATGTGTAGAAATCTAACAAATATGTGCAGAATCTATATGTTTCATCAAAACACTGATGAAAGAAATCCAAAATTTAACTCAAAATTATATGTGCATATAGGCAAACACATATGATACATAATATATATGTAGTATACCTGAGTCTATAGTAATATAGTAAATGAATGAATGAATGGGAGGAAGACAGATCCTCCTTACAGAATAATTCCAAATAATTGATGTTGATACTTCCCAGGGAGTGCATCTAATTTCTCCTTACTCCCCTTGAGTATAGACTGGATTTAGTGACTTGATTTCAAAGAAAAGGATATGGATGAAAGGTAGAATAACTTTACAGTGGAGAAATCTGTCAAATGCTTATTTTGTCCGTAATCAAGGTTAAAATTGCCAGTGGTAAATCATGTCGATAGCATGAATACATTTATATAAGGTCATTAGAATAACATTTTGCCTCTTCAGTATTCTTTACAAAAACCATAACCCAGTCGAATCATGAGAAATCATCAGACAAACTCAAACCGAGGGACATTCTATAAGGTATGTGATGTGACCAGTACTCCTCAAAACTGTCAAGGTTATGGAAAATAAGAAAAGTCTCAGAAACTGTCACAGTCCAGGGGAGACCAAGGAGAACAAAAATTAAATGCAATGTGGTATTTTGGATTAGACCCTGGAACAGAGAAAAATTTCATTAGTTAAAAAGCTAAAGCTAATGAAATCCAAATGAAGTCTGTAATCTAGTTATTAGTAAGGTGCCAGCATTGGTTTCTTAGTTTTGACAAATGTATCATGGTTTTTAAGATGTTAACACTAGAAGAAACTGGGTGGTGTGCTATACAGAAACTCTCTGTAATAAATAAAAAATTAGTCCCAAGTAAATTCTTATTTAAAAAATTCTTAATTCCAAAATTAAAAATGGTCCCCAAGGTTGATTTCTGAACATACACACATACACCATATACACATAATATACACACAAATACACAGATGGCTGGGCCTCAGGAGGCAGCTCTAATAATTATCGTGACAGGGCACTTCTTCCAGTGGTTTCACCTGCCTTATCTGGCAGTACTGGCAATGGAGCTCACCATACAAATTTTTGGCCTCCTGTCTCTGTATTCACAGCATTCATACAAGGAGCCAAGAAGTGATGGTTTGGGCGATACTGAGGTTTACCCTGCTGCTGGACCTGGTGTTATACATCTGTTCCCTGTTTACCTGCAAAATAATTAAACTCTATACACACCCCTAGGATACCAGAGCTTTGAGGCCTAAACTTTCTTCCATCTGTGTTGTCTGAGAATTATTGAGAGTGAGATTGTGCTTGGAGAGCATTCTTCATTCTCCAAACAGGCACTTATCTATCAGCAAATTTAGTGATTTCAAACTCTTCACTGAGCAAACATCACAGCTAATTTTCCGGGCTTGGAAGATAGTTTTGTATTTCCAGGAGCAGGCTTAAAAATACTGTGAGAAATACTTTTACCTGCCATCCTGCCAAATCTCCCAACAGAGAAGTATCCTTATTTCTTACTCACCACCAGACTATGTCTCAAAGCCAGGAGCTGGAGACAGACTGCAGCCTACACAGGAAGGTAGGTTCAACTATTGGAGGTACATACTTAAGGAAATAAGCCTTAAGACCTGGGCCAACTTGGTCACAGACATCTATTGAGTTTTTTTTTTTTTTTACTTTTCATTGTATATTTATTTATTTATCAATTATAGTTGACATATAATATTACATTTGTTTCAGATGTACAACACAGTGCACAGTGATAAGACATTTATATACCTCAGGAAATGATCATCCCAATAAATTTAGTACCCATTTCACCACATATATATTATTACAATATTATTGACTATATTCTCTATGTTGTACTTTAATACTTTTGGGCAAATACACACCAAGGGCAGCCAAAGGTTTATGTGGGTAAGGGTGAAAAAGGATCCAAAGCCTCACTTCCAGGTTATAAGAAAAGCAGGCTGCAGATCAAATTCTAGAATATATCTGTTTATTTATTACTCATTTTCAAATGTCCATAAAACAGTTCATGTAACTTAGGAGTGGCACAGGATAATTACATTTTTAGCAAGTGTCCCAACAAAAGCACAAAAAAAGCACAAAAGTGTGAAAACCACCACTTCAAATTGTGCATGTGTCAGAGCTGATGCCTATCTTAAGGGGGTGAAAGAATCCAAGAAAGAGCTATTGGAAAGATCCCCAGGGAAGGTCACATTTGAGGCTGAGTGGATGTGCATTACACATGCTTTTTGGCTTTGTTTATTTAATATAGCATGAAAATTATCTGCAGAGATTATTTTTAAAAACAGGGGTGTGGAACCCAACACAGGCCTAGTGAATCTACATGCTTGCTGTGTGAGTGTCATATATATTTTCCAAAAGCTCTGTGGTTGATTATAATGCACAGTCATGTTTGTTAATCACTGATATTCAGCTAGCCAGAAGCCCCTTTCCATTTCTCCTGCTCCAATTTTAGAGCTTCCAGCAATAGAAAAATATTGCGCTTTTCTGTGCCCGGAGTTCCTATTAATTAGCACTGTTCTCAGGCAAGTCATTTAACACATGAGAACTTTAGTTTTCTCACAAGAAAATATTTTAAATATACGCTAATATGTATATCCTAATAAAATGTTATCCCAAGTCCTGTCATTTTATTAGCCACAAGTCTTTGTTACCAATGTGGCAGGAGGCATACTTTCTTAACAACCAAAGCTTTACTTTCTTTCATTTTTTTTTAATAATCTGAAATCCTTCACCCATTGGATTATTGGCATTAGTTGAGTCAGAGGAAGGCTAATCCAGCTAATATTAAAGAAGTTAAATCAATTTCTGAGTAGGTTTTTTCAAACTGGTAGAACTCGCAAGAATTATTAAAACCTGGCATTCCAGTAATCTCACCCTTGAAGGGAGTGAACCTAGAGATTATGCTATATGTATTCCACTAAAAAAAGTTGTATAGGATGTGAGAACAGTTTTTTGGCCTGTCCTGATAAAGATGTTCTGCATTTGCTTTAGAAAAAGAAAACAATTGGCCTAAGTGATTAAGAAAGTTAAATTGTGGATTAGATATCCCAAGCTGTTTTCCTAGGGCTGTTGTGTGATAGAAATCCAGATAGGTTTAGTGGGACTCAAACATAAAAAGTCATTAGTGTGAGGCTTTTGGAGAAGTACCAAGGCTACTTTGGCACCTCAGTATAGAGTAGCAAATTATGAGTATGTATGTCCTCAGTGTAGTAGGTGGAGGAACATCCAGTAGTGGCTGACACCCTTCAGAGGAATATAAAAATAGCTAAAAGTGTGCTGGAGACTTGGAGGGACCCCAAAATGAAGAAATAAGAAGACACATATTGATATGTAATAAACTGGGCACCACAGATCAGAGGGGCATGGAAGTTTGAGCCACAGAGGTGAAGGATAGATGCTAACCAATAATACCATTTAAGATTATTTATTTTACCCAAAGTCAATTTTTTAGTTGGTTCCAGTGTTGAGTTACATATAATAATTTCCATATGTTCACCAAGTGCCATATTATTTATAAATCCCCTGAAACATAGATCTTCTCCAGGGTAAATAGAAAGAAAAGAGAAATAAGAAATTCTTGAACTAAGAGACTGCCACCCTACAAAAGGTTGTGTCAAACTAGAATTTACCTTCAATTTCAATGATTATTAATTCTTTCACTACTGAGCTAAAATGAAAGCTCAAGATGTAATTTTAGTTCAGTTACAGAGACAAAAAGATGGGGACATGTTTGCCCTTTTGTAGTTGGTGACTATATTAGATTAATATTTCTCTACCCAGGACAACTTTGCATTCCTGATTAAAAAAAAATTATTTGCTCATTGTCAAATGTCTCTACCCTTTGATGAATATGTTACTTAAATTTCTGTCCAGTGAATTTTTTATGCAAAACAGCTCATACAATATAATTGAATTTTTGTTTGTAACTCCTCTTTTTATTTCTTACATGATTTAAAATGCAAATGTATAAAACAATAATTATACATCTATGTTACTGTACACACAATGTATAAAGAGATAATTTGTGACAATAACATAAAGGTGGAAGAATCTGTGTAAGAGCAGTTTGTGTATTCTATTGAAGCTTAGTTGGTATTAACTCAAACTATACAGTTATAAATTTAGTATGTTAATTGTAATTCTCATGGTAACCCCCAAGAAAATATTTTATAAATATATACAGAAGGAAATGAGAGAACAACAAAAGTGATAACACTTCAAAAATTAAACAGGAAAAAAGGCAGAAATGAAAGAAATAAAGAAGATAAAAGGAATAAGAAATCCAGAAAAAGAAAATAGCAAAATGGCACAAGGAAATCCTTCCTCATCAGTAATTACTTTACATGTAAGTGGGTTAAACTCAGCAATAAACAGATTTGCACAATGTATTAAATATCTGTCTATAAAACACACCTTAGATATAAAGAAACAAATAGGTTGAAATTGAAAGGATGAAAAAAGATATTGCATATGACAGTAACTGAAAGGGAGTTGGAGAGTGGCTGTACTAAAATCAAATAAAATTGATTTACATATTTTTGTAAAAATTGTTACAGGGGATGAAGAAGAATTTAATATTGTGTCAAATAGGTTGATTCATCAAGAAGAGCTGAACAAATTAATGAAGAACTAAAGAATTGGAAATATATCTTGTGTTAATGGTTTGGAAGATTTAAACGGCATTACTACCCAAAGCAAACTACATAGTCAGTGTCCTGACCATAAAAATTCTAATGCTTTTTTGCATAAAAAAGCCAATCCTTAAACTCGTGGAATTGCATGGAGCTTCAAAAAGCCGAAACAATCTTGAAAAATAGAACAAAGTTGGGGGACTTGTACTTCTGACTTCAAAACTCGTTAAAAACCTACAGTAATTCAGACATCGTACTAGCAGAAACACCAATGGAATTAAATTAAGAATCTAGAAATAAACTCATACATGTAATGTCAATTGATTTTTGACAATGATGCCAAGATTGTCTGTCTTAGTCTGCTAAGGATGCTATAACAAGACACCATAGACTGGGTGGCTTTAAAAACAGAAATTTGTTTCTCATAGTTCTGAAGGATGAATGCCCAAGATCAGGGTGCCAGCAGGGTTGCCATATTCCCAATAATTTCACTAGGTGTGTGTATACACAAGAAAATTGAAAGGAAGTACTAAAGTAAATACATATATTTACATGTTTGTAGCAGCACTACTCACAGTAACCAAATGTGGAAACAGTCCAAATGTACATCAATAGGCAAATGAATTTACATACACACACACACACACACACACACACACACACACACGTGTGTGCACATGCGCACGTGCGCAATGGAATATTATTCATCCATAAAATGGAACGAAATACTGATATATGCTATAATGCACACAAGCCTGAAAAACATTATGCTTAGTGACAAAAGCCAAACACCAAAGGTCACATACTGTATGATTCTATTTATATGAAAAAAACCAGAATAGGTGTATCTATAGAAACAAACAGCAGACTGGTGACAGTGAAGGCCTGGTGAGAGAAAGGAATGGTAAGTAACTGCTGAACGTCAACAGTTTCCTTTCAAAATGATCAAAATGTTTGAGGACTAAATGGAGATGATGATTGCACAATGATTTAAATATATTAAATATCACTTAATTGTTCACTTTAAAATGATTAATTTTATATTATGTAAGTCTCATCATAATGAAAATGAAAAATCTCTGGAATCTCAGACCAGCCACCACTTAAGGTACTACAATTAGCATAATCATAACATTTGGTATGTAGAGGTATGGAACCCAAATTAAACCCTTACCTCATCCCACATACAACTTGTGCTACCAGTTTAAGTATCAACTTTTACCCTCTATTTTCCAATTTGCAGAGCAAAGGACATAAACATTTGAACATTTGTGGTAAGCTTGGAAATTTCTGGATTTTTCTAAGTATAATTTAGAAAGGCAATTCTGGATTTTCATCTTTACTATCTGTTTTCCTCTAGGCTGTGGTTAGTGGAGTATTTTATATTGTCACATTAGGGTCTGGTTTGGTCCATGGCCACTTTCTGTTCTCTATGGCCTCTGCTAAGTTGCCTTTGCATTTGGCTTCAATCCCGTCTGTTGCCTGCTCTCTCACCTGATCTCTGATGCCAGATCAACAAAAGATATATGTCATCCTCTTTATCTAAAACACCAAACCTCTAAAAATCCACTGAGCCTTCCTCAAACTATCTTCTTTTAGGGATGCTAGGAATCTCTGGGTATTCAAAATCTGCCTCATTCTCAGACAGCCAACTCTTTTGCAAGAAATTTTGGGATTCAAGCAGCTTGAGACAGGCAGAATTACTTTATATTTATACCTTCCCTGTGACCATTTCTACTGTGAGGCCACATATTTTGGCATTGTGGTGGGGGAAGAAACTTTCCTTTACCCTTCAAGATTTTTTTGGCTGGTCTGATAATTAAATTGAATTAAATTGACATATGAGAGAATCTAATTACATACCTACATATGGGAACCCTGCATACATGAAAGGTTCAAAACAGAGAAGAAAAATGACATATAAATGACATTCTGAGCTAAGGACAGAGGTAAGACACTTTGAAGCTTCAGAGGGGAGGAAGATAATCCAAAGGACAATAAGAAGAGTATATATTCTGTAATTATAAGTTTTCTTTGCTCTATGGACAGGTCATAAAAGTTATTGCCAGTAATAACTCTTATTATGGCTGAAGCCCCAATTTAAATTCTTCATGAGAGAAGTAAAAGTTGCTCTTCGGTTCACAGGGTCTCGAATGCCTTCCATTAGATCCACATGCTAAAGTGGAATGTTTTGGGAAGACCTGTTCTGAATCTCTTCATCATGTTGCACTCTTGGAGTTTCAGATGGGAAGTGAGGAATAAACCATGTCTACATTTCTGTCTCATCATAAATTGAAGACTCTTTAGCTCTACCTAACTATATTGCTTCCTCCAAGACATACATCGAATGACTCTCTTTCTCTCCTTCTCCATTTTTCCTCCTCTTTTTCACTGAACATTATTCCTAGGTGTAGGAAAGACCAACGCTTTCATCATCATGCGTTCCTTCAAACCCGTTTTTCAGTGATTTGGGTTTCACCTTTTAGTATTCAAAGCAGAGCATCCGGACCTCAATAAACATTTCTATGCTCAAGCAGTTCAACCCTTAGAGTCAAAAGTTTTGGGTATCAATGTTATGAGTTCTAAACTCTTTTAGAAATGCAGTTAACTTTTTAGTTTTGTGCTAATGTTAAGAAGGAAGAAACCTTTCTCTATCCTCAAGTTTCCTTCACTTGGTCTAATTATCAAAGAGACATGAGACAGATTAGCAAGAGAAAATGACTACATTTAATTACATATGTACATATTTAAATTCTACATACATGAGAGAATCAGAGGCCCTATGCACAAGAGGTTCAGAGACAGAAAGGGAAAATGAGGTATATATTACATCCTGAACTAAGAATCATCTTGGGGATTTAGAGAAGAGGAAAATCATTACAGAACAATAAGAGCAGATATTTGATAATTAGATGTTTGCCCAGACATATAGCTAGGTAAAGAAAAAAAAAGTTATCTCTTTTATGGGCAGGATTTCTAATTCAAAGTTTTCTATATAGTTAAGAGGGAGTAGAAGTTTCTCTTAAGGCCACAGGGTTTCGGTTCCCTTTAGCTCAAAACAATAGAGGCATATTTTGGGTTGACTCATTTTGAACCCCTAAACCAAAATGCTGTATTTG
Organism: Cynopterus sphinx; assembly: GCA_030015415.1. NCBI lineage: Eukaryota > Metazoa > Chordata > Mammalia > Chiroptera > Pteropodidae > Cynopterus > Cynopterus sphinx. The sequence goes on along the minus strand of CM057388.1, from coordinate 22,117,327 downwards.
TTAAATTTTGATTTATGGTCAAGGTGGATATATTATTTAAATGAGTTCATTAAAAATAACTCAAAAATAGATAAAATTTATAAAACATCACTTTAAAAACATCAATGAGCAGGTAAGATGATAGAAAAATTCTAGGACAAGGTTTTACTATAAGGTTCTACTATAAGGGAGCTTAGCAGGAAACAGAAGAGTTAGTGTCAGCTTACTGTCTTCTAAACCCTTGGAGAGTTTGAGCCTACTTTATTTTGAGAGTTAGATTCTGTGATTTGAGTGAGAATATGGGAAATAAGGAGAGTTCCAAATTCAAGATTCAAGGTCTGAATAAGGAGGGAAGTCTGTGATCCAAAAGGGCTACATATTTAGTATCAAAGAAAACCAGAACTCAACTTAACCCCAGAGGGTGCAGGAAAGTCATCTTGGTGTTGAGCTGAGTGAGAGATAAAAAAGAGAAAGAAAAAAACCAATTATATATGGCCATAAACAGCCTTACTGTAGATTTACTAAGACAAAAAAGCATTACCAAAGATAGAGTTAGTTCATAAACATATATGATTCACTTCATCAGGAAGATAAAATAATAACATAGCCTCAATGTATGCATGCATGCGTGCTCATGTGTGTGTGCACCCCTGCACCCCCCACACACACACAGACTGGCAGAAATATATAAAATTACAATGAGAAATGGATAAATCCCAGTCATTGTGGGAGATTTTAATATATTCCTTTTTTGGTAGCAATCACACAAAAAAAATCAGGATATTAGAAGATTAGAACATCTTTAAATGTGGCCTAATGGTAAATTTTGTTATGTGTAAATCACTTCACCCAACAAAAGAACAATACATATTATTTTCATTAATGCACACAATATTTACAAATATTTACCTTAAAGTTGATGTACTCAATTGTTGTATTAATGAAGGGGAGCAGAGTATGCCACCCCTAAATTAGTCTCTTTGGGATATAAGGGAAACATTTGTGAGTCTTATTTAAGTCTTATAGGAAAATATGGTTCTTTGTAGTAAGCCATTCTCTGAATACAAGTTTAGGAAGGCATGAATCTTTTTAACCATTCTTGTTTTCCAGGAGCACAGGGTTCATATAAAATTGAACATTGTCAAAAACAGAAACAATAACAAAACAGAGTATAGGAATTCCCTCTTTTCTTCTCCCCACTGAGATACTCAAAGGCTGCCTGTCAGAGAAACAGACTGACCTATGAGTGAGACCAAAAGGAGATGTGACCCTCAACAGCTCAAACTAGCATGACTTTCAGCTTTCTGAGGCTGTAGGTTCCCCTGTAATAGGAGAGAAGAACCTGCAGTACCAATTTAGTTTCTTTGAAAAGTGTCTAGTAAAAAGCAGGGGACATGGTGGATGATAAAACCTGGGATTGCCCACAGTAGAAGATGAAAGAGAATAAATCTGGAGTCTTGCAGCTTAAGGGTCAGAGAGTACATAGTTGTGATACACAGATACTCAAGTATGTGTGTGACAGCTTTGTGGTCAGCAACGGTGACTTCATGCACTGGGTATTTACTGTCTGCCTAGCACCTGCAAGGCACTTCACACATGTTTCTGCTTTTACTCCCTCAATAATCCTACTTTTAAAATATCATTTTACAAATGGGTTGACTGAGGGCCAAAGAAGTTATGCAACTTGTGGGAATTTAGGAAGCTGGGGCTCAAACCATTATGATACAGTTGATGGTTGCAACCATGAAGCAAGGAATAAATTCATAGCTTTCAGCTTATCTTTCAAAAGTAAGGTGATTTTTTGATGTGTTCTGATTTTTATATTTTACTCATTAATGAATATTATGTTTTTCCATAAATATGTTAGAACTTAAAAGTTTCCTCATTAAACAATATTTAGGGAATAGTAAAAGAGAAATCAACCTCTAAAACTAGTGGTCAAAGCTTAATGTTTTTAGTAACTTAGGCCTTATTTACTGAAGTTATATATTTGTTTTTGTTGTGTTTGCTCTTTAATTATAGTTTACACATGTGATGGTTGTTGAAAAGGAAAAAAAAAATTTCCTCTACCCTTCTAAGTTCTTTTTTCTGTCCTAAAAGAACTTAAACACAGACAGATTAATAGGAGGGGACAAAACCAACTTTAATTCATACGTATAGAGGTCTCATAGATATGGGACCTAGGAAGTAGCTAAAGCAGGCGGCTTTTATAATTTTTAGACAAAAAAGCAATAAATTTATGAGGAATTGACAGAACAAAGAAACTTAGGCTTGGGTGCTTAATTAGTGAAGAAACTAGAGTTTGTTTAAACAGTCTTCTCAGCCCTGAATTCCCTTTCTCTGGCAATAAAGATGTCTCTTTATCTTCTGGTTCAAGTAGGGTATCTTTTATATGGGAGATTCAGTTCTTGCTTTCTGGTGGGGATCAGAGTATTCTTTTTTTCACCAGCTGTTTTTCAGGTAACTTTAATTCAAAATAATAAATATGCCAAAATAGCGTGTTTTCGGAAGCCTGCTAAGACTCCATCACAATTAAACCCTGGCTGTTTTCAACAGTGAGGATGAGAGGAAATAGCAAATTCACCAACTGAGTTTCTTTTTACCTTTCTGTTCTTGAGGCTAACCAGACTAACTAGATGCCCTCTGTTTTGATGCCAGTAGTTAGGATGATTCTTGCACTCAAAAGGAAAAGCAACACCAGGTCCATGATTCAAACTGCAGGGTTTTACATTTACTTTTATTCATTACATATAATCAGGGCACAATATCACAAAAGCCAGTGTTTAGTTGTCATTTCTTTGACAGGCAAGTGCCCAGGAAATCTTGGGGAAGATCTTTTTCAGATATGCAGACATACTAGTACTGGAACTTCAAGAGAATTCTCAGCAGATGCTGGACACCAGCCATAAGCTTGGATTTATGGTCAGGACACCGCACCCGTATTTAGAAGGGAAAGAGAAGGGTAGACATGGCCCCAAATTCTAAGGGAGCCCTCAGTATTTGTAAGCAATTATTTTATGTTTAATTTTTTAAATTTTAATGCAGTTCGGATCAGTATGCCCGGTTCATTTCTCTTTGTCTGTGATGACCAAAGTATAAACGTGTCTGCTGCATTGAACTTTACATTTCACATTATCCTTTTTTCTTGATCTTGACAGATATGGCATTCTTTTGTTTGACTCTGAGTAGAAAGTCCTTGATTTCTCCAATTGTGCAAAGCATGTTTATGAGATCCAGAGAACATGTGGCCAGTACAGCAAGCAACTTGTAAGCAATTATCATAGGGATGTAGGGATAAGCATAATGATAACAGCTCAGATGCCAGGACAATTCACTCAAGTCAGAGCCCTGGTATGTCAAACTATGTTTTCCCCTCAAAGAAGGCAATGCTAATCTACTTCTATTATTCTATCAGTCTTAGGGAAGTTATCAAATGGTAGGAGAGAATAAGTAATGAAAATACTAATCTTCTAGCTAGAGCCAACATTGGTTTTATATTTACCATTTGTTGTAAAAGAATCCCTGTTTGTTTTAGAGATTGATGTGTTAAAAGTCACAAATTTATTCTTGCAAAGTGTTTCAAAAGGAAAATTTTAAGCTGAAAAGCTTTCTGATGGACAAATAAATCAATTCTACATTATAGTAGATGTATTACCACTTTTAGAAAGGACAAATAGATATTGAGCTAAACATCAGAAAGCTGGTGTGTGCTCTACAGTTTTGGTGATTAAATTCAATTTCTATAATAAATACTCTAATAGATAACATTCTCTCTCTCTCTCTCTCTCTCTCTCTATATATATATATATATATATATATATATATATATATATATATGTTATAGAAGAATTTCTTTCATTTGCAACAAACTTGCCCCCAAATCAGTTTTACAATGACAGAATAAAGAATATGTTAGGTTTAACTAAATCAGTATATATCTAATGCTCTTTATATCTTATGCCTTTATGGTAATTGATCCATAAATATTTTGCAATCTTCTCTATTATCTTTCCAATAAGGATTAATGAAACACTCTGTATCCTGCATACTCAAATCACTTGATTCAAAAAAATATATTTCTCAGAAAGTGTTTTTATTAAATATTATTGAAACATTTGTCTTGTTGTTTTATTTTAACCAGTGTATCACAATGTTTGATGCTTAAGTATTTCCAGTTCCACATTATATTGTAGATACGATGTTTAGGTATTTTGCAAGTATTATTTTGCCATCCCCAAACCTTATGAGATAGATATTTCTTTTTCTTTTTTATAAATAAGGACCTTGAAAATTAGAAAGGAGTTGTCTCAGTTAGCACGTGCCAAAGCAGGGATTGGAATCCAGACACCTTGCCTCCAGAGTCCTCCCTGTGAGATGTAGGGCCAGCCCAAGACAACATAAAGTCCAATAGAAAGTGAAGCCCAGTTTGTGAAAGGACATTCATTGCACAGTGCTCCCCATGGAATATCGTCTCAGTAGAGACTTGTTGAATAATGTAGCAGTGTCAGCTATGTGTGTTCAACCAAATTCATCTCTAGCAGAATGTCTGATTTTATGGAGGAAATTGTTCCCAGTACTTTTGCGAGCTGACTTACAAACTGTAGGGAACTGATAGCATCACATCTTTGAGTAGTGTGCTTCTTATTTTGAAGGAATACCTCGGCTGGTTTTTCACAGCAAAAATCCCAGACAAAAATTTCCTACCACATAATGACTCATTCAGATTAGATGAATCCTTGGCAACTGAGAAAATTCATAAGCATCCTTTATTGATACTGCTCTTTCCATGAGAGCAAGGAAATTTTGTTACTTTAAAATGATTATGTTGTTAACAAACTTCTCTGTATCATTTCTGTGTGTTATACTCCATTTTTTATTGAGTTTTAATGTAATATCAGAGTAACATTTGTGTTAAGATATAATAATGTTCAATTTAAGGACAAAACTAACTTATTTAAGGGGAAAGATGACAATTTGAGGATATTTGAATTATACTCTAATTTACAATATTTCCATGTCTAGAAGTAAATAGATTGAAGTCTGTGCAGAAAACTAGTTCTACCGATTGGAAGAATAAGAGTATTAAGTGATTTTTGAGGGCCATTCCAAATGTCTATTTTATGAATATGTTAAACGAAAAGAGAGTTATATAGAGGTACCGACAATAGATCTGGGTAAAAACTATGAGACTGAGAGTTGGGTAACTGATATTCTAATCCCAGAATTTTTAAAATAACTGAGGAATCTAGAGGAAGTCATAGCATAATTTAACTTCACTTTCATATATTCAATGTCAAGATAATGAAGTAAAGAGTTTCTAAGATGATATTCAGCTATAAAATTCTACAACTTTAAAACATTTGGATCTGATTGCATTCAGATGGCTTTGGATCACTTTCTTAGTGAGTTTACGACTTTCAATTTTTATGTCAATAATAAAAAAGAAATATAGCAATAAATAGCACTTTTTTACAACTTTATGTACCTACACACCTGTTCTGTAAATAGTTTCAGTTTGTATATATAGATACATAAAATGTAGGCAACTGATAGTACATAAAAATTCATTTATACAAAAATTAACTTGTAATGTATGCAAACTGAAAGGTATGTAAATATTGCAGTGTAGATACGAATAGTCTGGGAAAGAAAGTGTCTGATAGAAACATAAAGAATACTTCTTCATTGCTCTAAAGGAAAATACCACATATGGTTGAGGGTTTTCATCAATATTATTGGAGATGTAACAAAAAATCTGAATTTCTCAAATAATACTCTGCACAAGCCATTAAATATTACAGAGGAGATCAAATGATTTTAGATTTCTGAGAATTCTCACAAATCAGAGTACACACATCTGTGAATGCCAATTTTCAGAACACTTCCCTAACATCTTGCTATTATGACCCAGTGACATTTTCAGGATCTCCTTTGTTCACCTGAGGAGAATCCAAGTCACCCTGACATTGACAGCATCATGTGAACAACATTATGAGATGGTCAACAGCACTTTCTTGTTCTTTTAAAGTATAGCATTTTTTGAATGTCGTCTCAACCTGACTTTTATATGTATCAGTTAACTCCATCAGGACTAAGTAGGATTATACTTTGGCTATAAAAATACATAATGAAAAATAAGATATTACAAAAATGCTTACTTAATAAACTAATTTGTTTTGATTGTATTAACCACATTCCTCTCTGCCACTTCTGAATGGATTACCCCTGCCTCCCCATCTTGTCTGTTTGGCAAATTTCTCTTCACTATTCCGTGCATGTTACCTCTTATGGGAAGTCTTCTAAAACCTCTCAGTTAGGATCGAGTGCCTTCTTTCTTATCATTTAATAGCATGTTGCACATTGCTCCTTTAGTGCACTTGCATGCTGCATTATAAGTTAGTCTTTTATTTAGGTGCTCCTCACTGCTCAGAGTTTGATCAAGGACTGGGCCATTCAAGCACATTCCTGGAGACTATCAAGATATGAGGGAGTAATAAAACACCATTGTAACAAATTGGAATTGGATTGCTAGGTAATTCAGGCTTGCCTAAAATTATTTGCACAAATTAAATGATAAAAAGAATAAATGAAAGAGGAAAGAAGGGAAGGAGGAGGAAAGGAGAGAGGGAGGAGGAAGGGAGAGAGGAAGAGAAAAAAGGAAGGAAGGAGGGAGGGAAGAAAGAGAGAGAGTGAGGGAGGGAAAAGAGGAACCCTTTGTTAGTTTGTAAGTCTTATATTTAGTGTCATTCACAAACAATCTCATGGTATAGACATCTTGCCATCCCTGATACTGGTCTGCTAATAGATGAATGCAGTCAACAGCTACACCACAGAAATTCTGACATCAAGTAATGCAAAAAAATAAAGTACTTTTTTTTTCTGGAAATGAATGCTTTATTTTCTTACCTTATTTCAAATATTTTAATGTGTTTTTTAAGGTGTCCAGAAAACAAAAAATAAAACTAAAAAATAGAAATAGAAATGGAGAGTTAGAGATCAGAAAACCTATGTAAAAGTCAGGACTATATTGTCTAATTGCAAATCAGGGAAAAAATGTTTTAAGCTTACTTTGAACAAGACTCTACAACTATATCCATGTAAGATATTTTAATCTTTAGTGAAAATAACTAATGCTATCCAGTTGTGTCAGGAATAAAAAGTAATTCAAAATAAATAAAAATACATGCATGCAATATTAAATCTCTCATTTTAAATATAAAGCTATGAGAATAAAAGCTTGTATCTAAGAAAAAAATGCCTTTGCCCATTTCTAATGAAATTATGCTAATATTTAAAGTCTACAGAGTGTCTGTTTTTCTCAATTCTGTTCTGCTCTTGCTTGTGAGACATGCCTTATTTCTTTTTGTCCTCAGGACCCAGAAAAGTTAAATGTTCAGTAAATGCTCTTTGAGGAAATGAATTGCCAATATTTTGAATTTTTCATTTCAAAGACAAGGCCAAGAATAATTACTTCATTGCCATTGCTATTGTCATTATCATCTTCAAATTAATTAGATTCAGTCTTCTGTCAATAAATGATTGTAGTTGCTGACATAGTGAAATTTGAAGAGCTTTGTGAAAGCCTTTACATCAAAAAATAATTTTTTGATTCTATATTACCCAATTTAAAAGTGATTTTCCTTTAAAATTTCTTTGTATGGGTCTCAAAACACTTTCAGTCCTAGAAGGCTGGTGACCTTTTCTTTTGATAGGCACTCTTTGTAGACAGCTTCAAAATTCCATAGATTCAGTGTAGCATGGAATTTGTATGGGATAAATGCTAGTATAACAGATCAGAAAAGCTAAAAAAAAAAGTATAATTTTGCAGTTTATAAATTCTGGATAAGTAAAACACTTTACGAAGCTATGGGCATTGATTCGTATAAAAAAGATAGAGCTATTTTAAAGTAATCTTGTTATCAGTTTTCCCCCATGAAGTTAGTCTTTTCTGTTTCATTGTCATATGGATCATTTTGCCAGTCCACTTAGTAGTCTGAGTGGAATCTTCTTTTTGACTTCTGGCTTAGCTTTCATGTTTTCTGTCTTCATGATATACCCTAGATATATTGAGACGGAGTAATAAAGCATTTTTATCAGTGTTTCATATATGATATGTTTATTTTTCTGGAAAAGCTGACAATGAGAGTTTGGGGAGGCAGTCTGATAACTCCTCTGACTAATGATGTCCCCCCAGATTTCATTTACTTCTTACTGTATTACATCAGTCTCTGATGAGAATTTTGACAGATACATCAAACTATTCTGCCTTACTTTCCTGAGATGGGCCCTTTCTTTTCTGCAAACAAACTCCCAGATGTTGGCTTTGTTACCAGCTATTCCTGACATTAATTCTGACATTTACATCAACCATAATCAGAGACATTTAATTTCAACAATGGGTGGCAATGCCAAAAAGCAGAGTTAAAAATAGTGGTATCTCTTAGAGGATGAAGGAGGTTGTTCTCACCTAGAAGTCAAACCTTAATGTTAACACTTTTCAATAGAATAAACAGTGTTGTGCATTATCAGTTTATGTGGAGATAAATCTGTTTCATCGTATTAGATTTCTATATTGGAATTAGGCTTCCGAGTATAGCTTGTTGGCATCATAGCAGCATGTCATACAGAGATGTGGCCATGTGGATTCTTTCAAAGTTAAAATGTCCAAACAAATTGTTCTGGCCTCTCAGATGGCCGAGTGTGATGTCAGGAACCTTAACAGTGAAGAGTTTTCCTGACAAAGCCTTCACCGATTTTTGTACCTGTACTAAAAACCGAAGTGGAAGGAGAAGCACTAACACAGAGATCCAATAGTCAGGGGACCACTTCAGCCCCCATTGCTGCTTCTGATGGACATCATTACTGATATACTGTGGTTGTTGAAATGGAAATGGCATGGTTATAGAACCTGGGTCGCAGTTAGGCTGTGTCACTCCTATGACATTAAATTGTTTATGCTTCTTAAGACCTCATATTCATTATCTGTACAATATGACCTAAAGGTTTGCCTTTTTACTTGAGTGTCATAAGGAATAAATAAAGTAATTATGCAAACATATTTTTGGAAGCAGTAAAGCAGGATAAAAATATAGTTTATTATTACCCACTCACACATTCCTCAGCCATTTAATATTTATTGAGCATCCACCAGGTGCCTCTGGAGCTTTCCTTTTGTCTCTCAGGTCACTGAAATTCCCTCCTCCTGCCCTAGCCCTATCCACTCCTGCTACCTCCGCCTATGTCCTGATTACCTCTGATTCATCCTTCAAGACTCTGGTTAGATGACATGTTTGTTTTTCTTAGCCGCTCATGCTTGTGTCACCAGTCTATTATTATCCCCCTCTTGGCTGCTAATGTTCTACCAAGTGCATACTTAGGATATTACATTTTATTATAAAGGATTTTGGCACCCTTTTGTGCTTGTAAAGTCTTTGTTCTCAAAGGCTGCAATGTGCTTGTTCTCATATTTTCAATGCTGAGTAGAGGGTACTGGGAGATTGGAAATGTTTGATGGAGGAGTAGAAGGAGAAGAGGACTGTAGATATGGTCCAGAGTATTTCATTATTCCAGGTTCAATGCATGGATTGTGGGGGTGGCGAGGGTGGTTTAAGTCTGTATTTGGTGCATCACAGAGCTCATGCCTGATTAGGCAGTCTAATGAACTAGCCACATGAGCCACCAGAGTTCTGATTACAAGAAAGACTTAGGAAATTTCTTGGAGATAAACTTTTTAAAGGAAACCTCAATCAAGCAGGAAAATTAAGCATTAATCTATTAGCAGAGGAATAATTTTAATTCCAGTGTAAGATTATAGTCAGATATATCTCAAGAGTAGTTCTTTAGGAACTCATCTTTGAGCTTGAAGAGGAAAAAATATAAGTACACTCACAAGGAGCTACTTTCACTAAAATCTCTTCATGAAATAAAAGCAGAATGCAGTGGGAACTTTTCATTCCTCAACTTGCACCCCTCCCATCCTACCTAACAGTATATAACACAGAAGGGAAAAATAAATGACCCTTAAATTCTTCACAGAATAGACTTGGCACCTCAGGACAGCGATAACCAGCAGAAGCAGGGGAAAGGGCACAAGTACCAAGCAGTGGAGATAGGCATAATGCAGTAGCAGTACCCACCCTAGCCTCTGTAGGAGCCTCACCTGAAGATAGGTGAGGACAGGATGACAGTTAAGTGGCTGAGGATCCGGATGGGTCCTAAGCAGTTACCTGTTGGCTTTCAAACTTCCCCTTTCTCTTCCATTTTCCCAGGCAACTCTGCTCCCCATCCCAGGTATCACTTTCATCTCACAATTATGACTTCTTTTATCCTTCAAGGCTGTCATTTAAATTCCTTTTAGCACAATCCCCCTTCTCCCAGAAAGACATTCTCAGTCACCTAAGTGGCCCTTGAACCACTTTACAAATCTCTCTCCTCTTCTAGACCCAACTTGAGTGACTCCGTAGTGAAGTTCTAGGAGACACTAGGATTGCAAGTGGTGCATGCTCCTTCCTCTGGGCCTGGGACTGGGAATGTGGGTCTGGAGCCAGAGTGCCCACATTGCAATGGGAGCGCCACAGTCTACTTGCTCTTTGAAAAAATTCCTTTCTTTAAATCTCAATTACTTAATCTGTAGAATGAGGCCAAGGATCATACCTACCACAGAGTCTATTGGCCAGATTAACTGAGTTAATGCAGAAAGCTGTTAACAGAGTAAGCAGCTCATTAAAAGTTAACCTTGCTTGTTACTTACTGACCCCATTTTTTTGACTCCACAATTATCATTCCTGGTAGGCTGTGAAGTCTTGGAAGGGCGGGATGGAGTTCTGTATTTTCTTCATCTTTATATCCCCATTACTTAGTGTTATGCCAGGGTCTGGCTTGTAATAGGTGAGCAATAAATGACGATTAAGATGTGTGCATGATTGAATAATTACTGAATAAAGAATGTAGTAGTAGCAGAAGGCCTTTTCATATTTGTGGAGTAAGTGCTGCCTCAAGGGATGATAAGCAGGTAGAGGAAATTATGCCATTAAAGGACATTTGAAAGAAAGCAACTCTGAAGAGTGACTTCCGAGGTTATATTCTTGGTTTCTTTGGGGGTCATTTGTAGTGTGACTTCCTGTGATCAATGGAATATGACCAGCTTAGAATTGGGTGTCTTACTTTTGCTCTTATTCAATTTCCACTGGTTGCTTGACCTTTAACATTTTCTTAAAAGATAGTTTAAAAAAAATAAATAGAGACTCTTTTTCTAGAAGGGAAATATATAAAGAAGAACTGAGAAGTATGTATATGCCTCAGAGAAAGCAGATTTTTAAAATATATAAGCACTATGCCTCTTTAAAGGATACATAGGGAGGTTCTTTTATTTGGATAAAACAATAAATATTGGTGTGAACAGTTGCTTAGAGTGTGCCTTGAACCTCGTATCTCTTTGTTTTTCCTGTTCCAGTGGTGTTTTGTGGTGTTTCTTTACATGGAAAGGGAATATTGATATTTCAGTTTGGATTGGAATGGAGTTTACAAGTACTATGGGGAACACAGTTTAAATAGTTTAAGAGCCTCTCACCTGGAAAAAAAGGAAAAAGAATACCACTTTTGTTTCTTATTTATGAAAAATTTTCACATTTTTTTCTTTCAATTTGTTCTGTACCAGTTATAGATTATATACTGCATACATTAATATAAAATTTCTGGAAAAGTTATAGATATATTCTTGCTTGTGCCTAAATTTACTTGGGAGCATCAATTTGTGGTCAGTTCAGTTAATTGAAACAATTGATCTGTGATTGTGATTGAGAAATAAATATATTAACTCCTTCTTATGATAGAATATCTACTTGAGCAAGTATCTAAACATGTAAAGAAAAGGTATTTAGTATAAACTTTTTCATATTAATACCTTAAAATGCCTTAGATACTTTAGTTAATCACTCCTAAGAAATAATTTGAAATTTTAATTTTTTTCTATTGGGTTAATAATCTTGAGGACTTGATACAATTGGTTATTCATAAAAATCTTTCTAATTAAATATTTCAGATTATTTAAACTTTTAGTTTTTACAAGTATATTTACCTTTGTCAATAACTCGAAGAAATACCAAAATATGTATTTATTCTGGGTAGTTCTGCTAATAATTTTAAAATTCTAGCTGATGCATATATTTTTCTTTTCTTTCTCCTATTTCTCTTTTTCCTTCCAATTCCTTACACTTAATCAAAAGACATATTTTTTAACCATTTCACACTCTTCTTCCCAGAGAATTTTCATTTAGGAAAAATTATTTTGTTTTTGAATGAATATGACAGTTTTCATATGCTGTGTCTCTTTTTCCTGCATGTTCTCATTCTTTTAGATTCCATTATTATTCCAGATATATAAACATTACTTTGCTCCTGCTAAAATCCATGTTTTCATTAAATGAATATCTTATATACTTCAGGTTTTAAATCATAAGATTGTCTTATACCTCACCTCTTGGATGAGATTAATAGGCAATAGGAAGTCAATATGTCTAATTACCCAAAAAGGCTAATTGGCTTAATTATCATTTCTATATCCTGGGGACAGAAAATTAGTCAGCTCCTAGATTCAGTTTTTATTGATGTCACTTGCACTTTCAGACATTTCTGTATTGCTAATTTTTGAAGGCAAAGTTCCTCCAAATTGTGATATTGGTTTAATTTTTTAATGTTACTTTTCAAGCTGCTTCATTAAAGTGTAATTGACATAATATAGACTGCATATATTTAAATTATACAATTTGATGAGTTTTGAAATATATCTGTTAAAACATCACTACAATAAAGATAAAGAATGTATCCATCACTCCTAAAAGTTTTATTTATCTCTGTAATCCCTCCCTCACTCCTATTCTCTTTTATGATCTTTCTATCCCACTTCTGTTGCCAGGTAACAATTGATCTGTCAGTATACATTAGTTTGTAATTTCTACCATACTATATAAATGGAATCATACAGTATGCAGTCTTTTTTGTCTGGCTTCCTTCGCTCATTATTATTTTGAGATTCACCATTGTCATGGCATGTGTCAATAATCTATTCATTTTGTTGTTAATTAGTATTCCATTGTAGAGCTATATGACAATTTGTTTATTCCCTCAACTACTGATGGAGGTCATGGATATGTTCTTTATGTTGATTGTGTTGATGTTCTCACAGGTTTATGAATATCACCATACTCATTTAATTGTATACGTTAAATATATCCATTTTTTTTAAATGTCAGTTGTATCTCAATAAAGCTGTTTTAAAAAAACCAATAGAGGGACTGCATGTGGAATAGATGGAATTTTTCCAATTTTTAAAAATAAATCTTAAACTATTTTTTAAAAATCATTCATTATATTATTGAGTAGTATTCCATTGTGTAGATGTATGACAATTTGTTCATTTTTTTTTCACCTATTGAGGACCTTGAGGTTGTTTCAATTTGGGGGATAGTATATATAAAACTACTACAAGCACTCATGTACAAATATTTATATGGATATATACTTTTATTTCTTTTGGATAAATATCTTAGAGTGGAACAAATATGATAGATAGCTGTTTAATTTTTAACTGCCAAGCTAATTTCTGGAATGATTGTGTCATTTTGCACCTCCACCAGTAGTACATTAAAGTTATAGCTCTTGCACATATTCACCAAAATTTGGTATTATCAGTTTTCTCAATGAATATTTTAAAAATTCTGATATGTAATGTTACACTGTTGGGGCTTTATTTTGCACTTCTAGAATGACTGTTGAAGATTGAACATCTTTTCCTATGCTTGTTTACCCTCTCTATACTATATCTTTTTCAGTCAGGTGTCTGTGCCCATTTTTTATTTGATTGCTTAATTTATTATCAATTACTTTTAAGGGTTATTTATATATTATAGACATAAGCCTTTTGTTATATGTACAATTTTCAAGTAATTTCTCCCAGTCTGTTGCTTCCCTTTTCATCTCTTAATGAAATAATTCACAGAGCACAAATTTTTTATTTTGATGAAATCCAATTTTTCAGTTTGTTCTATTGTAGATCATGCCTTTGGTGTGATATCTAAGAAATCTTTGCATAACCCAAGGTCACAATGGTTTTCATGTAGAAGTTTTGTACTTTGGGGTTTTACATTTAGGTCTGTGATGTATTTTGAGGTGTGTGTGTGTGTGTGTGTGTGTGTGTGTGTGTGTATGAGTGCATACGTGCACATATGTGTGCATGCATGCACAAAGTATAGATTAAATTCCATTTTTTCAGCATGGATATGAATTTGTGCCAACACTATGTGTTGAACATATTTTTTTTCTCCACAACATTACTTGTGTACTTTTATCATAAATCAATTTTTAGAATGTGTGAGTATATTTCTGGAATCTCCATTAACTTTCATTGATCTACTTATCAACCTTTACGCCATCCCACTTTATGTGGATTATTATAGCTATATATGTCTTGAATTCAGGTAATGTGGTTAAAAAACATACGTTTTATTACATGAATACTTGTAAATATATAAGGTTTGTTTTATTGTCCAGAATATCATCTATCTGGGTAAATGTTCACCATGCACTTAAAAAGAATGGTTATTCTACTGTTGAATGGAGTATTCTATAAATATCAGTGGAGTAAAATTTATTGATAATGTTTTCTTTCTATGTCTGTACTGAGTTTCTGTCAAACTTGCTCTATTAGTTATTGAAAAAAGAGAATTGAAATCTCTGACAATCATTTTGGATTATCTAATTCTCCTTCTAGTTCCATCAGCTCTTGTACTATATATTTTGAGGCTATGTTATTAGACGCATGAACATGTAAGATTGGTATGTCATCTTGATAAATTGACTACTTTATTATTGTGAAAGCACCTTCTTTATCCCTGGTAATATCTTTTCCTCTGAAATCCTGTCTAATAGTAATATCACCACTCAAATTTCCTTTTAGATAGTGTTACAATCACATACCTTTTTTCATCTTTCACTTTTAGTTCACTTATAGCTTTAGAGTTGAAGTTCATTTCTGGTGTGAAACGTGTATTTACCTCTTGCTTTTTTATTCAAACTGACAATTTTTTTTTATTTTTTCATTTTTGCTTATTTATTTATTTTTTAAATTAAGTTTATTGGGGTAACATTGATTAATACAACTATATAAATTTCTGTTGTACTTTATATTTCACATCTGGATATTCTATTGTGTGTTTACCATCCAAAATCCAGTTTCCTTCAGCTACCATATATTTGATCCCTTTACCCTCTTCCTATCCCCGTATATTTGACTCCCTTTACTCTGTCTACCTCACCCCTCATCCCCAACCAACTCTCCTCTGTTAACTGCTAGTCCATTGTTCATGTCCATGAGTCTCTGTTTGTTGTCCTATTCATTTGGTTCTTTTAGGTTTATATCCCACATATAAGTGACATCATTTGATTATAAAATTTTTCTGCCTGGCATATTTCACTTACTGTGATTACTTCAAGGTCCATCCATGTTGTTGAAAATGGCATTATTTCATCTCTTCTTACAGATGAGTAATATTCCATTGTATATATGTACCACTTCTTCTTTAGCCAATCATCTATCTATCACAGGACACTTTGATTGCTTCCATGTCCTGGCCACTGTGAATAATGCTGCTATGAACATCGGGGTGCAAACATCTTTTGGGATATGGGTTTTTAAGTTTTTGGAATAAATAACCGGTAGAGGGATTGCTGGATCATATGGTAGACCAATTAGTTTTTTGAGGAACATACATACTGTACCAATTTGCAGTCCCACCAGCAGTGTATGAGGGTTCCTTTTTCTCTGCATCCACTCCAACATTTGTTATTACTTGTCCTGTTGATTATATCTATCCTAACAGGTGTGAGATGGTATCTTATTGTGGTTTTCATTTGCATTTCCCTAATAGCTAGTGATGTCGAGCATATTTTCATATATTTGTTGGCCATTTGTATGTCCTCTAGGGAGAAGTGTCTGTTTAGGTCCACTGCAAATTTTTTTATTGGATTGTATTTTTGTTGTTGTTATTGAGTCATATGAGTTCTTTGTATATTTTCAATATTGGCCATTATCAGAGGCGTTACTTGCCAATACATTTTCCCATTCGTATGGCTGTCTCTTTACCTTGTTGATGGTTTTCTTTTCCTGAGCAGAAGCTTTTTAGTTTGATGTAGTCACATTCATTTATTTTAACTTTTACTTCCCTTACCTTTGAAATTAAGTTCATAAAATCCTCTTTAAATCCAAGGTCCTTCAGTTTAGTTCCTGTGTTTTCTTCTATGCATTTTATAGTTTCAGGTCTTATATTCAGGTCCTTATCCATTTTGAGTTCATTGTAGTATGTGGTGATAGACAACAGTCTAGTTTCATTCTTTTGCAGGTGGCTTTCCAGTTTTCCTAGCACCATTTATTGAAGAGGCTTGCCTTTCTCCACTGTGTTTTTAGCATTTTCATTGAAAATTATTAGCCCATATAAATATAGGTTTACTTATGGACTCTCAATTCTGTTCCACTGGTCTATGTGTCTGTTTTTTTCTGCCAGTACCATGCCATTTTGATTGTTGTCATTTTGTAGTATAATTTGAAGTTGGGCAGAGTGATGCCTCAATCCTCATGCTTTTTTCTCAGGATGGCTTTGGCAATTCCGGGTCTTTTGTGATTCCATACAAATCTCATGATTTTTTGTTCTATTTCTTTAAAAAATGCTGATGAGATTTTGGTGGAGATTGCATTGAATCTGAATAATGTTTTAGGTAATATGGTCATTTCAACTATGCTGATTCTTCCAATCCCAAAACACAAAATATCTTTTCATTTTTTGTATCTTTTTTAATTTCTTTTAACAGGGTCCTATAGTTTTTATTACATAGGTCCTTTACATGTTTCATTAAATTTATTCCTAGGTATTTTATTCTTTTTTTGCAATTGCAAAAGAAATTATTTTTTCCACTTCTTTTTCTGTCACTTCATTATTAGACTATAGGAACGCTATGTATTTTTGAACATTGATTTTATATCCAGAGACTTTACTGTATTTGCTTATTATTTCTAGTAGTGTTCCTATCTTATCTTTAGGGATTTATATATAGAGAAAAATGTCATCCACTAATAGTGACATTTTGACTTCTTTGTATCCTATTTGGATGCCTTTTATATCTTTCTCTTGTCTGATTGCACTCGCTAGGACTTCCCATGTTATATTGAATAGTAGCGGCAATAGCGGACAGCCTTGCCTTGTTCTTGATCTTAGAGAAAAGTTTTTTAGTTTTCACCAGTAAGTATGTCAGTTAAGGGTTTGTCATATATAGCCTTTATTATGTTAAGTTTATTTCCTTCTATACCAATTTTGTTAAGTGTTTTGATCATAAACGGATGCTGTATCTTGTCAAAGGTTTTTTCTGCATCTATTGATATGATCATATGGTTCTTATTTTTTATTTGTTTAAGTGGCATAGCAAATTAATCAATTTGTATATATTAAACCATCCATATGCCTCTGGGATGGAGCCCACTTGATTGTGGTGTATAGTCTTTTTAACATGTTGCTGTATTCAGTTCGCTAGTATCTTATTTAATATTTTTGCATCTGTGTTCATGATAGATGTTGGTCTGTAGCTTTCTTTTTTTGTGTTATCTTTGCCAGACTTGGTATCAGGGTAATATTGACTTCATAAAATGAGTTGGGAAGTTTTGCCTCTTCTTCGATTATTTGGAAGAGTTTGAGGAGAATAGGTATTAAATCTTCTTTGAATGGTGAAGCCATCTGGTCCTGAACTTTTACTTTTTGGTAGGTTTTTGATGATTGTTTCAATTTCCATACTGCTGATCAGTCTATTTACAGGTACCAGTTCTTCTTGATTCAGTGTAGGAAGGTTGTATTTTTCTAAGTACTGGTCCATTTCTTTTAGGTTACTAAATTTGCTATTATATACTTATTCATAGTACTCTTGTATGATCCTTTGTATTTCTGCGATGTCAGTCTTAATGTCCCCTCTTTCATCCCTAATTTTGTTTATTTGTGTTCTTTCTCTTTCTTCTTTAGTGAGTCTAATAGCCAGTGGTTTGTCAATTTTATTGACCTTCTCAAAGAACCAGCTCTTTGTTGCATTTATTTTTTCTATTTTTTTTGTATTGTTTTGTTTTCAGATTCATTTATTTCTGCTCTAATTTTGATCATTTCTTTCCTTTAGCTAACTTTAGGCCTCATTTGTTCTACTTTTTCTAGTTTTTTTTTTTTCCTTTTTTTAAGGTGAAGCATTAAGTTGTTTATTTGAGCTCATTCTTGTTTTTGGAGATAGGCTTGTAATGATATGAACTTTCCTCTCATGACCACTTTTGCTGTGTCTCAAAAGTTTTGATATGTTGTACTATATTATCATTCGTTTCTATGTATCTCTTGATTTCTCTTTTGATTTCTTCTCTGATCCAATTATTCTTCAATAGCATGTTGTTTAACCTTCATGTATTTGTGGTTCTTCTGATTTTTTTCTGTTGTTGATCTCTCGTTTCAAAGCATTATAATCAGAGAATATGGTTGGTATGATTTCAACCCTCTTATATTTGTTGAGGCTATCTCTATATACCAGTATGTCATCAACCCTTGAGAATGTTCCATGTGCACTAGAGAAGAATGTATAAGCAGCTGATTTGAGATGGAAAGCTCTGTAATTCTCAATTATGTCCAGTTGGTCTAATGTGTCATTTAAGGATGTTATTTCCTTATTGTTTTTCTGTTTGGATAACCTGTCCATATCCGACAGTGGGGTATATAGGTTACCTACTATGATAGTGTTTTGATCTGTTCCTCCATTTAGTTCTGTCAGTAATTGCTTCACATATGTTGGGACTCCCTGGTTGGGAGCATAGATATTTAATAAGTGTTATGTCTTCTTGGTGCAGGATCCCCCTTATCATTATGAAGTGTTCCTCAGTATCTTTATCTTTTTTATTTTAAACTCGATTTCATCTGATATTAGTACTGCTACTTCCACTTTTCTCTGAATGTCATTTGCTTGAAATATCATTTTCCACCCTTTCACCTTGAGTCCATATTTGTCTTTGGAGCTGAGATGTGTCTCCTGGAGGCAGTATATGGTTTTGTTTTGTTTTTTGATTCATTCTGCAACTCTGTGCCTTTTTATTGGTGAGTTCAGTCCATTTACTTTTAGAATGATTACTGAAATATGAGGTCTTCTTATAGCCATTTTATCATTTGCCTTCTGGTAGCTCAGTGTTTCCATTGCTTGTTAGCCCTGGTGTTTTGGTTTTCTTTATTTTGGTTGGCTTTTGTGGGTTTTCCCTCTGGTTCATCTTGTTTGATGTTATATACTTCATTCAGTTCTGAATCTTTGGTGTGTGGTTTCCATTGAAAATATAGAAAGGATAGTTATATATATATATATATATATATATATATATATATATATATATATATATATATTCATCCATTTTCTTCTGCACATGCCTTATCTCCATTCCCTTTTGTGAATTTGAATCTTTGAATCCTCCCCTTTCCAGTCATTGCTATCTCAATTTGTCCCTATGTATGCTGAATGTTCATTACTATCTTGCTATAGCAATTTTATTATTATTTAAACTAATAATGCCCTGTTCTTAGTAAGGATCGTATTCCTCTGCTTCTATTTGCCTGATACACTTTACTCCTAATTATTTTTCTTTTTTTTTTTTTTGGTTAATATATTTTAGGTGAGCTGACCCCTTTCAATATTTCCTGTAGTACAGGCCTCTTAGTGGATAATTCCCTCAATTTTTGTATCTCTGGAAAGGTCTTGATTTCTCCATATCTAAAGGAGATTTTAGCTGAATACATTATTCTAGGCTGGTAGTTCCCTTCACTTAATAGTTTAAATATTTGATTCCATTCCTTTTTGGCTTGTAAGATCTTAGAAGTCCAATGATAATCTAATGGATTTTTCTTTATTAGCTACCATTTTCTTCTCCCTGGCTGCCCTAGAATTTTGTCTTTGTCATTAATTTTCGATAACTTTAATACAGTATGTCTTGGTGAAGGCCTTTTTGGGTTGAGATAATTGGGTGTTCTATTGACTTCTTGAATTCCAAGCTCCAGCTCATTCCTTAGATTTAGGAAATTCTTGTCCACTATTTGTCTGAAAATGCTTTCAAGTCTCTGTTCCTTTCTCTCACCTTCAGTAATGCCTATTATTCTTATGTTTCCTCTCCTGAAGGTATCAGCTAGTTTTTAAATTTCTTTTTCATTAATTTTCATTCTTCAGTTTCTCTCTTCATTCTTCTTATTTATTTCTAAATTTCTGTCTTTGATGTCACTGATTCTTTTTTCCACTTGGTCGACTCTATTACCAAAGACTGATATTTCAGTTTTCAACTGTTTCAGTGTACTTTTTATCTCCAGAAAGTCTATTCAGTTCTTTTTGAGGGTTTCAATCTCTTTGCTCTGCTCATCTAGTTCTTTTTTCAATTCCTGAAATTGTTGATATGACTCGTTTCAGAATTCATTGTTTTTTTTTTTTTTTCAGAAGTACCACCCTGAATTCTCTGTTATTTAAGTTGCATATTTCTACATCTGTAAGCTTACTTTCTTGAGATTTTTTTTCTTTCTGAGATGCCTTGTCACCTTGGTTGTTGATGGTGTTTAATGGACTTTTCTCTGTCTGGGCATTAATGGTAGTGTATTCTGCTGTTTTTCCAGAAAGATTTATTATATGAAAGTGTGTCTTTAGTCTGCTACAAAGAAAGTGTTTTTCTTTTGATTTCCAGCAGGTGGTATCTTAGCCTCTGTGATCCTGCTTATATATAAAGCCTTTAAAATGTCTTTTTGTTTTCTTATAGATATTTAATCATGCTCGCTACTTTCAATTTTGGTCCCTGTCACTGTCATTGAAGGTCTTGGCAGTGTTTTCTCAGATTTCCCTGGGTCTCTGCAGTGATTGGTCTCAGAGAGTATGAGTGGAGGGGCCCTCTAGGTTGGAATTTGGGGACTGTAGCTCAGCCTCAGTTTTGCAACCGTGGCCAGTAAAAATTAACTATTGTTTCTCTGGGGTCCTGTCCTGCTTCTCTGCTTTCTGCCCTAATGACTGAGCCCTGCTGCCAGCTGCTTGGAAGTTACTGCACTCCCAGGCAAGGCTGTTCAGGGAAGTCTCTGCAGTGTCTCACCTCCCTCTCTTCCTGCACTGGCTGTGAGAGGCAGCTTCCATCTCAGCAGCATTTTCTCAGATTCCCCTGGGTTCCGTGGTGATCGGTCTCAGAGGGTATGGAGGGAAGGGCCCCCTGGGTTAGGAGTTAGGGGTGGTGGCTCAGCCTCAGTTTTGCAGCCAGGGCAGTAAAAATTGACTGTTGTTTCTCTGTGGCCCCATCCCACTTCTCTGCTTTCTGCCCTGATGACTGGGTCCTGCCACCAGCTGTGTGGAACTAAAAACTCTCTCAGGCAGGGCTGTTCAGGGAACTTCGTGCACATTTCCCCTCCCCCTCCTCCTGCAGGGATCTCTGATGGCTTCAAAAGGCAGCTTCTTTATTCCTCCCAGTCCACCGCCTGACAGCCTGACAACCAAGGTTCTGACCTGTGGCAGCTCTTATGCGCAGATCCCATGCTCAGACGTCTTGGTGTGCAGTTTGGGTGTTTTTTTTTGTTGTTGTTGTTGTTGTTGAGTTCTATGTGTTCAGCTTAATGTTGTTTCAAGGGGAGAGATCTGAGGACATCTCTCACTCTGCCATGGTTTTCCCCAATTTTTGTTTTTTAATTTAAGTATTTAGACTATTTGTATTTTTCCTACATTTTAAGGTTTTACAAATAATTATATATCCTTTATTCAGTTCCAAATTGTTAAGTACTGCAAAATTAGAGTACATCAAAAACAAGAAATTGATGTTGGTAAAGTATTTTTGTGTCATTCTTTGTCATAATATAACATGTGTAGAACTGTGTAACCACCACCACAATCAGGATACAAAAGTATTACATCATGGTAAAATCTTCCTCATGCTCCCTCTTTATAGTCCCACCTATTACATCAACATCTGTAACAATTGGCAACCTGTTCCCCATCTCTATGATTTTGTCATTTTGAAGATGTTATAATAAATGGAATCATACTTCATGAAACCATTTGAGACTGACTTTTTTTTTTCATTCAGAATCATACTCTTGATATCCATCTAAGCAGTTTTGTGTATCAAAAGTCTATTTCTTTTCATCATTGAGTCTTATTTGACAGTGTGATGGGACTACAGTTTGCTCAAATACTCACTTATTGTGAGATATTAAGGCTGTTTTGAGGTTTTGATGATTACACATATATATGCTATGAACACAACATACAGGTTTTTGTGTAGACATAAGTTTTAATTTATCTGAGATAAATGCCTAAGAGCATAATAGTTGTGGGTTGTATGTTCAGATTTCAGAGGCTAGACCAGTGACTAATTTACCTTTCTAGTTTCTTTCGTAGAAGAAGGCAAGGGAGAAATAGTTGTAAATAGTTTTTGAGTAGCCAACCCACAACATCTTCAGCTGTGTTAGAACAAGTTCAAAACACTTTGAATGAATTAAAACAACTAACCAAACTTGATTATTTTCATAATTTATAGTAGGTTTAGCTGAACCAAATTGATTAGTTGTTTTGAGAAGGACTAGTTAGTGCCTTTGGGAAAATTACACAACAGTAAAATCTTCAGAATGTGCTGTGTGATCATGGCCAGGGAAATATTCTTGTATTTTGCTGCCCTTATGAGAAAAAAAATTTTGAGGAAATTTTCTGGTTAAGTGCCAAATTTCTGTCAGGCTTTATATCAATGCAGTTTGTACCACAAGAAAATGTGCAGACCAAGTCCCATGTCACTCTTTTCAACAAAGCAAAGGTAGTTCATTTGAAAATTGGAGGTCATTTGAGACTTTCTGTTCTAGACAGAGTGAGATTTTGTAAAATGATTTCACACTTTTAGAATACGGGTACTTTCAGAAGAAAGGGCTAGATTAAGTGTCGTTTATTATTTCAGAGATGAAATAAAAATAATGAATTCAAAGAACAGTTTTCTGAGACTCCAGAGCTAAGATGACTTCCAAATTCCTACACTTTACAGATCTATGTAGTCTCAAAATCATTTCTCCAAGAAATTTCTAGGTGTATCCTTAATTAAGAAGGCTAAGTTAGTGTAATGGGAAATATAAAAAGAATAAGACTCACTGTGGAGCCTCCACAAGTTCAAAGCCAAGGAAGCATAAATATGAACACATAAATTTTGACAAATGTAACTGACTTCTATGAGATAGGTAGAAGCAGTATTGTCAACTGCTGAGTTGAGCCTGGAGAGAATGAACACTGGCTAGTATATTTAGAATCTTGTATCTCTCATATTCTCAGGTGGGACATACATCATCAGATAAAAATCATTAAAGCACAAGCCAGCATGTATAAATGGAGGAAATGCAGAATGTTTTGCCTCTTCACTCCTTTGCTCAGTTCTCATCCTGATATATCAAATGTTTCTCCCCCATTTATTTCCTGTTAGTCACTTTCTCTCCCAAATCATCCTTCTGTGATCTATCTCCCCTTCTCAAAACTATCACTTCTATTTTTTTCACTTTTGATGTGTTCATAAAAATATCATGTAGATGTTGATAATGGGGAAAGTCTTTGTAATGGGGACAGAGTTATATTGGAAATTTCTGTACTTTCCATTCAATTTTGCTGTGAACCTAAAACCGCTCTATTAAATAAACAAAGTCTATAAATAAAAAATAAAGTCTATTAAAATTAACATGATTTCTTAGGTATAGCAAAATACATGACCTCATAATTTTCATATCATTTAGGCATGGATATTGTAATTTTGTATCTCTAGAATTGATAATTACTATAAAATTTGTTTGTGTATGTGTGTGTGTGTGTGTGTGTGTGTGTGTGTATAAGTAATTTATTTTCCTATGGGTCTGTTAAAAAAGAAGTAACATTCAAAATGGAGTCATTTGTGCTAAGTTCCATGTCAGCAAACCAAGATATAATACCTAACCTAATTGCAGTTTCAATCTTCACCAAAAATGTAGTCTTAACATGTGCGTCTAGAATTTTCTTGTCAACACCAATGGTGTAATCCTCCTTAATAGACTCTACTGTCCCTCAAAGGAAGGTGACTTTGCCTCAAATAGTACTTTTTTTCATTTATGACTTCATTTTTCCACATCCTTTTTGACTTTAAGAACCTTTCCCTTTCTGTAACTCTTTGAAGCTTATGTCTACTTGCTAGCCGAGATACTGCCCAATTCCGGAATTGTTCAATAAAGCTAATTAAATCTTTAAAATTTACTTGGTTGAATTTTTGTTATTTAACAGGTCTATAAAAATTAAATTGCCATCTGTGTTTAAATATTTTCTCTACTGAAGGCAAAATTACAGCAGAGATAATCCTTGAAGTACCTTCTAACCTTGCATCTTCCCTTTCAAAGCATTTTAGGAAAGCATCACCGTGCCCCTATGTAATGGAAGTGAATATTGGTATCATTTATCATTGATTAGTAGACTGTTCCTTGAGATCCTGCATATTAATTACATTTAACTGATAGTATTAGATATCTAGACAGTGAGTTACAGGGGTTAGGATCCCTGGAAGAATGTGAATTAAAGATTAGCAAAGAGCATGATTATAGTAAGCAAAGAAAGTCATCAGTTTGCCCTTGAAGAGAGGAGATGATACAAAATTACAAAACAAGCACCATAACTGTCTAAATTTAATTTTCTCATTTTTTTCTGGGAGGATTAGGTCTGTATCTTGCTCAAATCTTTGTCTTGCTTTATAGTAAATTTAAAAATAAATTTCAATGAATATTTTTGTAGTGCTTTACCTTGTACAAATGGCTTTCTCTCACACTATCTTATGTGTTTCTCACAATAATTATTTGAGATAGGTATAGGAAATACTCTCACTTTATAGATGAGAAAGCTGAGGCTCAGCAAGGACCAGTCATTTATTCTGGTTAACAGGTCTAGTGTGTTGTGAACCAAGTTCTCATAACATGTCTCTTGCTCCAAGGAACATACTCTTCCCACAACACCGCTCAGTTCCTCAGAAACTAGATGGGGAAACAGGCTGTCAGTAGTTGTTGTCTGATATGTTTCTGATCTAACCTCTCTTTAGCTTCCTTGGCTCCCCCCACCCCCCAAAAAAAGTAACTGATGGGGATTTCTAGTATAAATTAAGAAAATACAGCATTGAAGGTGATCCATTGTAATAATGTTAAGTGTCATTGGAGAGGGGGGTACATCTTGCCAAGCCAAAGGTTTCCTGCCTGTCAGGAGAGTTTCACAGAGGGAGAGTAGCCATGTCTTTCTTCCTCCACCCATTCTCCCCATTTTCCTGTTCAGCACCAATTCTGGATGCCATTTCCAATTGGGGGAATCAAGGAAGCTGATGATGTGCTATTCTTCCCGCTAACCGCTTGTTACTTAATCAAATTTAATCTATATAGTATGTTTTGCAGAATGCTTCTTAGATATATTTCTTTCCTGATATTCTCCAGGAAAGACAAGATGTGATTCACACAGTTCAATAGATTGTTTTCATGACACTGACACATCTTTGAAGGATGACTAGAATGTATTGCACCCTGAGAGATAAGAGAGAACAATACAGAACAGTGACAAAAGAACCACACAGATGTCCTTTCAGAGGCTGTCTCTCATCAGTACCAACCTGCAAACACAATTCAATTTATAGCATCAAGATGGATCATTATCGTGTGTGACATACTGTTGAAAACATTTCTCAAAACTGTTCGGCATTTTTTAGTTTTTAGCATGGTATTCCCATACCTCCCTTCTTTGAGGAAAGTGTCGATGTTACATTTCTTCTTTTAAACCAGCGCACTGATGTTACAAGGAGCTCCTTCATTGGCGCTTTCCCGGAACTCCTCACAGTCCCGCCCTCTGCCTGACTCTCTCTGAAACTCCTGAATTTTCCCTGAACTAATACCTACTCGTGGAACTTGCAACCAACTATTTACAAACTGTGTATGTGTGTGTGAGGAGCCTCCAGATCAAGCAGAAGGATTAAGTGTGGAAAGTATCTGAAATTTCTGTGACCATAATAGAAAACATGGTGAGAGGGAGGAGGTGATGAAGGAATGACATTCTGTCAGCCCACTTTCTAATGCCTCAGTGATACACCCTCTCTGGCTCATGTTTGCTGTACATTTAGGGCCCCATTTCATTTCATTTCATTTCATTTCATTTCATTTCATTTCATTTCATTTCAATTTCATTTTATGTAAGTGTATATGCTTTCCATTGAGAATTAGAGTCCCTCATTTTCCCCCTTCCAGTCCCATCCTTCTCACTACCATTGCCAGGGGCCACATGTAAACTGAGACTAAGTTATTTTAACTGCTATTTCTAAAGCTATCACAATTTCCTGTGAAATTTCCCTCTGTTATGCCTTGGTTAGTAAAGAAATTCCTAATGCATCTATCGAATCTCATTGTAATGTGGAGACAAATCATTACATTTAATTGGTAATTTTTTATAGTAGCTAGAGAAACAATTTATAAAAGTGCAAGGATTTTTTTTGACTGATTCACTTAAAATAAGTCACCTTGTTTGGAATTCTGAATGTTGAAAAGCCTTAGAGCTCAGGTCTCAGATCTGTTATTTTCTCTACCTATGTTTAACTCTTGGCAATCTCATTTAATCTAACTTTAGATGCCAACTATATCTGAGGACCTGAAAATGTGCATATGATTTCATCGTCATTGTGCAAAAAGTCAAAAATAAGAGTTAAGAACAGTCAAGCTTCATATTACAAATTTCTGTGTTTCATATTTCTTTAAATTCTCCAAATCGTACTTCCTATTACATACTATCAGTGATAGTTAATTTCATGTGTCAACTTGGAGAGTGCTTTTGGGTGAGACTAACATATAAATAGGTGAAACTTGAGTAAGATGATTGCTCTTCAGAATGTTAATGAGTCTCATCCATTCAGTTGAAGGCCTGAATAGTGGAAGATAACTGGTCTCCCTGAGTGAGAGACAATTCTCCTGCAGACTGTCTTCAGATTTTATCTGGACCATTGGTTCTCCTGAGTCTCAAGCCTGCCAGCCCACACTGCAGATCTGGACTTGCCATTCACCACATTCACATAAGCCATTTCCTTACAATATTTTTTTTCCTATGCATATACACATCCCATTGGTTCTGTTTACTCTGGTGAACCCTGACTAATAAACTATCTGAAGATTCAAAACAGAGCAACCAAACGGAAAAGAAGGGAGCTTAAATTTATTTAACATTTTTACTTAATTTACAAAGGTCTGGTGATGTGCTTTGAAGTAAGCTATCTTCTATGCAGTTGTGAGACCCCAGGCATACATCAAGGACAGAACATAAGCTCTTTTCTTTCACTGAAAACAGGTCCTTAACTTGGGAGTAAAAATATTGCTCTATCATGAGGGGGAAAAAAAGATGCAACATATCAACAGTGAATATACTTATGTTAAAGAATAAAGCCCTTTGAGTGCTATGATAAATAAGTGAGGAGAGAGTAATTTTAACCCATTCTGAGAATTTTTGAACTTGATAAGGAAGTGTCTTAGTGCCTTGGAATCTGATTTCTGCCCTTGACTGACAGTGAGTATGGAAACAAGAACATGCAGGTATATCTATCTTGAGTGTGTGTGTTTGGGGGCGGGGGACATAGTTACTGCTGCTTCTTAGGAGAATTTCCTGGTTTTAATATTGAGGGGAAACAGAGTTTTGCCACCCCAAAATATGTCTTTTTTGGGATATTGATTATTTTAAGCAGGTTATTTTTAAGAAAAAGAAGACTCAAGAAGAGCTTTTTACCTTTCCCCTTACCTGCCTAAGAAAAAATTTCAAAAAGAACAACATGCTCTAGGATGAGAAATCACCTTATTATACTAGAAACTGAATTTGGCAAACAGAGAAATCTAGCAAAGTCTGTTTATTGAAATCCCCTCTGTGCCACATTCTTTCTAGGTGGCCTGGTAAGAATTTGTTTACCATACATTTGCTCTTTATTATCTACCTGTGAATTGCCTACCTTCCCTTTGAAGTCCAGGCCACTATTGGCTCCCACCCTCTTTTCTCCGAAGGTGTCATATAAACTTCAACTGCCTGATTTATCCTCTGGTCCCATATTTTTACCCCCATATGTACATACATAATACATTTGATTATTTTCTCCTGTTAATCTGTGTCACATCAATTTGATTGTTAGACCAGCCAGAAGAATTTAGACGGGTAGAAGGAAAATCATTTTTCCTCCCTGATAGTATGTAATATTTACTTCTGGGCATATATGAGGTATCATATATCGTTCACAGAAGTGCAGTATAAATAACAGACAAAAGCAAGGGAATAGTAATTATTAGACTCTTACTATGTGATAAACCCTTTGTTAAACACTCTTATTATGCATTATTCCACTTGGAACTCAAACCATAGTTAGACAGTACGATTATCCTATTTACCAATGTTCACATTTACTAAATTTATTAATGGTCATTTCTCAATTCCACTGATATATCAGTTGAGGAAATAGGTTAAAAGCAGTTAGGTGAGTTTTCTAATGATACATGCCTGGTTAATAGTAAAACTAAGATCGAAATGCTGGTTAGTAACTTTAATATTGCTACTGTTTGGGTAATTTATGGTAAATCATTACCATACCATTTATTTTGCTTTACAGCAGCTTTTCTCAACCAGGATTTCTTGACAGAATTAAGTCTTCTTGCCCCAATACAGCTGTGGTATGTAATAAATAAAATTATCTTCTATATGTCTAGTATGGTACTGGCTATATATCATCTTCACAAAAATTGATAAAATACTAACCAAAATAATTTCCTATAGAATTTAATTCCTTTAAGAAATCCTGGTTGAGAAAGGCTATTGGTTGATAGTTCTGAGAATTTGATAAAGGAAAACAACATCTGGAGAATCTTGCGCAACTAGGACTCCAAGGCCCTGCTTCTGAGATTCTGATATATTAGGTTTGACATGAGTCCTAGAAATCTGTATTTTAAAAATTGTCCCAGATCATTATAATATAGGTGTTTTGCTTTGGTTTAGTTTTTATTCTTTTTGTTGGCTTATACAAAACAAATTTATTTTTGGACATTTCTATTTTTGGAGACTAGACATCCAGGATCAAGGTGTTGGCAGGTTTGGTTTCTTCTGAGGTCTTGCTCTTTCAATTACAGATGGCTATCCTCTTGTTGTGTCCTCACATGGTGTGCTTACATTCCTGGGATCTCTCTGTGTGTCTGAATTTTCTCTTTTTATAAAGATGCCAGTCAGATTGAATTAGGGCCCACCCTAAGGGCCTTTTCACCTCTTTAAAGGTCTTATCTCAAAATACAGTCACATTATAAGGGACTGAGAGTTAGAACTTCAACTTCTGCCGATAATACCTGGCTAACTCCTGTTTGTCCTATGTACCTCAGTTTCAGTGTCGCTTCCCCAAAGGAGCTCTCCCATCCCCCAGACTAGAACCTCCTGTTATTCTCTCCACACTTTTAATTCATAGCTCTTATCACAATGGCAATTAGGGCTACTGTGATCTTTGCCAGTGTCTCCCTCCACCCCCATCTACAAACTACACTGAAAGTTCTGTGATGGCAGTGGCTAAATCTGTTCACTGCTGAGTCCTAGACACAGTAAGCACCAAGTGTCACCATTGGGTGAGGTGAAATCCAGCATCACCCCAGCGATGTGGGGGAGGAAAAGAAGGTGGGTAGTAGATGGTGGTACTGTGTGTTGTTGTTCCTCGGTACTTCCCCACTGACACAGTAAAGAATTACAGGTCAGAGAGATTGAAATTTAGTAGGTGGAGAGATAATATAATACACTACAAAGGGAGTGGAGGATTTCCAGCCAGGAAAGCTGTAATAATGCAGAAGGTCTGTTTATATTTGAGCCAAGATGGGAGGTCCTAGATGATCTGTATGTGAGGTCACCTTGACTAACAACTGGCTGCTATATAACACGTTTCTAATGCATATGTGCTTACCTAGAATTCACTCTGTTATAATTAGATTCATGAACTTCTAGGCATAGTCATGATAGTATAATAATAGTATAACAAGGTTGAAGTTATGGGCAGTACTCTGCACATGTGTTTGCAGCTGGTTTAGCCAGCAGCTTTTATGGCCTTTGTGCTCTAGGATTTGGGGTAATTTATAACCCTAAAAGGGAGGTGTATCTGGGAGATCCTTAAGGAAGGTCTTCAAGGAAAGTTTCTATGGTTACAGAGCTGGGCTTCACTCTTGTCACTCATGCCTGACTAACTACCCAACACAAGTATATGAAATGTTAGATTAATGAGTAACCTACCTGTTGGGAATAGGGGCTAGAGGTTGAATCAATGCTGATAGCCAATGATTTAATCAATTATGACTATACAATGAAGCCTCCACAGAAAATCCAAAAGGACAGGATTAGGAGGACTTCCAGACTGGTGAACAGGTAGAGGTTTGGGGAGAGTGTTGCACCTGGAGAGAGCAATGGAAGCTCAGGACCCCATCCCACATACCTTGCCCTCTGCATCTCTTCCATCCTAATGTTCAACTGTATCCTTTACCTTACAGATCCTTTAATAATTAACTGGTAAATAGTAAATAAACAATTTTCCCAAGTTCTGTGAGCCTCTCTAGCAAATTAATCAAACCCAAGGAGGGGGTCATAAAAAATTAAAATTTATAGTTGATGGGTCAGAAACACAGGTGACAGTCTAGACTTGCAATTGACATTTGAAAGGTAGGGGGACAGTCTTGTGGACTGAGCCCTTAACCTGTGGAATCTGACACTATCTCCAGGTAGGTAGTGTCAAAATTGAATCAAATTGTAGGACACCCAGCTGGTGTTGCAGAAAATTGCTTGGTGTGAGAAAACACACACATACACATTTTATGACTAGAAGTGTCAGAAGGGTTCTGTGTGAGTGTGGTAGTAATGTAAAAGTAAAAGAGAAAGGCACACAAGAGGGAAAAACTGAAGGTTTTCCTAATATTCAGTTGGTAGCAACAGTGAGTTTTTCTAAATCATAATTAAACACATCCATCACCTCATAGAATTACTTTTTTTTGTTTGTGATGAGAAACTTAAGATCTACTCTCTTAGCAAATTTCTATTATACAACCCAGAATTATTAGGTGTAATCACCATGCTTTACATTAGATCCCCAGAATTTATTCATCTTATTAATGAAAGTTTATACCCTTTGACCAACATGTCCCCATTACCCCTACCTCCCAGCCCCTGGAAACCACCACCATTCTACTCTTCAGTTCTATGATTTTGGCTTTCTTAGATCTACATATATCATAGAATACTTGTTTTTCTGTATCTGTCTTATTTTGCCAGCTACTCTTCTAAATGTTTTATATGTCTTAATTTATTTACTCCTCATACACTCTTCTATGCAAATTAACATTAATGCTGAAAATAAATTAATATTCATGAGAAAATGGCAATGAGTGAGTAGAAGGCAAGATGAAGATTTTGCTCAGTATTCAGTGAGTTATGCTGTTCGTTAGTGCTGGACTTTGTTTATACCAAAGAATGAGAGAGTAGGAAGTTATTTAAAAAACATCTTCATTTCTACAGGTTAATGAACTGATGCCCAGAGTTGACAGGTAAATCACAAATGGTCACATAAAAGTTTTGAAGCATGGGCCTCAAATTTGACACATTGTCATAACTTTTACATAATTTATAGTTCCTCTCATTTCATTGATACAAAAGTTGAGAAATAATACACCAATGGAACAGAAAAAAAGAGCTTGCAACCAAACCTGCATGTCAAAATGTGGGCTATGACAAATGGAAACAGAGCTGATTGCTTAATTCAGCCATTCTTAAGGTTGATCCATGGAAAGAAACATGGGAATCTCTGATACTCCTTCAGGAGATCTATAAGGTCAGAATGAATTTATAGATAAATAACTAAATTATTTTGTTTTAAATTATAATACTATAAATATTGGTAGCTAAATGGACAAATGATTTTCTGTTTTCTCAATTAAAAATATTAAGGCTTAACTGGGACTAAAAATTTTGAGAACCACTGGCTTAGTGATGGATTGCTTAATTGGAGGAGAACTGATTCAGTCTTTAAGGAGAAATAAACCTAGACTCTACGTGGCATTTACAAAAGAAAACATATATAAGCACAGATCACTGCTATGTGTTTTGTAAGCAGATTCAAGATGTCAAAGTAGAGTGAGTATTGGTTTATGAGATGAAAATGGGAATGAGGCTTGGGGGTTAAGGTAGGAAAATAAGAAGAAAATGTGGCTTAAGTGGGCAAGTGATAAAATAGTATGCCATAACTGAAGTGTATTAGTAATTCCACTTTTTGCAACTGAAATTGCAGTAACACATGCAAACAAAAAATCAAAGAAGTTATGTTTTGCTATATTGAATAATGCAGTTTTAACTTCCCTTGTAGCAAGAGAGTATTAAAAACAAGACTCTGGTATTTGGCTGTGAAAATGTCTCAGAAATTAAGAATTTTAAACATTTATAAGTAAATATTTATGACTTGAAGATTAGTTAGGTAGTGATTCATCTACATATGAAAAACTCCACCCAGCCCCCATGATTTCTCAGTGATCTGATGGTATTTGATGACTTCTACTATATGTGATATTATTGTCAAAACTCTTTCCTTATTTTTCAATAAAAGACTCTCTTCATTCAGAATAATTAAATGCTAATTTGTTTTTATACTGAGTATTAAATATTTTAATTAAGAGTAATGCAAAACAGTTAAAAATGGAAATGCATAAACAAAACAGGACTAGAACATAGTATGTATTGGTAGTAGAAAGTTAAGTTTGTCCTATAGACTTAGAATATTGATAAAATAGTTTCTTTAAAATTTTTAAATTTATTTTTGTCTCCAAAGGAATGAGTTAGCCTAATTTAGAGCAATGGTATCCAGAGTAAAAACTGCAAAATATCTATTAATTGAAGAAGAAAAATAATAAAACTCTTCTTATGTTGTTTTTATCTCACTCTTTTACAATTCTGTATGAGCATTTATGCTTTACATACTTTATTATATTGTGTGTATAAATGTATATATAAATAATATATATTAAGGGGAACATTCAAATATTTTTAACTGATGAGATAAATAATTTTTAGTTTTCAGGGCACTTAGAAGAGTTCTTAAATTCTTATTATTGTAGAATTTCATTTAGGAGATGGCTGGGTACAATTGGGTTGGCAATTGTAATTCTTCTATTGACTTTAACTCTGCTTCAGTATGTGAGAACATATCAGAATAGTGGTCCCAGGTAGAAACATTTGTCCTAATCTCTGTAGCAAATATAAGAGTATAGTTTCAAAGCCCGATAGTACTCAGCTTCCCTTATTGCTCTTAAAGTGATTCTACAGAAATTAATTTCCATTTTCTAATCTGTGTTACATCTCTGTTTCTATTCCACTCTAGATTTATTTTTTTCTTAATACTTTCATCAGCATTGCTGCTTTTATGTATCATTTTTATTGTCTTGTAATTTGATTGTTTATGTTTAACAGCTTTATTCAGGTGTAATCAATATAAAAGAACTGCATATATGTAATGTGTAATATTTAATGGTTCAGGTGGGTTTGGATATATGCAAACACCCATGATACTGTCACCACCATCAATGTAATAGAAATGTCTTCTTTTTTGAATTTCAAAGTTCCGTATTTGTAAGAAGCAGACAAATTAGATAGAAAGGAGGGCAAAAATTAATAAATAATAAAAAGAGAGCACAGATTGTGAAAAGTACAGGTGTCCACTTATGAATTAAAATAACTATTTCTAAATGATCTGGACATTTCACTAATATCTGGAATATAGCCTCAGTAAAGATCTAAGGCTACTCTCTTTTTTAATAGCACATGACACAATGTTTAATTTCAAATTGATTGGAAAGAATCTGCATCTACCCATGATTTTCTTGAGATATCACTAAATTACTTGCTAAAATCACAGATTCAGACACTGTTTTCCTTTTGGTATGTATGTGACATTTCCTTCTTTGTCATGAATTATCCTTAATTCAGTTTAAAAACAAAAGAATGCCAATCAAGACATATTTATGAAGATAATAAGAGACAGGGTACAGTAACTTAAAGTATAGTTTTCCTGACAAAATTTGATGAGGATGTGGATTTGTTAATTTGAAAGAGTGCTTCAATATCTTTAGTGACTTAAGATATTTTTCTTGTTTTATGACAAGATTTTGAACACTATAGCCCGGTTCATCTCTGTTCATTCCTAACAATTTTAGATTGTGAGCACCTGAGGGATGGAGAGCAGGGCTTGTTAGATTTTATTTCTCTAGTGCCTTGCACAGTGACTGCATAGTAATAATAGGAAAACACTTGATAAATATTAGTTTAAAGAAAAGAAGGGGGAAAAGGAAGGAAGGAAGGAAGGAAGGAAGGAAGGAAGGAAGGAAGGAAGGAAGGAAGGAAGGGAGAGAAAATACTATTATTATTGGAAAAAAAATTGTTACATAGCCCCAAGGTGTGGAGAACAACTATAGCTGGATTAA
Organism: Cynopterus sphinx; assembly: GCA_030015415.1. Classification (NCBI taxonomy): domain Eukaryota; kingdom Metazoa; phylum Chordata; class Mammalia; order Chiroptera; family Pteropodidae; genus Cynopterus; species Cynopterus sphinx. Next base: position 22,082,771 of record CM057388.1, on the reverse strand, counting down.
GGTAAATTTTCAAGTTAGTACTAATAGGTGTATTCTGGCAGGAATAGTGATGCATTTGCTTGTTAGTGTTTCTTAAACCTGGCTAGGCTTTTGGGCTACCCAAGTTGCCTATACTGACAACTGAGCCCTACCCCAGGGCATTTATATCAAAAATCTGGGATTGGGGACCAGGCATTGGTAGTTTCAGAGGTCCCCAAGTGACTCTACTATACAGCCAGGATTAGAACCCATACTTATGAAATTTTCCAGAAATATTTTGCTGCATTTCACTCTCTCACTTTCTCGTGGTGTTAGTATTATCTGACATAATTACCCCCTCAGCAATCAGTAGTATTGGTGTTATTTTACTCTGTTTTCTGTGATATGTCATTTCAGAAGGTCTTGTTCATCTTCATGTTCTTGTTTCAAATGCTGTATGATTTTTCCTAATCATCAGTTTCAGGAAAAAAATTTTCTGTGCTCCATCCTGTGGCAGAGTCACATGTTGGCACTACAAAGCAGTGAGCAGAAGGGTAATAAATATGCACGAAGAAAAAAAAAAAACTAAGCCAGTTTCATCAGAACTGCAATACCTTAACTAAATCCTCTTTTTGCTTCTGATGGCTAGGAAGAGGCATCCTGTCAAGTCCATCTGAGAATCATATCCAAGCCTGCAGTTTGAGAATCTGAAGATGTAAAGCATGGATTTCCTCCTCACACATTATAATTTGTTGTTTACCATACAAAGATTACTATGATTTCACTTTGCTAAATGGAGGCCTGCAGAAAAATTGAAACCTCTGCTTTTTGGAGCCTGCACGTGGTAATTCTGAGAATGTAAGCAATATGTTTCATGTAAAGCTCTTACTCCGTGGTATTGGTGGGTTGCCAGATTACAGTATCTTCAATTATAAGTAAAAGTATCCGTGGACTAAACTTGATATGTGGTAATTCTAGTCCTCACGAATTCAAACTTCAATCCCAAAGTAAATTTTTGACCAATAAATAAAACAGTATAATTTTATATATTTATGTAGAAATGTATTTTTGTTTGTCAGTTTCTTTTTTTGTATTATTTGTTTATAATTATGATTGAATAATTATAATTATGTAAAGACATTTGCAGGATGTAATGATTTTTAACAGAGTTCCTTACAGATGGGTTTTTAACCCCATCAGAACTAAAGCTACAACTTTAAAACACATGTTATTGCCCTAATGCAACATTCTTAGGTAATACAATCTCATTTCAACATAAGTATCTATGTGTGTTAATATCCTAAGTGTAACATAAAAAGAAATAAATTCATTATAATAATATTATGTTTCATCTCTCAGTGCAACCAGACTGGAAAGCCTAATGGCTATAGCCAGATGATTAGTCTTGGACTGAGAATCACTATATAGACAAATGTTGCCTGAAACAGTTGTGCTATTTGAGTGAGTTAATTACAATTGCTATATTCTTGAATGACATAATTCTTTGAAAATGGTAAACCACTCTGCACAATACTCCTTTGATAAAGGTTATATTAGGTTCTAAGCTCACATAACCAGATACTGGATTTTTACCTGCATGAATATCCAGAGAGATCATTGAAATTTGTATAGAGAATGTGGGAAGCATTTGTTGTGTAGGGCTGCCTAAGGGACATCAGTGATTCCTCACACTGAATGCCAACTGTGCCTTCTGATCACTCTAGCAACAAAATGTCATTAAGCATTTCCTAAACACCTCCTGAAAGTGATACTAGTACTATTGGAAATCATTAATAATGATTTTTCTCTTTGTTTCAAATGAACAAACTATGGTCAACTCAAGACATATTAGGTTTAAAATTTGAACAAGAAGGTATCTGAAATTGGCTGTGGTCCACTATAAATATAGCAGCTCTTCAACAAGTAAGTTCTTCTTGCTCTCATGTTGTCTTTACTTATGTTCCTATCACACCTTCCTGAATTCAGTGACATTTGTAACCCATGTTTCTTTCTGCCCATTATGCTTCCACTTCACTCATGAGTCCCATTTCTTTCTTGGCCTATGTTTAAGTCCAGGGTCTCCTTTTTTTTTTTTTTTCCTGCTGTGTAGCTTGGGAATATTACTTAACTTTTTGATTCTCAGTTTCCTCAAATACAGAGATAATAACAATACTTATCTAATAGGATTGTTATGAAGACGAGCATTACAAAAAGGCTCCTAAGAGTACAACTCAAAAGAATAGTGAAAACAAACTTTTATTTGCCCAGTCTAGGCAGAGGAAGCTGACCTTTGATAAATGGATCCCCAGTACATACATATGCATGAAACAATAAATAAAAGGTTATCTGAACAGAAATTATCAGAATACAAAAAGCCATTTACTTACTCTGAATAGTTAATGGCATGCATCAGTTTAAGATAATCTACAAAAGTAATAGACTTGCCAGGGGGACTTTAATGGCTCATATTCCTTGGCCACAATGATGCCTTCCCTGGATAGAGCTTGGATAATTGTTGCCAAAGTTTGTCTTTTCTTGCTTTACATAACCATCGTTGACCTACTCTACTTCTAATTAACACGTATTTTCTTTGTAATGTGTCTTTGAATAATATTCAGAGGACTATTATTTGCCTACAGGTATCATTGTCCAGTTACTTATAGTCATTAACAGGGATTTAACGTTCTAATACCAAACTTTATTCCTTTATTCTTTCAACTAAACTCTACTAATCTTCTAACAATAACTCATTACCTTTCATGATGCTGTTGCTATTGGTCTGGGTACCAAGCTTCAAAAGCCACTATACTGTGGCCTGGGGGTAGGATGATAAATGATGAGAGTCTCATTATTCCATAATCTTTCAGGTGAAATCATAGTACCTGTGATTATAATACTGTATTATAAGAGACACAATACAGACATTTCAGATTGAAATGGAAGTACATAGCAAAGTATCTAAGGCAGTTGAACAAGAGTTAGCAAAAACTTCTTGGAAGAGTTGGCATTGTGTAGAGATCTCAACATTGAGTAAGTTGGTCAAGTAAGAGAAAAGATTGGTGAGGTGGGCACTACAGAGACCTAAGTAGTGGGCCCGAAGTTGGGGAAGGGTAAAAAGCTTAAAAATGACATAACCTCACACATAATATAATGCATATATTAAAGGCACATCTTTGGGAAGGACTGATTGATATAGGACATGAAATCAAATCCAGCAGATATTAACTGCGAGCACATAGAAAACAAAAACTAGAGTTTGAGGACAAAATAAAAGGATATTTGCCAGGAGTTTAAAAGGAAAGACAACCACATAACAAACCCATAAGTGAGTTCGAATGAATTCATTTGGATGATATTTGCTAAGGCATATATAATTATTTGCTTGACACATTTAGGTCTTCACCACTCAAAAATTATATTTTTAAGCTTTGAACATCTGACAGCTTTAATTGGGAATGTTTGCCTTAAGGAATCTCTTGACGGGGAGGGGAATACTACAACCAGTATAAAAATCCAAACATTATGTCAATTTTTGACATTTTTTACTTGACCTCCTGAACACAGGACACATGTAAGATTGTCCCTTGTTGTGGTAAGCATAGGGAACTTTGAGTTTCTTAGATTAAACAGGAGGCTAGTGAGAAGAAAAAACATGGTGTTATATGTTATGGATGAAAATGTATGACAAACCAAGGTAACAAAAATAAACCATCTCCTATAATATATTGCCACCTCTGGGTATTACAATTATACTGAAATATGAGTCAAAACTGTATAATGGACCACAATAATTTGCTGAACTCTGAAATTTTTTTTGAACTATAGACCAAACCTTCAAATTAAAAAAACCAAAGCCAATCGTTTAGTTGACTCTATTTAAACTAGATTTGAACCTATAATTTGTCTATACTTATTTAATGTACCAACAAAATATTTTCCAAACTAAATCTAAAAAGAGCTGACCTATATTGTGCTTGAGTCCCTAATTGTTAAATAGTTTATTTTGTTTTTATGGTGTGATTCTGTCATAGATGTAAATTCACTCAAGGTAGCAAATACTGAATTTTTAGGATCCTTGTTGAAAAATTACCTCTGGCCTCTTGAATGGCCAACTGCTAGTGAAAGGGACTTAGTTTCAGCTGCTGTGACCCCTTGCTGAAAGGAAAAAAAGCAATCAACCCCTACCTAACCTCACACCACCCTAGATACAGCCAATCAGGCAGGGAGAAGTCTAGAATTTCTGCACCTGCTCTGTATAAATACCTGCTTCCCCAGAGTTTGGGGCTCTCATTCCAACACTGCTGCATCAGTGTCGGTTGAGAGTCCGGACTTGAGTCTGAATAAAAACCCTCATGTGATTGCATCACTGTTGGCTCCTTGGTGGTCTTCTGGGATTTGCAACTTTGGGCACAACGCAAGGTACAGTCTCCAAAATGTTCCATGCAAGGAAGGTTCATAGTTCATGGCAATAAATAGATCCTCTTTGATCAGCTGGTAGGCTTTCAATAAATGACCACACAGAGACAGGCGATCAGACATAATTCAGTTTCTTTTCATAGGGACTTTTTTTCTTTTCATACATATCTAGTATTAGTTTTTATTCTTCCATACTTTCTCAACCTTCCTAGTCCTTTATTTTCTGAGGAAATTTCTTACCTTTCTCATAGATTCAGCTTTTTATCATACCCCAGGATTAGTTTAGGATAACATCTGATAATGGTAAAGGAAAATGGAAGTGGTGAGAGAAATGGGCTGTTCTATTTTGCTAGTATAGGGACTGAAGAGACTCAGTATGTTCTCGCTTCCCACTCCCATCTTAGTCCAGATACTCTTTCTATCATGTTTTCTGTGTGCTTATTTTTATCTTTTATAATTAAATGCCAGAAAGTAATCCAGGTGTTTTTCTAAATATAGGTGAATTGTATTTCAAAGAGCACAGCAATAACATCCAAGTTTTTACACTGTCCTCTGTAAAAGGCTGTTTCAAACGTTGTCCCTGGCTCTTTAAGATAATGCCCCTATAGGAATTTTCCATTTTGCCCTGCAGCTAACACCTGGCCTAGCCCCTGGCCTAGCCAGCAGCCCGCAAGGGACAATAGAAGAAGTTATCCAACAATGCCAGTAACAGTAATAGAAGAAAATGTTAACGGGAAATAGCTCACCCACGTTCCGCTTGGTTTACACATGTAACTGCAATGACGCACCTGAGTCCCACCGATCAGGGAAAAGGTCACGTAACCACCCCCCGAGAGGGTATAAAACTCAGGGGAAAGGGGGTCTCGGGGCTCTCGCCCTTGGTGGGGGCCCAGGTTCGAATCCGTGAATAAAGCGCTTGCTGTAACATCTTATCTGGAGGTCTCTGTCCTTCGTGGGGGTCTCGAATCGCCATACAACATCCTCTTCAAATTTAAGTTTTGGAGGAATGGAGGGAGAGAGAGAGAGAAGTTAGGAGGGAGGGAGGAAAGAAGGAAGGGGATGGAAGATGAAAATTGAGGATGGAAGAAAAGTGTGGGTTGAAAACCTGGGAATTTGTCTTTATCGTATTTTTCCAGTAGCTAAAAGTGTAAACATTCAGAAAGACTCCCAATTGCTATATGATTTATTTAAAGATAAGAAGGGGAGAAAAATTGTAAGATAATATTTTATTTATAGCAGTCCAAGGATAAGAAAATTTGTGGTAATCTGCAACTACCGGTGTCTAGGGGAGATGGAAAAGCAAATCATTTACTGGAAGTGGTTGACAAAATAAAAGAAACCAGATATTTAGAAGGAAGGGGAAGTAGGTTAAGTGAATTAGGAATGACTTCTATACTAATGCTTCTCAAACTTTAATATGTATAGAATTCACTTAAAAATCTTAAAATACAGATTCAGATTCAGTAAATTTGGGTGGAGATTGAGCTTCTAACAAGCACCCAGATGACATTAATCCTATTGGTATGCAGATCTCCCTTTGACTAGCAAGTCAAACTTTCCTTTTTTTTAATCACTCTTAAACTCTTACCTATTGTGGATGAGGTAGATATATGCCTGGGTTTCCAAGTTGGAATTTGGTATTGTACTTCTGGTAAAATATAGTGGTAAATAAGTAAGATTGTGAAACACATTGGAAAGGAATCCATTTCTGATCGAGTTACCATTTTGTTTATTAGAATCACAGGATAGGAAAATTAGTGCAAAATTTTGAGACTGTTAAATCTCATCTCATCATATAATTTTAATTTTTTCAATCAGTTTACTTTGTGAGCCCATTATCTGTATGGACATTTAGTATGCCAGTGATAGAAGGATAAGGGGGAACCAGGTTGGGATTGATGCAATTTGTGGGCATTATGTAAGTTGAAAAAATTTTTTAATAGTTCAAATTCAACATTTTTTTCCCATCTTAAATATTATAAGGTAAACGCATGACACGCCAACAGAACTTTTAAAAGCAAGCATTTATTGGGAGAGCACTCCCAGGCGAGGTTCTCTGGTCCAGAGAAGAGAGGGGCCAGAGAAGTCACGCCCTGGGGTGGGAGGGCATGGCTTTTATGGGTTACGTGGGGGTAGAGATATAGGGTGGGGAACATTAATCGTTAATCTAATGCTAATTGAGCCTCCGGATTAGGGTGGTGACAGGGCTTTAGTGTGGGCCCTCTTCAGGTCTGGATTCCCAGTATCAAGCTGGGGAGTCTCCAGGCAGGCATCTGGCTGGCCCTTCCCCCGCCGACCTAACAAATATGTCAATACAAAATTCAAAGGTATTTGACCCAGAATTTTTGCAATATATTATTTTTTTTAAGAAAAGATTATGAGAAGGAATTAGTCTTGGTACATTTCAGTAGTATAATTGATGACCATGACTGTTGTCATCTATTTCCAGAAGCATCTGATGATCAAGAGAAAAAAACACATCCACAAAATAACAGAAGCAGTACTCCAGGAATCTGCTATTTTTTCTTACCTGACTACTATAAAAATAACTTTGAGTTGCCTGATACATTTATGTTAAAATATGTCAAAATATTAGTAAGAAGTTTAAGTCAGAGATAGATTACTGAGTTAAAAAAGAGGAGGTGAAAATATGCCAACTGCTGCCCTTTTTCCAAATGTGCCGACTACTGCACTTTTCATGTTGTCAGCTGATGTGTTTATTCCTTGATTTCTTTGATTTTTTTTATTTGAAAAAGATGCACATTTCTATAAGTGGTAGAGTATCTTCTATTTTTTATGGCCAATCATTTTATTTTGACTTATTTTTAAAGCCTCAAAAAGAAATAGATTTATGTTTTAAAACAAGGTACCATTATTATTAAATTGCTTTCATGTTTCACATATTAGCTTAATGAAACAAACAAAAAATGTAGAGGAGTAATTTTAATAGGCAAGTACTTTGGGACCACAGCTATTACTTGCAACTTCACTGTTAACTAGCTTCGAAATAACCCTCATAATAAAGCATTGAATATTTTTCATGATAATTTGTCTTAATATGTAAACATGAATTATTAAACTGTACCCTTGTTTTATGCTATAATTTTCATAGAACGGGTATAAAAGAAAGGAGATTGTGAGAGGAATTCTATTTGGCTATATGAAATGAAGAACTATTGGAGGAAAAACGTATTCATTCTACAGAGTTTAGACCATAGATTGCCCCCCCCCCTATAGGTAAAGTGACCATAATTTCTATTTGCCAGGCTGTGTTTGTGTATGCCCATTATCATGACATTCTTTTCACTTTAAAAGTTGTCCTGGATTTTTCACCTTTTCAAAGCTGACTTGAATTGGAAACACCTCTACAATGTACTTTCAGCTTTTGTCATTTTCTCCTTCCCAGTGTGTGAGATGCATGTAAAGAGAAATATAAAGCAGAAGTCCCCAACCTCTAGGCTTCAGACTGGTACCAGTCCGTGGCCTGTTAGGAACCACACCACACAGCAGGAGGTGAGCAGCAGCCCAGCAAGTAAAGCTTCATCTGTATTTGCAGCCACTCTCCAGCTCTAGCATCACCATCTCAGCTCCACCCCAGATCCTCAGGCATTAGTTTCTCATAGGAGCCATGGTCACTGGTGCCAAAAAGATTGGGGACTGCTGAGAAAAGATCCCATGTAAACATAGTTAAATCTAAAACACAGCCATTCACCATTTCTAAGACCTCTCTTTTGCTGGCTTTTTCAGGAAAAGTGTAATTAACACTTACCACCTTTTCAAGGACAGAATGCAGAGCCCTCACTGATCAAAGTACACTGAAACAAGAGTTTTTATGAAAATGAATGCCTCTATCAGGTCTCAAAAGCAGATAGAAATAATTTGAAGCTGTTACCTAGTGGTGTACCATTTGTGTTATGATTAAGTTGCAGTCTAAGGATGGTCTAACTTTACAAAGCCACTGAGAGATTGGGGCAGTGGTAAACAAGAGTTATAAGTTAGATAGATATGAAATGTGTGTAGGATATAAAGGCTGAGAAATTCTGATATGAAGCATATAGATAATTGTATAAATTTTCTTGTTACAGTGGTGTTATTATATATTATAAAGTCTACAACTATTTATTTACTTTGATAATGTGTTTTTATTTTTAATAAATTCATTTAGCAACAGTGAGCTAATGAAGAAAGTTCCGGTTTAATGAAAAACTAAGTGCTAAATTTCTGTTTCTTAGGAAAATTGCATGAACTTGTAATTTGTGCCATATGCTTGTTGAAAATGATCATCAACCATTGGTTGTTATAATGTTATATACTCATTTGTGTGTGTATATTTAGTTCTGAGCAGTTTTGTCTCATGTAGAAGTTCATGTATCCACACCACAGTCAAGATACAACACAGTTCCACTGTCCTGAGGGTTCCTAGTGTTGCCCTTTTACTTTTATAACCAAGCTCACCACCCTGCCCCGTCCCTAGTCCCTCACAACCAGTAATCTCTTCTCCACTGTTTTATTGTGGAGTATAATCTATGGTGTGGATTTACCACAGTTTGTTTAACTACTCGCCTATTGAAATTTTCATTTTTTCTGGGATAAATGTCCAAATGTGAAATTGCTGTGTGATATGGTAGCTACATGCTCAGTGTTTCATTGTTGTTGCTTTTAAGAAACTCCTAGGCTGTTTTCCAGAATAAGCTTGCTTTTGTCTGCAGAAAACCTTGCAAGGATTTTGATAGGAATTGCTTTAAACCTATAGATCAGTTTGGGAAGAATGAACATCTTCACTATGTGAGCTTTCAATTCATGGGCATGACATATCTTCATTTATTTAGATTTCCTTTGATTTTTTTGCCTCAACATTTTCTAGTTTTCAGCATTTAGGTCCTGTGCATGTTTTGTTAACTTCATACCCAAAATTTTATTTCTTTGGAATGATTTAAATGGTGTTATATTTTTTTATTTTGGTTTATGCAAACTCGTTGTTAGTATATAAAAATGCAATTGATTTCTGTGTGTTGATCTAGTATCCTGTTGACCTTGCTGAACATGCTTATTATTTCTAGCAGTCATTTTGTAGATTCCTTGGGATGTTCTTCATATGAAATCATGTTACTTGCAAATAGGGGTAAATTTATTTCTTTCTTTCCAATATGTCAGCCTGTGTTATCTTTTGCTTGTCTTATTAAAATAGCTAGAACTTCCAGTATTATGTTTGATAACACTGATGAGGGAAGAAATATTGATTATTTCTGGTCTTGGGAGTAGAAAATGTTCAGTTTTTCACCTTTAGTTATAAAGTTAGCTGTAAGTTTCCTGTAAATGTTTTTCCTTAAGTTGATGAATTTCTCTATATTTCTAACTTCCTGCAAATTTTAAAATTAAAATTAATTCACTCTTAATCTCTCTCTCTTTCTCTCTTTACTATCAAATGCTTTTTCTGCATCAATTGATAAGATCATGTAATTATATTTTTTCATCTATTGAAGTACAAATAATGAGCCAGCCTTGCATATCTGAAATTAGCTCCACTGGGCCACTGTGTGTAATTTTTTAATACATTTTTGGATTCAGCTTGGTGATATTTTGTTGAGGTTTTGGCATCTAAAGTCATGGGATATATAAGCCTGTAGTTTTCTTTTTAGTGTTGTCTTTTTTCAAGTTTTGATATCAGGGTAATTCTGTTCTGCATTAGAAAGTTTCCCTACTATTCTATTATCTGGAAAAATAATATAAAGTTTATGTCAATCTTTAAATATTTGGAAAATTCTTCAGTGAAGTCATCTGGACCTGGAAATTTCTTTTTTCAGGAGACTGTAAATTACAAATTCAAATTCTTTAGTGGTTATGGGATTTTCTGTCTTGTTCTATTATTTACTGAGAAGAGAGTATTGAATTCTAAACTCTAAATGTGGATTTATTTATTTCTTTTATATCTCTCATTTTTGCTTCATGTATTTTTAGGCTCTCAGGCACTACACATTTAGAACTGTTATGTTTTGCTTTCTAAAGGGTTACTTGCTTTTTTAGATTTCATCTTGACTTATTATAGTGTTTTTGAGTGTATTTTTTTTAGCTGTTGTTCCATTTATTGCAACATCCATGTAACTTACAATAGTCTATTGGTATCAACATTTTACCATTTTGCATGAAGGGTGCAGACCTCACTTTCATTTGGATCTCTACCTTCGTTACATTTAAATATTATTTTCAGTATCAGATGTTGTTATAACTTTGTTTCAGTCATCAAGTATGATTTGTAAATGTCATGAGGTGAAGGATAATTCATTAGATAGACTCCTTTGTTTTCTCTTTTAATTTTTTTTTTCATTCAGCTAGATTCTCCAAGTTTCCTTATTTTATTTCTTTTCTGTTAAATAATTCCTTTAGATATTCTTTAATAATATGTCTGATAGCAACACATTCTTTTAGTTTTCCTTAGTCTGAGAATGTCTTTCATTCCCCTTCATTCTTTAAAAGAGTTTTATCTACTCTAGAATTCAGAATTGACAGCTATTTTCTTGAAAGATAACATACTGTTAGAGGAGGTCCTGGAGAAGATATGACCTCTGGTTGACCCAAGAGCCAGAACCAGGCAATAAGATTCTCCTTACCCCCACCCTTGTACTTGGATTGTGCACTCCACTTTCCTTCCCTGCACTAGAAGTTGTCCCAAAGACACCACCTTGAGAGAGTAAGGTGCTGTTAAGACTATCTATAAAGAATATATCAATGTTTCATTAAGAGCCTCTATATAGACTTTAAGATTCTACTGAGTGGGTGCAGACATCTACTCATCTTTTGGTCACCCAAGACTAGCCTCATAAGTAAGCTTCCTTATTTATTAAACCTGCCATCTACCAGTCTGGAGTGGCCTGACTTCCTTCAGTCTTTTCTTGTCTTCCATGTATGAGGGCCAATTTGGAAAGTAACAATTGACAAGTCAGCCAGGAGACCAAAGACATGGGACTTGACAAGATGCATCTACAAGGAGATCCTGAGTTGACCATTGACTTCTATGTGGATTGGAGTGGCTCTTATGTTAGGTGTTTGTGGATTGCCACGTAAGTATGGGGATACTCCAAAAATGCCAGCTGGTCTAATAAACTTGTATGAAGGACTACACATAGCTCACTATGGCAAAGAAGGGAAAGGAATGGCTTTACAGTAGGCTGACCTCTACTGTGGGCAGCTGAGGTGGCCACTGATGCCAGACTAGAGGCTGAAGATCAATTTAGAAAGTTGGAAGAAGAGCTGAGGTTAGAGAAAGACATGTGGTTGTCCACTACTCTGCTAGCTTTGAACCTAGCAGACAATGTTGGAGAGCAGGATGGTAAGTTGGATACCTTACTGTGCAGTTATGCCAAGCTAGAAGGGCACAAATTGCTTCAGATTAAGGTTCAAGTATTTGAGACAAAACCTGAAGGGAATGCTAAGAGGTGGAGTCCCTTGGAAAGTGAGGAGAGTGAATAAGAGGATGTGGTGATTGAAAAATAAAACAGACAAGACACCCTGTGCTATCCAAACCCTAATTAATGCAAAAGATAGCAAAAACAAATAACAACCACAGTCTGAGAGCCCACTCCAAGTCAGGTTATGTTCATGATGAGAGAATATTATCCCACTGAGCTTATTGATATAGATGCCAAATTCCGGCAAAAGGCCAGGGAAAGTATCCAGGCATCGTCAGTGTGGATGCAAGATGGGGTGGCAGGGGCAGTGATGACATTTCTTTGTCTAGGCAGGAGACAGAGAAAATGAGCAGCACCACCATACATCCTGCTCACTCGAAGTTCCTGCTTGGTGCTAAAGATACTCCTCCCTTATAGATTGAGTTATTCTAGCCTGAAAGAAGGCTTGGTCCATTGAGAGGACTCTCCCTAAGCATGTGAGATCCTAGAAATCTATAGAGAATGTATAACAAATTCTTAGGGAATTGGAAATGAGACAGGCCATCTACATCCTTGTTTTCGAAGACCTTGATCAGACCACATCACTGCAGGAATAAAAGCCAAGATTCTCCAACCTGTCCTTAGCACCTGGTATGGGATACTGATATCCATTCTCAGCCCAGTCATGGAGAAGACATTTATGATGTTGGACAATTCACTGCTGTTCTGGGGGAGACTGAACAATCCCAGGAAAAGGTATGGGCTGTGAGAAGGACTAGAGACATAAAAGGAGCAAGGGAAATTCCCACTGATACAGATGAACCTAGTAAGGGCGATATGTCCACATGGACTACAATCGCTATTGGCCCAATACTGATACTATCTGGATGGAAATAGTAATTGACCATAGCAATCAGCAGGGTGAACTTAGAGCTGTTCAGCTGGTGATAATTCATGAGTCCTTGTCCTTAGTTCTTTGCACTGACTGTTGGGTTGTTCTAAAAGGACTAACTGTAGACCTTGGACGATGGGAATTCGAGGAGTGGATGATCAAGAACAAGCCCTTGTATGCTTCTGGCTACCTGGTATTATTAGAGTTCTTACTTTCACCAATAAAATGGGTATAAAATGACATCTTATCCTGGCATTGATTTCCATTTTCCTGGTCACAAATGAGGCTGAACATCATTTCACATATTTTCCTCCTATATACATTTCAACTTCTATGAAAGGCCTGTCTGTGTATTTATATCTTTTATTGTTTTTTTTGTTGTTGTTATTTTCTGAAAATAAGAGAAATTTGAATTGAAAAGTCAAAGGAACTTCAAAGAAAGAGGACAGCTGCTAAGCTCAAATAAAGAGACCTCAATTTCAAAGTACAAATAGCCTCCACAGCTTTAGTAGGTGATGGCCAACTGGTGTTAAGCTGAACTGTGGTGTGAGGAATAATTCCAAACTAATTTTGAGGAATTTTTTTATAAGAATTTCTCATTACTTGTTGGTTTATATCTGAGTGCAAATCTGAGACCTCTGCTAGGTGTTAAGAAAAGAGGACAAAAATGGCTGGAAGTGTTGTGCTAGTGAGGTGGAGGGGAAGGGCCAGGGCTGGGAAAAATGTTTCCTATTGATTTCTATTTCTGGATTCCTCACTCCTTCAATTATCCAGTGTGCATGTGGATCCATGTGCTTTCCTGACAGTTGTACAATAATATCCCAATCAGGCTTCCATCAATGGGCATTGGTTCAAACACCAATAATTCTCTTTTCCCTTTCCTTTGCTATTCATCCCTAGGCCCATAACCATCAGAACCCCCTGTTACTCTAGTGGTAAATAATAAAAATGCACGTTTTTTGAGGACTACCCCTTTATCAAAGACCATTCTAACAGTTTAGGTGAATTTGTATATTTTATCCTCAAAACAACTCTTTAAGGTCCCCATTTGCTGTTATCATCACATATCACGGTCTCTTGAAGAAAGAGGAAAATTAGACTCTGAGATGTCAAGTAACTAGCTTAAAGTTGCACAACAAATAAGTAGAGGACTTGGGATTCAACAAATACAAATAATCTTACTTATACTTTAAAAGGAAATAGAGGTCATCTCATGGCTAACCTAACCACTGTACTAAAACTAGGTTGCTCTGACAAAGAAATTTTCACTTTAAGTTATTTTTTAATATAAAAACAATTTCTAAGGATGAATATCATCACAGATATTATAGGCCAGGGAGTGGCTTCCTGAGGCTTTGCAGTTTCAGAGTAACTATTTTCCAATAATCAAGGCTCCTAGGTGACTAAATGACTTAAAGAAGTTCCTGGATAAACTAAATGATCTCTCTCTCTCTCTCTCTCTCTCTCTCTCTCTCTCTCTCTATATATATATATATATATATATATATATATATATATATATATATATATATACACACACAATAAATAGTAGGTATCATTATTATAATTATTCCAAGAAGTATCTTTGTGCAAGGAGACTTTCCAATACCAAATGTGTGAGGATAAGACAGAAATTGAGAGAAAAACTTTCCACTGTTGCCTAAGGCACATCTTCCAAGTTTCCTTTTCCTATCCAAGCATGCATGTACAATGTCTGAATCTTTCATGAAGACTCTGCCCTCCTCCCACAGAGGTGTGACTTTACCATCTGGCTTCTACCCCACAGCACAGCATAAGCCAAATATCACTTAGAGAGATAAACATAGGGAGAATGTGTTTTTCTTTAGAAGAAAGTCCAGTTAAATTTCACTTATAGCCAGACTTAACTCAGAAGTAAAACCTTATGCATCTCATGGGAAAGCCCTTTTATATTATAGGAATTATCATTTCAAAATAGACTGAACTATTATTTATTTCACTAAAACATATATGTACTGTAAGATGTTGTTATACTGAAGGCCCCAAATAAAAGAAACCAACTACTGGTATGACTTTAAAGGACCTGTTCATGTTAGTCTAAGTTGTCCATTTGTGGCTATCACAAATGATAACATTATTTTTTTTAGCACAAATTGCCTTGTTATTTTTTTTTCTTGTCTTATGATTATCAGAGAACCTCATTACTGAAATCAGGAGCTCTGGAAAATTAGTATTAGTGGGGAGTAAATGTTGACTTTTTTGCTACATATCATTTTTCTTTATTGCGTATAATTTTATCATTAGAAACTTAGACTTGTCAAGTGTATGAACAAAAAGCAAGAAAGATCTCATCTTTTTTTCTATTTTTACTGTTTATCTGTTACCTCTGTGAAGCATACCTATTTCCCAGTAAGAGCTAGTTATTAGTTAAAGTGCTTGGGGAGAATTAGAAATCTAAACTTTATGAAGAGCAAAGTCTGCATCCTAAGATTCAGAAATATTCCTACCTAAACATAATTATATTCATTTTTTAAAATTGAGATATAATTCACATGCTATAAAATTCAATAACTGAAAGTATACAATTTAGTGGTTTCTCATATATCCTTAAAAGTGTACAATGGTTACCAGTGTCTAAATTCAGAATATTTTTATCACCCCAAACTAGCAGTCACTTCCTATTCAATCCTCCTCCTGCCCTATGAGTCCTGGTCTACATTCTGTCTCTACAGATTTGCTTATTCTACACATTTCATATAAATGGAATAATACACTGCGTGGTCTTTTATAGCTGGCTTCTTTCACATAGTGTAATATTTTCAAGGGCTATTTATGTTGTATCATGTATCATAATTTCATTCTTTTTACGGCTGAATAATATTTCATTTTGAGACTATGTCACATTTTCTTTATCAGTTCATCAGTTGCTGGACATTTGGGTTGTTTCTACTTATTAGTTATGAATAATGCTGTTATGGACATTTGTATACATAATTTCCTGTGAATATTTGTTTTCAGTTTTCTTCCATATATTCCTGGTAACTCTATGTTTAACTATATGAAGAAATATCAAGCTGTTTTCTACAGTGGATGTACCCCTTTACATCCCACCAGAAATGATTGAGGGATCTAATTTCTGTACATCCTCATGAATGTGCAATTTTATATTTTATTAAATTATTATTATAGCCATCTTAGTGTGTATGAAGTGTAACCTTAATAGTGATTGTTGATATTGATCATCTTTTCATTTGCTTTTTGAACATTTCTGCATTTATTTGGTAAAATGTCTATTCAAATAATTTGCCCATTTTTTAAAAAATTGGGTTGTATTTTTATTATTGAGTTTTTATTGAGTAAGAGTTCTTCATATATTTAGGATAGTAGATCCTGATCAGATACAATTCTGAAGTGAGTCTTTTGTAGGCAACATATAGTTGGGTCTTGTTTTTATTTATTCTTAATCCATTGTGCCATTTTATGTCTTTTCATTAGAACATTCAATCCATTTAGATTTAGAGCAATTATTGATACATAATGCCATCTTACTGTTTTCTTTTTGTTTTATAGTTTCCTTGTTCTTTTCTTCCTCTCTTGCTGTCTTTCTTTATGAATTAGTGATTTTCTGTAGTGAATGCTGTGATTCCCTTCTCTTATATGAGAAAAGGGAATTTTTGCTTTTGCTTCTCATGAAGCTTATGCAAAATATCTTGTAGATATAACAGCCTATTTTACACTGATAATATAACTTCAATTGTGTGTAAAACTCTACCATTTTACTCTCACCTTGTTTATGTTTTTGTTGTCACAATCACATTTTTTATATTGTGTATCCATTAAAAAATTACTGTAGTTGTAAGTAATTTTAATTCTTTTGTCCTTTAACCTTCATGCAGCACCATATTACAGTATTAGAGTACTTTGAATATGATTACATGCTATATGAATGTGCTGTATATCTTCCTAGATTTTCATGTTAGTATTTAGAGTTCTTTATTTCAGCTAGAAGAGCTTTTAGCATTTCTTATAAAATATAAGGCAGGTCTAGTAGTGATGAACTCCTGCAGCTTTGATTTTAGACAATTTTATTATAATGTGCCTTGGAGAAGATGGATTTTTTCATGAAATTTTTAGATGACCTATCAGCTTCGTGAACTTGGATATCAAATCTTTCCTCATGTTTGGGAAATTCCCAGCTATTATTTCTTTAAATTACTTTCTTACACCCTTCTTCCTTTATTCTCCTGGGACTCCCATGATATATGTGTTATTTTCCTTAATAGTTTCTCATAATTCCTATAGACTTCTTTTATTCTATTTTCTTTCTGCTTCTCTGATTGGATAATTCCAATAGTTATTTATAAGTAACAGCTTAATAGCTCACTGATTCCTTCTTCTGTGTGGTCAAATCTGAAACTGAAATTCTCTATTGAATTCTTTGTTTTGGTCATTGTATTTGTTAGCTTCAAACATGTTTGGTTCTTTTTAATGTTTTCAATCTCTTTGTTGAACTTCTCCCTTTGTTATTTTATTGTTTTCCTGATGTTAAATTGTCTATCTTATCTTTGTTCTCTTTTAGCTCTTTGTACTTCTTAAAATAATTATTTTGAATTCCTTGTCAGGCAATTTCTGATCTCCACTTATTTGGTGTCAGTTACTAGAAGTTTCCTGTATTCATTTGGTGGAATCATGTTTCTCTGATTCTTCATGTTCTCTGTAACCTTGTGTGGTGTCTACACACTTGAAGAGGCAGTTACCTCTTTCAGACTTTATGGTCTGACTTAGGTAATGAAAGACACTCACCTGTGAGTGGAAGCATGTTGGAGCATGTTGTGACCCTGGTTTTAGTGAGACAGGGCACAAAGTGCAGGGACATGTGGCAGCACCAGGTTGGGGAGAAATGGGGCAGCTAATATCTATTCATTTCAGGCCACTGAGATCCACAACTACAACTGTGTGGTTCATGGCAAAGATTTAAGTTGCCTACAGTGGCTGCAAGGGTTTTTGTGTTCCTCAGCAGCACCCCCAGGTCCAGTGGCTAGGAACCAGTGTAGGCAGTAGTAGTGACTGAAGCTGGTGATATCTACACACTGTGGTGGCCCTGGCTGTCAGTGTGCTCTCCTGTGGCTGCATAGTCTACCCTTGGGTATGTACACTGGTGGTGGGTGTGAGGCTGGTGTTATGCAACTGATGGGACTAGCCCTAGTGTGTGCATGGCATTGGAGGGTCAGTTGTGGGGGGTGTAGGTTGACATTTAGCACTAGCACAGCTGCAGAGGCCTAGGCTGGCTGCTAAGGCTGTTCCTGGAGTGGGGTGAAGGGGATGAGGGAGTAGGGAGAGACTCACGTAGGTGGCTGACATCCTTAAACACAAATACCTGTGGGGTGAAAGCTGGAGAAATCTGTAGGGGTCCATGATGGTTGTGCTTGCTACTAGTTTCTTCATTAGTGAAATCTCCTTGATTCGTCTGAAGAGCAGGTAACTGAGAACCACGATTGCTAATAATTGTTGATAATAATCGATAATTATAGTTTGGATTTGCATTTTTTTTCATAATTAGTGAAAGTGACCATTCTTTTGATGTACATTTTAGCCTTCCTATGTCTTCTTTGGAATATTGTCTCCACTGGGGTTTTGCAGCCTCCTACCTAGATCCCAAAGCTCTCACATGGTACTTTTATCTGTAAATGGCTGCCAAATTATCATTGTTATGGGGGGGGGGCACAAGTGGAGAATGTTGTATTTAGCCATCTTGGTGATTTGTGCCTTTTATTAAAAAAAAATTAGACTTTTCTTCTGAATATTAGCAATGTCATCAGGCTCTGTAGTGTCTTTTATTTTTGTATATTTCTGCTTTTGGTTTTTGAATTTCTGTTGCTTCAAAGTTTGTAGTTATATTTGTGTGTATACATGTATATAATATATTCAAAGTCTTGTTTGAGAATTTAATTCATTTTGGAATGCAGCATTATGAATTCTGCTTTTTCATCAGATATTTGATGAAATTTTTCTCGATAAATTGTGTTCTGTTTTATTTCTATAGTAGTTTTGATTAGATGAAGAATGTGAATTCATTTACCGAAGGACTATGCTGGTGACTTAATGTGTCTTTTAAAATTCCTGGTTCAAGTACACACTTTTCGATAGTAAAGCAAAGCATGGTTTCCTTACTAGAAGATGTTTTCTTTCTCTTTTAAGGGTGGGAAACATGAACATAAGATTTGAGTGTCCTTAATTAATTAATTAATTAAGTTTTTAAGTATCTTAATTTCTAATTTTGCTTTCTGCTTTTACTATAAAATTTTCAAAATAGGGCAACTCTTTCTTTTAATTCTCTTCTCTTCTTACCCTATCAAAACATTACCTTTCCAGGATTGCCTATTTAAATCATACTCACACATTTAAATTTCTATCCTTTAGTTAGTGTTCTGACCCAGCATATGCTTCCTCCCACTCTCAGGTGGTTGTTGTTGTGGTTATTTATTTATTTTTTTTCATTAGGGTGAACTTTCTCTTTCTGGAGGTTGATTTCACTTTCCTCCTTATTTTTTCATACAGTTTTCCCAGATTGCCTCTGTTCTTTGACAAGTCATGTACATAGCAATGGGATTTTGTGTTTAGTTTTCTTTTTGCAGTTAAAGCTTGAACATTCTACAACTTTTAGTTATGTCAAGCACAAATGATATGTATAATTTTACTCTTCTAGTTTTTTTACTGTTTTATATGATTTGCTGAGAATTTTGTAGTTATGTTGATGCTACTCAGAATTACCTATTTTACTTTTTTAAACTTAATTTTATTGGGGTAACATTGGTTAATAAAATTATATAATTTTCAGGTATACATTATCATTTGACATCTATATATTCAATTGTGTGTTTACCACCCAAAGTCCAGTTTCCTTCAGCTACTTTGCCCTCCCCCTAAACCCAATATTTGACTCCTTTTACTCTGTCTACCTCCTCCCTGCTCCCCCACCCCACTAATAACCACTAGTCTATAGTCCTCTGGTAACCACTAGTCTATAGTCCATACCATGAGTCTCTGTTTATTTGTCCTGCTCATTTGTTGTTTTTAGGTTTATATCCCACATATAAGTGATATCATGTGATTTTCAACTTTTTCTGTCTGGCCTATTTCGCTCAGCATGATTATTTCTAGTTCTATCCATGTTGTTACAAATGGCATTATTTCATCTCTTCTTATGGCTGAGTAATGTTCCATTGTATATATGTACCACTGCTTCTTTAGGCAATCAGCTATCATAGGACACTTTGGTTGCTTCCATGTCTTGGCCACTGTGAATAATGTTGCTATGAACATCGATGTGCAGATATCTTTTCAGATATGCATTTTCAAGTCTTTGGGGTAAATACCTAGTAGAGGGATTGCTGAATCATATGGTAGATCAATTCTTAGTTTTTTGAGGAAACTCCATACTGTTTTCCATAGTGGTTGTACCAATTTGCAGTCCCACCAGCAGTGTATGAGGGCTCCTTTTACTTCCCATCCTCTCCAACATTTGTTATTACTTGTTCTGTTGATTACAGCTATTCTCACAGGTGTGAAATTGTATCTCATTGTGGTTTTGATTTGAATTTCCATAATAGCTAGTGATGTTGAGCATCTTTTCATGTATTTGTTGGCCATTTGTATGTCCTTTAGGGAGATGTGTCTGTTCAGGTCCTCTGCCTACTTTTTGATTGGATCATTTGTTTTGTTGTTGTTGTTGTTGTTGTTGTTACTGAGTCATATGAGTTCTTTTTATATTTTGGATATTAGGCCCTTATTGGAGGTGTTGCTCACAAATATATTTTCCCACTCAGATAGTTGTCTCTTTATCTTGATGATGGTTTCTTTTGCTGAGCAGATTTTTGCTTTGATGTAATTCCATCCATTTAGTATACATTTTACTTCCCTTGCTTTTGAAGTACTTTCCTTCTATACTGATTTTGTTAAGTGTTTTGATTATAAATGGATGCTGTATCTTGTCGAAGGCTTTTTCTGCATCTATTGATATGATCATATGATTCTTATTTTTTAATTTTTGTGGTGAATCACATTAATCAATTTGCATATGTTGAACCATCCCTGTGCCTCTGGGATGAAGCCCACTTGATCATGGTGTATAATCTTTTTAACATGTTGCTATATTTGGTTCACTAATATCTTACTTATGATTTTTGCATCTGTGTTCATGAGAGATATTATTGGTCTGTAGTTTTGTGTGTGTATGTGTGTGTGTGTGTGTGTGTTATCTTTACCAGGTTTTGGTATCAGAGTAATATTGGCCTCATACATATTTTACTTTTTAAATTACTTTTTGATGCAATAAAAAAATTACAGAAAAAAGTGAGTAAAGCATAATTTAAGATCTCAATAGTTTTTAAAATTTATCACTGATATTAAAGTACAGAACACTACCTGGACCCTAGGATCCTCACTTTGCCCCTCTCTCAATTCTTAATATCTTTAGGTAGTTTATATACTTATATAAATTAAGTTATATATGCTTGTATAGGTGATTATATAAGCATATACTAGATAAGCATATGTTAATTGTGTTTGTTTTTAACCTTTATATCACTTCACTAATATAGGCATCATTATGTGCCTGGGTTATTTCTTTCAAAATTATGTGGTGAGATACATCTTTGTAGCTAGCACATAGCAATGTTTCAATTCTTTATTGCTGTATATGTATATCTCAGTTTGAATTCTCAGTTTGGATCCCTGATCCTTTGTAGGTTCTTGCAAATATTGGTTTCATTCAATTTTTGTATGTGAAAGTGAAATTAAAATGCAAAGATTAATGATCTCATCAAGGCTATCTTTTAGGTCAGTGATTAAATACCACTAGAATCCAATTTTCTAAGTCCTTTTTGAGATAACATTTTCCCACTGCATAATGATTTATGAAATAAAAATCAATTAATTATTTCATTTTTTCTTATAGTTACCACATAGAGGCTGTTCACCGTTAAGAATTTCTCAAAAACCCATAAAAACCCATATACTTTTTCCTATTTATGCATTGTGATTTTTGCCATACACTTGTCTTTTTTCAATAAACTTGTAATATATTTACTTTCACTTATTTATAGCTATTTAATGTCACATTTTATTTGTCCATTCATCTGTGGAAAAATATTTACGTTATTTCTACATTTTGGCTATTGAGAATAATGCTGCAAATGAACATGAAAGTGCAGATATAATTTCTTTTGGATATAAATCCCTAATTGAAATTATTAGCTCTACTTTTTATTTTTTGAGGAATTGACATACTGCTTTCTATAATGGCTCTACCAATTTATATTTCCACCAACAGTGTATATGGGTTCCTTTTTCTCCACATTCTCACCAATGCTTGTAATCTCTTGTGTTGATGATAGCTGGTAATTATTGATAATAGTTGATAATTATAGTTTTGATTTTTATTTTCTTTATGATTAGTGAAGGTGACCATTTTTTCATATACTCTTTGGATATTTGTATGTATTTTTTGGAAAAAATGTCTATTCAAGGCCTCTCCCCATCTTTTAATCAGATTGTTTATTCTTTTGCTATTGGGTTATGTGAGTTCTTTATATAGTTTAGATATTATTTCCTTAGCAGATATATTACCTGCAAGTATTTTCTTCCATTTCATAGGCTGACTATTCAATTTTTGACTGCTTTCTCAAAATAGTCCTCTTTGATTTGGACTCCAGTGGAGTTTTGTAACCTCCTACCTGGATCCCAAAACTCTCACAGTGGCAATTTTGTCTATGAATGGCTGCCAAATTATCATTGATATAGAGGGATACAAGTGGGTAACCTCCTATTTCACCATCTTGGTGACATCACTTCTCATAACTCTCTCAATATTAGTCTCTCAATATTAGACAATATTTTGTCAGTATTAAAATTTCAGAGTTATTTTTTGTGCGTGGTTATATAAAAGAATGGCTTTGCTTTTAGGAGATACATGTTAAAATGCTTATGCATGAGATTTCATGATTCTTCTCAAATATTTCAGCTAAAAGATACATGAGATATACATAAAAATGACAATGTGTCACATATTTTCATTTTCCTAAAACCTATTTATGGGTTGAAATCTATTTACATAGTGTGTGTATAAACATATAAAAAGACAGAAATTGTGCAACATATTAATAATTTAGGAAAAAGATATATAGGTGCTTATTATTTTTCCAACTTTTCCATGTAGTTAACATTTTTCTAATTACAAAGCTAGGGGAAATTTTTTATTCTTTCTGTTCTTTTGTATGCATAGATTTTGTAGTCTAGGCAAAAACTTTCCTCTTTTTTATTTTGTTATTTTCTTCTAGAATGCCTAGAATGCCATAAGGATCTTTGGGCCACATTTCAATGAGATTTCTAATCACTGAGTACTTCCTCTCCTGTATTCATTAGCATTTTGACTATATCCATCTCCAGCATTTCTGCTTCTTTCATTCCTCCTTGTTCCTCAGGCAGGTCAAAGAGAAATAGTTGATAAGTTTATACAGTTTTGTTCCTTTTTTTGTTGGATTTGAGCTTTTATACACTTGCTTTAATTATACCTATCACAATGTCTTCAGTTTTAATCCCATATCTTGACCTATTCATTGAATAAATAGTTACGTGCTCCCTGTGCTTCAGGTATTATTCCAGGGATTCTGCTTTACTCTTTATTCTTTCTGATAAGTCAGATCCCATAAAGACACCACAAATATAATCACCTACACATTGTAAACTTTCTTTCTTCCAAAATACAGAATCTAGTATTTAAAATTTCCCCATGTGAATTACTCCTTTGAGTTGTCTTGTTATCTCTAGAAGACTGCCAGGCTTATAATAGAATTTGAATGAAAATGAATGAGTAAATGAATAAATGAAAATGCGAATAAATTACCTGGGAGTGTTCCTCAATTCAAGTGTTACAGATTCAACCTAAAGAACATAGCACTGGATAGCTTTAGTGCAAAAGGTATTTACTGAAAGAACATGGTATAGGTAAAAATATTAAAACAATTGTACCAAATTTGTACTGAAAAGGACAAAATTAGGAAGCTGTTGGGAGCTAGGGAATAGGAACAATATCTTTAAAGGTAAATACAGCCTTGCTACTTTCCATCTTTCTGTTCCTCTGGTCAAGTTTCAATTTTTAGGAAAAAGTTCTGATTGACCTCTCTTAGGTCACATGTTCTTCCTTGGCCAGAGAAAGTCAAGGTATCATGATTGCATACAATGGGTGTGGGAGGAGGAAATAGAAAATCTTTAACCAGAGGAAGTGACAATGGATGCTGTTACAGTTTTCTATTTCTACTATAATGAATTAATTATAATCATAGCTCAAAACAACCAGATTTATTATTATCTTGTAGTACTGTAGGTGAAAGTCCAACAATGGTCTCACCGAACTGAAATGAAGATGTTGGGCATGAATGCATTCCCTTCTGGAGATTCTAGGGGAGAATTAATTCATTTGCCTTTTCTAATTTCTGGAGACTGTTTGCGTTCCTTGGCTCCTTGTCTCCTTCTTCCAAGCTTCAAAGGCAGCAAAGGCCAGCCAAACATTTCTCACATCATGTAACTCTGACCTCTTCTGTATCATAAGGATTAAGGATCCTTATGTTTACATTGAGCTCACAAGGATAATATTCCTATTTTACAGTCTGCTAACTGGCAATATTAATTCCATCTTCAACTTTATTCACCTCATAAAGTTACTTTGGTCATCAGTGAAACTTGAAAAATAAAACTCTTGGAAAAGATAGTACATTTTAATCACTAGGAGAAAAAGTGATCTTTTGACACTGCTGTGGTCACAGTATAGCCCAAATGGGAGGCAGTTTGGGTAGCACCACAAATGCTTAGTACCACAAGAGAGCATTAGAGCAAAATTTATACAGATTTACCTAGGCTTTTTCTACATGTAATATTTTTTCATGTATCATAAAAGAAGCTGAATGCAACTTGTTTACAAAAATACTTAGCCCTTGATACAACATTTATGTTGTTATTTGTTTTAATTGATGATATAAAAGTATATAGGGTTCCATTCTCTGAGGAAATGCCTCATCACCAAAAAAATATCTTGCATCATCTATTAGAGGTAATTAGATAATTCAGGAAAGTACTTAAAGATCAGAATCTAATATCCATGATGAAACTAGGGAAATCCTATATTATATATGAGTCTATGGCTACTTTTCAGAACCTTTTACTTTGAGTTATCATCTTTATTGTCTATTCATTGCCTGTGAGAAGATTTTAACTACCAAATGTCTGTCTAGAATCCTGCTTCCGAAGAATTTTCAATATGTTACTGATCATATTTAGCAACAAAGCTAAGTATTATAGTTTTATACACATTAAGGGTTGCTTTCAAAATAACTTAATTGAACTTATTTACATGAGCATGTAGAGCCCCTCAGATTAAATGACTTGACCAAGGTTATCCAAATGTGATATGTCAAGGTTAGTAGGAGAATCCACTTCTTGTCTGATACTTTAATGTATATGATGCATAAGTGTCTTATCTAAGATGTTTACTTATTTAAGATATGTGTGCACATGTATACATGCACATACCCACATCCACAGATCAGAAACAAAGGAACTAGGAAAAAAAGGCATATCTATACAATTGGAACCATCTATTTAAAATAATATAGTTATAATTATCCCTCTGTATGCATGTGTGTGTGTGCACATGAGTACATTGAGTTCATGTATACATATAGCTATAAAAGAAGACTGCTAATAATGTGTTAGATTATAAAATATAATTATTCCCAAAACTGTATGGTTAGTGTTAAGAACTGTGAGATCAGGGTGAACTTATAGATATAGTGTACCTTAATTTCATTAGAAATCCTGATGAAATCTCCTGATGAAATCTCATGATTACATCATGAACAATGTGGAAAAGATGCTGGCAGGAAAAGTAACACATCCAGTCTATATAACAATTGATTGAGCAGCAAAATCTTAAAATTTGTGAATTTATCTTACTCTGAAAGATTGATAAATGTTTACCCTGGTTCATTCACCGGTGTTGAATATTCTTGAAATAGTTTTAAAAAGACAGATTACAGTATTTGGGGCACAGTCGTATCAATAACTGTAAGGGGTCTGTGATTTCACCTTACTTGTAAGCTAAGTGAATCTGCCACATTTTCATGAATGCTGGCAGAATATAAACTACCTCTCCGGTTAGAATAAACTACCTCTCAAGGGTTAGAATTCTTTATTATGTGCCTCTCCGGTGGAGACAATGGACTTTATTACCTATAGAGCAGTAGGCAGCATGAAACTCATGCTTACATTGGTTCCCCCTTGTTCTCCAAGTTTCATTGCATTTATATGGAGTGACACAGTGCATGCTGCACACACTGTAGGTCTGTTACAGCTGAGGAACACAGAATCCTTTACAGAGGACTGCCAATAAATCTACCTTAACCTTTGCCCCAAGGGAGAGATTATCTTTATAGTCCTGGAGAATTAACAAATCTGGCTACAGACCAAGAGGGGAGACACTATATCTATCTTTTAAGACTGTTTGCTTATACAAACATCCTTAAAATTAGAGTTCAGGGCAAAAGCTTTCTCTGCTTCTATTGAAATTCCATGGAAAATTGTTTCCCAACAGGTGGATGTGTCATCAATCATTCGTGAATGGATGCAGATTGCTCCAAGTGAACTTCCCCTAATCAGACACATTTTAAAACTTCGCTGAACCAGAGGGTGCAATGTGATAGATGGCACTTGCTTTCAGGACACTTGTCTACAATTAATAAGCCTTAAATCCTACATGTTACCTCACATGCACTCACAAAATTACTCCCAAAAATTTAAGTGTTCATGTACCTTATTTTTATAAATTCCTCATTCTGCACTGATAAGAACAAGAAAAGAAGAGAAAGAAATTTACTAAATAATCATTTTATTGTCTGGTGACTTATGGACTTCCTTCCAGGACTTTTCCTGACAGTCAAATATGAAGCTGGGGTGTGTCACATGGAGTCCCATATTAGGCAACTTTCTTGAAGAGGGAGGGAAATTGGCCCACTCTAATGGATGAGGGGTCTGGGGTAGAGGGTCTGAGACCATGAGATCAAATAACCATCACATCAGCCACTGTCACACTTTTTACTGGTTTGCACCTTGGGTTTTTCAGTTAGAGCTTTTTCCTAGCTCATTATCTATATAGAGAGGCAGTAGAAGCAACAAAAGAATGAGCACAGAGTCTCCCCCAAAATATCCTGGTAATCGGCCCCCACTACCGTCAACAACAGCTAGATCTGCCTTGGTAAGACATAGAACAAATTTGGAGTTGGAAGTAGTTCAGAGTTGGAAATAAATATTAAAAATCTCCTACCTATTTTCTGATTTCTGGTTCAAGGGTTAGAATTCTTTATTATTTGCCTGTACCTAAAGGGAATTAGCATGTTGATGACCCTCTCACTTTTCTACTCATAGAGGATTTACATACAAAAAAAAGTGGCAAGAAAGGCCACTTGGTCCCTGATAGTATTTTTATTCTTAAAAACTCTGTGCTTACCATTATAAAGCATTAACAAACAGGAAAATTTTGTTTTTAACAGCATATAACATTAAGTGAGGATTACATTGAAAGTTCCTTGCCTTCTTTTGTTTTTCACTATCCTCAGTGAGAACATGCTTAAAATGTTTCTCGTGGCATAAAGAGCTGATGGAGATACCACTTCATTATCAAGTCAGAAATCACATTTTGAATGAAGAGATACTTTTGCATCTGTTAGTATCAGTCTTTTATTTAAGTTAGCTCTTATTTTTCAGATTCAAGCTAGATAATTTCTAATGTGGCCAATTTCTCAAATAAATTACTTTTAAATGGCAAGTAAGATGTTTTAAGATTTTTTTCTTAACTGATGCATGGCTTGACTCCATATTTATACATCCTGCTTTCAGAAGAACAAGCTCTCTTTTCAGAAGATGAACGATCTTCATAATCAGTCAATCTTATTTAAAATCTGTTTTATACAGAAAAGTGTAATATATATCTCAATTACCAAAGAAAGACTAGAGCTGAACATTCACTGAACTTCAAGCTATGAGCACCCTAGATTTATGTGAATTAAAAGCCTGCATCCCATAGCACCTAAAAGTATTCATCTTTGCAAATAAGTACTCACTCCTGTTTCAGTTTTCATATTTTCACTGTGTGAGACCACACGAAAGGACAAAACTGGGTAGAATTGTGTTCTCAGTTTTTTTGCCAAATAAATTTAGGAATAGATCATTGAACCGAAATAGATTTCCTGTGTGGTTCTGAGCAGCTCCTCGACTGTTTATTGCCTCCATCTACCAATGTAAACCAAGCTATCAAAATTATATTTGGGGCATAAAGCTGAGATTTAGCAATATTGCCAACCTTAGATCAAAATACACTGTGTATTTGGGAATATTGATGATTTTGTGTGTGTGTGTGTGTGTGTGTGTGTGTGTGTGTGTGTGTGAGAAAGGTAGGGAAGGCCTTGCCCCAAGGGCACAGAGTAGCAATTAATGGACTTTTCAAAGTATTTGTAAGAAATCTTGCTTTATGGCTACTCAAAATTTATTGAAATGTTAACCTACTTTCTAAATGACAAAATAGTGTAGCAAATGCAAATTAAGCTTAAAAATGAAATGCCAAATAACATTTTTAAAAATCTCTTGCATGATAAATTGATTTTTTAGGTTGTTTCTTCTGTTCTTCTTTTTTTTAAAACATGTGATAACGTTAATAGATAAACTAGTTTCAACTGAGATAGGGATTTTTTTTTTCCTTAGCTGAAATCAGTGCTAGTGGCCAATATTACCTACATTTTCTGTGCCAATTCATAAGTTTACAACTCATGATATCTGTCCTCTAATAATCTGAAAATTTATCTGACATCACTTCAGTTAACGGGGAGGAAACGGGGTACAAAGTCTTATGAATATTTATCCTAATGAATCTTATATAAAAAAAAAATATTAGGGACATCTTGCTAGTATTCAAGAGGCTGGTGACTTGCCTCAGATCACGTGGTCATTCTGTATAAGAATCTAGATTATCTCCTGGTTTTAGTGGCCTCTAAAACCTGTTCTCTTTCAACTTTCCTCAGCTGCCACTTGGCTTACTATGCCCAGCCACCATTTCTGTTCAGAAAAGAAATACAGAGAGATTTTCAAAAAGAGTATTTTCAAACCACATTTTTTTCATTTTTTAAACTTAATATATTTTTATCCATATTTTTCATATATTTTCCCACAAATTATCTGTTTTTTTTTTATTTTAAACCTCAATGTTCCATACTGATAAAAATGAAAAAGATGGTTATTAGATTTTATTCAAATGTCAAAAAATTTGCAATAAATGCATTTGCTTTAAATAGTGCACTAAAATGCTACAGCAGTGGTGAAATTACCTAGCTTTATATCAAGAAGCAAAAAAAAAAAAATATCAGTGTAATCTCTTTCAAGTGCAGCTTTGCTCTCCATTTATCAGCCCACATTACTCTATTCTGCTATTGTCTTTGTGTGGGTGGGTTGAGCCTGAAGAGACATTTCAGGGAGAATCAGTAGGTATTAGAAAGTGTTCTGCAATGGAACTGCCACTTGGTGCCATTTACTAAAGAGTGAAAAACTGTAGGGATAGAGGAGGATTGCAAGATGTGCTATAATTAGATCCAAACACAAAAATAGTTCTTTAGAAAATTATAAAACTGGCTATTACTGAGTAAATATTTATTGAGCACCTAGTGGGAGAAGTCCTAGGTGGGTACTGAGTTGACAAGATTAGTCCTTACCCTTGAAGATCTAATGATGAAACTTTTGATGAAAACTTATTCCTTCATACCCAGAGCTCACATAGCTGAGTCTGAAAAACACACTCAGCAGAGAAAGAACATGAAGAGACAAAGGTGGAAAATCTATATTAAAAAAAAAAAAAAAGGTCACTAAATAGAAGGAAAAATAGAAGTGACTAATGTGTCACTCCTGGAAAGTATTCCTGAACATGGAATATTTCTTTATTCTGTGAGGGTGGGGAGGGCAGCTTTATTTTATTTTTCCCCTTTATGTACTTTTTTTGCAGCTTTTTTGAAGTATAATTGCTATCCAATAAACTGCATATATTGAAATGTGATAAATTGCAACATTTGTATACACTCATGAGACTATTATCAAACTTAACATTTTCATGAAATGCTAGTTTTCTAGTTGAGAGATGAATATTTCTAAAGTCCCCCATTTGCACTTTTATCCTAAAGCTCTGTATTTCCTAAACTTTGTTGCTAACCCAAAAATCACCTGTGGCGCACCTCAGACCCACGGGTTCAGAATCTGTGTGAAATGGACCTAGGAAGCTTCAATGTTAGCAGGTACCCCTGGGTGGTTTCATGGGGAAGTTTAGGAAACATGGCTACAGCTGCTTCCCAAAACTCCACCATTTGAATTTATCTCTTTGGTTAATTAGCAGATCTCAAACTTTAGTTTCCAGGGAAGAACCTGAATCTCTACTATTTGAGCTTACTTCATTCAGTTTGACAGATCTCAAAGACTGGGGAATCATCATGCTAAGAACTAAGGTTCCTACACCTGTCCTCACAGAGTTTAATTGATTGGGCCTGCTGTGGGGCTCCTTGATTTTTGTTTTGACTAGCATGTTAAGAGATTCTGATGAAGGTGATCCCTTGAATGAACTTTGAGAAATATTGATTTAATTAGAATTTAATTGAAAATAAACACACTTCACTCTTCTACTTTGGTGTAAAAGAAGAATTTGAAAATTGGATTTAATTCCAGATTATAAATCCATTAGAATATAGAAGACAAGATCTAATTTTGTTTTGTTTTGTTTTGTTTTTCCTATTTTGTTCAGTGATGTGTGCCAAGCAACTAGAAGAGTGGTGTTTAAATAGTAGATACACACAATATATTTATTGCCTTTGTTGACTAAATAAATAAATAAATAAATAAGGTTTAGGATGTAATAACAATTAAAAAATGCTTATTTGAGAAAAGAAGGGATTGCAATCTGGGGTACAGATTCAGGTAGCAATCTAAATTGTGCTCCAGAGGGAACAAAGAGTGGCAGGGTTTATAAACAGTAAAAGCAGAAGAGCTGCTCTTATTTCAGTCCTCTATGTAAATGAAGGATATAGGCTTGGTCAGTAGGGATTGGTTAGATGCATCATGTAAGTGGGGGATGCTGGTTGTAAAAATGGATTAGTTCTTTTCAAGGTAAAAAATGCAGATGGTCTGATCACCATGATGAGTAGAAATAAAGTCTACGTATATCCATGTGGCAATTATTGATTCAAGGTGTTTGTTATTCAGCCTTGAGCTGGGTTTAGCAACTTAACAATAGTTCCAAGAGCTGAGACACGAGATGTGCATAGGCCCTACTTCATCAGTGACCTCCTGACTCCATTTTAAGTGACTCTTAATGATACTTATTCCATTTTATCTTTTCTATCAACTTAATGAATGAACTAAAGATGTAAAGACATTATCTCTCTTACTCTTGCTTTCTCCCCATACCTTCTAAAGGTTTGTCATAACCAGAAGGAATCCACAAGTGGATTTGCAGAGAGTAGAGTGGTGGTGACAAGAATAGAGAGGAAAACTCTAAGATGTGTGAGAATTTCTGGAGGAAGAAAAAAAAGTCAATAAAGAAAAGCCAGAAGAATGGAGTCACCAACCCTGTAACTCAGCTGACCTCATAGAGCTGTCTAGGGTGACTGTAGTCTTAAATACCCATTGTTTGGCCCTAGAGGTTTGGATTGCCCTCTCTGATGAGAGATGACATTTATTAGACTTGCAGCATGGGAATCCCAGAGGGTGAGGTGAAGCGCTGTAGAAAGTACACGTGGAGTGAAATTGCAGCTGTTTCCTCCCCTCCTTCCCTTATTTTTTCAGCTTTCCCTATGCATGTTCGGATATATAATCTCATTTAGCATCAAGTGGGTGGGGCCATAGCATCAGATAAGTTGGGCTCATATCATATGCCACCTTGGTTCTTTTCAGCCTTGTATGGAATTCTGTGCTCTTTATTTGGCGCCTGAGTGTTCACTTGCTCGTACATTAGGGAGAGACCCTGAGTGTTACTGACTCATCAACTGAGAAAAAGGAAAAGCCCAGCCAGTGGCATGCAGCTCTTATGCTTTTGGCAAGGGCTGCTGCCAGCAAGGAATGGCTCCATGGGCTTTGGACTTGTCCCCTGCAGAGACACCATCTGTTCGTGCCAACAATTCTCTAGGTGTGAGAATTGTTATAGGGACACTATAATGGTTCCTTTCAGCTGTTCCTAGGTCTGGGACTGTATCCTTTGAGAATGGCATATTTTCCAGGGCTGAGGGTAATGAGGTTTTAACAATAAGATTTGGGGCTAATAAATGGAATTCATAGCACTGTGTTATAATTATAGGAGATACATTTTTCTCTAATAGGTGCCACATAAAAGATGAGGGGTAAAACATGGAATGGGATATAGTCAGTGAATCATGTTCATGTAGGTCTATTCTGATACTTTCTGAATGCATTGACACTAAGAAAAATTACTCAGGTGTTGTACTTATGGATTTTCCATAGAAGAGACTAGGATTGCTCTGGGAATATGTAGGATGCCAGAATGTTCCCTTTGTTTTACACAGATCCACACTGTGTGGGAGGCTCTCCAGGGAAATAAAAGCCTTATGTCAAAGTTTAGTACAGATTTTTTTTTTTTACCAATGACAGACAGTTTTGAGGAAACTCCTTTTGCTGGTGACCCAGAGAACAGAGGCAGCTCTAATTTTCTAAAAACAGGATTTGGTTCTTCATCATTTCGTTTTTAATAGCTACCTTGAAGAAACCATTTACTGTAGAACAATTATACCATTTGTAGAGCACTTGATAGTTTATAAGGCATCTTCATACATGTTTTGAGCCTCACAATGAATGTGAAAGACTGGATTAATTCTACTCTTTATAGTAAGAAAGTGAAGCTCAGAGATTTTTTTTTAGGTGAGGCAACACTTAGTTGACCTCAAAGTTTGCAAGGACCTTGTCAACTTACAATACTTTATTTTATTTTATTTTTTTACTTTTTACACCTATAGCACCTGGTCTTCCCATCCAAGTACTAACCAGGCCCGACCCTGTTTAGCCTTCGAGATCAGACTGGATCAGGCTTGTTCAGGGTAGCATGGCTGTAGACTAAGCTGAGGAATTTTAAAGAAAGTTCCTATGAGTGGCAACATAGACAACAAATACAAATCTTACACCAAATCCTATACATTTCTTCCAATAGCAGCTTATGACTCTCGCAACGAATGAAGAAAACAATCCCAAATTTAGAGCAAGAGATTTGGGTAGAAGGTGCCCAAGTCTTGCTCGTGCTGGCATTTGGATGCGAAGACAAATCAGGCAGTCACTCACTGATTGATCAGGCAGGCACGACTGTTTGATTTCAGTCATTCTGAAAGTATGGTCCTTGGACAAGCAACAGCATCAGTATCACTTGGGAACTTGTTAGACTCTCAGGCCCCAACCCAGACCTCCCGAATCAGAAATTCTGGGGAGGAGCCAAGAAATCTGTCTTGTAAACCAGTACTGCAGGTGATCTGATGCCTGCTACTGTTCGAGAATCTTTGATTTAAAGATACAATCTCACCAAGTTCCTGTCCCATCCTTTTATCCCACAATTTAGGCATAGTTTGAAAGCCTTTTCCAATACATAATAAACACTTCTTTATCATTTCTCATGTCAGGAAGGTTTTCTCTGTAACTGTCAGTGAGAATCAGGCACAAATACAGTGAGAGTTTGAATGAGTGAGGTGGGTGAAGGGAAAAATCATTGGTTGAGAACATAGAATAATTCTGGTAGGCTGTTGGGAGCCTCTTGGGACTTCAGAGCTGAGAAAATAAGAAAGGAAATGAAGAAAAGACTAAACTTCCACTTTCTAAGTGTATACTTTTCCAGTTGTATAAGACTCATCTATCACAGTTGCTTTTCCTGAAATGCCATGGTTTTAAATCGATAATTCCAGCCCATTGATTCAAGTAATCAATTGATATGATCTACTGAGTTTAGAAACCAAAGGAAACATAGTGAGTGACTCTCTCAGTAGGAATCATCTTTACTGGAGAATGAAAGAGACATCTCTACTTTAACTCTGGAGAGGGCCTGGGCGATGCCAAAGCAGGAGGTGTCTGTCTGATGGAATGTGTCTGGGCCAACTCCTAAGAAGCCTACAGATGTAGCCCTCCCAGAGGCTCTGTGGGTTTGGAGGGACTAATAATGGAATACAAAGTAATGGCAAGAGTTGATTGCTCCTCAGAAAGCCCAATTTGCACTGAGTGAACCCTCTTCATGGAATTTTTCCAGTCCTCAACTTGTTTCATGAGTATTTGCTACACAATTTAACAGTAACAACCAAAAGCTTTACTGGGTAGAAATTACAAAGATGCTTTTCTTTGTTCATTTAAAAAAATTAAAAGAGAAATGCCATGTTCCTATGTTGTCATGAAAGCCTGTTTCCTGTTCACTTTGGTCCACATTTGGGCCAAGCAGGAGACTAATTTCCATGGAACTTTCACGATGCCAGGAAGCAGTCCTATTTCTGAACCTTAGACAGAAGAAAGGTGTGTCCCTTGCTAGAACTTTTGAGTCTCTAGTGCTGAATGGGGTCACTTCCATAAGTAGATTTTTTCTGGTAGTATAGATGTTTTCATTTTATATGTCCAAGAAAAACTGTAAAGCCCTTGCTGTAAAGATTTTACAGATATGTGCTCAAAGATTTGGAGAATAACCTCCCTTGGGTCAAATGCCCTCAGAGTCAGAAGCAGACTTCACTGCTTTCTAGAGCAGGAATTCTTACATGGCATTGTCATTTGGGAACCACCCTTCTTTTTTTGGTCTTGGCCACATGTACATTATTTGTGGTCATACATGTTATTGAGCACATCACACAAAGCCCTCCAGTCCCAGCCCACCCCTCCTTTTCAGATATATTGTTTGATGTTTCCTCTGAAAGTAATTTCCTACAGGCTATATTTATTTTTTAACAGCTTTATTGAGATATCAATAACATGTCAAAGTTGTATATATTTAAGGTGTACATGGTGTTTTGATAAACATATACATTATGACATGTATATACACATATACAATCAAGCTAGTTAACATATTCATTACCTTGACAAAGTAACTTTTGTGTGTGTGTGTATGTGTGTGTGTGTGTGT
Source organism: Cynopterus sphinx (assembly GCA_030015415.1). Taxonomy (NCBI): domain Eukaryota; kingdom Metazoa; phylum Chordata; class Mammalia; order Chiroptera; family Pteropodidae; genus Cynopterus; species Cynopterus sphinx. Next base: position 22,047,913 of record CM057388.1, on the reverse strand, counting down.
ATGTGTGTGTGTGTTAAAATTTAAGAGCTATTTTTAAATTTTTTGAAAATATACTTAGGAAAATACATATATACAAACAGTATTGTTAAATTTACCACCATTGCTGTACATTATACTTTCAGAACAAATCAAGTTGTCAAACTATTTCTCAATCACAAATATTCAAATATTTTTTTAATGATTTGGACATCTGTCCTTGGGGAAATAATCTTAAATTTAAATGAACAACAACTGCAAAACCTCTGCTCCTTTGCACCTCATTCCAGTCATATCTGATGTTAGCTGGGACTCCCATCATCCGTTCTCCTCCTCATCCTGCCCAGCCACCGAGACTTTTCTGCCTGGTCCTTCTGTTTTCTTTGCATCCCAACTTCTCCATCATCCTTGATAATGTAAACATCCATATAAGTAATGTCTCCATCCTCCAGTGTTCCAGGCTCCTACTTCCTTTACAGGATGGGGCAAGCTGTGACGGATAATGCTCCCAAAAGGAGTCACTAGGGAACAAACTCCAGTGTAGAGAAGGAGTAATGCTTATGGAAACTCAGCCAAAAGTTACATGAGGTGTTTGCTTAGTTGTTTTCTTTCATTTTGGAGCTATTGTATCTCCTAGTTAATTGATACTGTGACTGTTTTCTTAGAGAGATTCTAGAAAATCAACTTCCTGTCAGAAAATCAGCTCTTGCAGTCAGCAGTGGACCACATTGTTCTGTGGTCTTACTTCCAACTGGACTGTGTTCTGAATCACATGGCACAGGGTCAGATTGGTGACATAAGTGTTCTACCCAGGTTTTCCAATTCTGTTCCAGCCAGGACTTATTTACCTCATCATTTCTTTAGGGAAAGTGATTGAGAGTTGTTTATAATCAGTTTAATTACAGAATCGATCCCCCAAAACAATTTCAATTCCTACGGTTTGGGTTTTACAGCCTGTTATTTCAAAGGTTGTCACAAAAGCGATCTGTTAGACAGAAATTAGCATAAGAATGTAGAGACAACAGAATGAAGGAAGAAATGCCTTTAGAACTCCCTGGTAGGGAGTTGGTGTCTAATCTGGTCAAAGTAACCTGATACCTTGTGCTACTAATTAAACAATTATAGGTGCCAGGCATGAATTACATATTTTTAATTCTCCATCTAGAAGTTATGTGATCTTGTTTTGTCTCTTTGTCAATGGATAAAACGAAGAAGCTAAATAGCTTGCCTAAAATGGTGGGCTTGAGACTCAACTCTAGGAATGCTTAAGCCACAACGTGATGGCTTTAACTACCTTACTCTACTTCTGTACTTTATGCTATTTCTACCTCAAGTTTCCCTCTTGAACCCCCAGGCCCACAAGATCATTAAGAAATAATACATCTCATTCTTCTTCATATTTTTCACATTGCTTCACTTGACCTGTATATAGTAGGTGCTCACTATTTGATTGTCAAATGAATAGATACATAAAACAGATCTGCATTGAGTCTTATTATCTGCAGGATTCTACACAAAAAAGAGAAAAACTATTAAAATTTTTTAAATTTCTTTTTTGTCAATAATTTTTTAATGTGTACAATAAAAATAGAAATAGTTAATTTAATGAAATGTAAAATTATGTTTTGGTTTGTGGGGAGATATGACAGCTGAATGTCTGCAAGTGCTGTGTCCCTCCCTCCATCCATTGCATTACAGTGGCCTCTTCATGGGCAGAAGCCGCCTCCCTACCCTTGGCTTGACTCTTTACTTGACCTGCCCACTTGGTTTGGCTTATGGCATGTGGGTGGAAGTGACCAAGAGCCTTATGTGTTTCTTCTTGCCCTTTGCACCTTAAGCATCAGCATGAAAGAGTTTTGGCTAGATGCTCTACCTTCAACTTGGACTCCACATGCAACATGTAGATTAAAGCTGAGTCAGTCAGTCCAGCCTTGGTTGTCTGACTCTCAGTTTTTTGAGTCATCCCATCTAACTGCAGATCCAGTAAAACAAACATTTCTGTAAAAACCACTAAGTGTTGTGGTACAGCTAATAAATTCAATAGATGTTCTCATTGTTTGCAGAGTTAACTGCCAGGGGCTCCAATTCAACAATATGCTACAATAACAGGTCATGATTTACTCATTAACTCTCATCCTTTAATTTTTTTAAAGAGAGTCAAACCTCAGAGATTGCCCAAAGCTGAGAAGCTAGGACAGAGTCAAATAGTTGAATAGCCAGAGACAGTCTTCAGCCTGTCAAGAAGCGCAGCCTTTTTGGGTTGACTCTTTAATATAGACATTAGATGTGTTTTAGCAAGGTAAATTTGGGTGTTCATAAGTAAATTTCTAATATTCTCTGTTATTTACTATAAAATATTTAAAATATAGTGTGCTGAGTATTTATGCATGTGCATGTGTGTATGTGTGTGTGTGCATAAATGTTGGCTTTCAGTCTCACTAATAAACCCTGGAGTTTATTAGTAAACATTTGAAGCCACCAATAAAGAGTATACAGGACTGGGCCTTGTTATTAGCATTTCACAGTCTGTATCCAGAAATTTAGCCTTTGATGGTACCCTTCTACTAACTTTATCTCTTATCAACACTAGATGGTTTGTTAATTAGTATAATGTAAGGAATTATTTTAATTGTTGACTTGAGTTGTTTCCACATATGTGGAATGGCTAGAAATATTATCTATATTTCTGTCTTTGAATAAATCTGGATAAGAGATCTAGAGAAGCCAGGATCCTGTACCTTCTAGACTGGTGCTCCAGTTCAGTGGTTAGGTCTGGTTCTTACATGTAGCCACTTTTGGAGCTTTGTGAATACTGTCATGTTGGTCTTACATAGAAATTTGAAAGAAAATATTTCCTGAAATGCCTGAAAAAACAATGTTATAACTACTTTCCTATAAATATTGTATGTTAGCAGAATACCCTTGTAGGACATTTATTTGGTCCTGTCCAAAAAGTACACTGAGACATTTGGTCCACACCTAAAAAGTCCTTGAAATTTGGTCCTGTCAACCAGTACTCATTAATTACAATACAAATAATATAAATAAATTTTTAACAAAGCCAATGTTTGTATTATTTAAAGAATCATGAACCAAATGTCTCCATGGAGGCTTTGGACAGGACCAAAGTTCAAGATCTTCTTTGGCCTGGATCAAATGTTTCCATGGACATTTTGGACAGGAACAAATCTGATCAAGTGTCAAGGACCATTTCGTCCTAGACCAAATATCTCTGTGGACATTTCAGAAAGGACAAAATGCCCACTAATCAAGATACTATCTATAACTTATACCATTGGTGGTAAGGTTGTGAGCACAGAGACATAGAGACCTTTTCCTATCTCTAGCTGTTGGAGATTACTATTATCTACTAAGACAGTCTAATATTTGAGCATAATCAGATTGTCATAGCTCACTTACAATTGCTTTCTCAAAAGATTGAGTTAAAAGTTTATCCTAAGTGGAATGAATAAAGAGTGGTATGTTTCTTTAATCAAATTTCATTCAGCAACATAAAAATACTGCTATATGCAACAATAAGAGTGAATCTCAAAACATTATGTTGAACTGTACATTTCACATTAGGGCATTTATATAAAATATATAACACAAAACAGACTCACAAATACAGAGGATAATATGGTGATGACCAGAGGGGAGGGGGTGGAACGGCTGGGAGAAAAAGTTGTAGGATTAAAGAAGTACAGATTAGTAGTTGAGAGATGATCATGGGGATGGGGAGCATGGCATACGGAATGCAGTTAGTATTAATGTAATGGCTATGTGTAGAGCCAGATGGGTGCTAAAGTAATTGGAGAGATTGTTTCATAAACTATATAAATGTCTTATCTATGTACTTTATACTTGAAACTAAAAATAAAATAAAATGCTTTAAAAAATAAAAAAAATATTTTCAATTAGAAAACAAATACATAGATTTGCACATTTTGTTTTTACATAATGAAATTATGTAGACTTCAAAAATAATGAAACCAATATATACATACTAACAATAAAAAATCTCAAGTAGTAATATTAAGAAAAAAGTTTCAGAATATGTATAGTATATTAACACTAAACTACATCTTAAATATATATCACAGGATTCAAATCTCTCACAATCTGTGGGTACAGAAAATCAGTGCATTCAGAATGTTAACACTAACCTACATATTAAATGCATAGTTTAGGATTCTTGAGGCAGAGAAAATCAATACATAAGGTAAAGGGGATCAAATATCTGATGACAAAAAGAGATTTGGCTTTGGGTGGTGAACTCTTGAAACCTATATAATTTTTAACTAAAGTCACCCCAATAAATTTAATTTAAAAAAATAAACAACTAGCCATAACAAAGATATCAAGAAAATCAGAATATCCATGGTATGCTGAGAATTGTCCTATCTATTCAGAATTGTAATCCTTATCCAGAAATTGTCTTCTTTTTCAATCAAATTCTAGAACCTAGGCTGCCACCTTCTTATTTTCCAATTTATTTTGAGGCTCCAAATAACTTGATTTATTTATCTAATAGGACAAATAATTGCACAATAGGAAAGTAAAGGCCACACAAACGCAAGGGTACTATTCAATAGACTATGAAGTGAATCTGTGAAGAGCCCCTGCTGGAATTTCGCAGTAACAGATGGCATGTCTCTACATGACCATCCTTGAGCTTTCTCAGAGAGGTGAAGTGACTGAGCTAGAGTCATGTATACGGCTAGTCATATACCCCACTAGAAGCTAGAACTCCTTCTACTTATAATATATTCTAGTATGAAATTTTCTTACAGCTTCAGTTTTGGGGTTAAGGTAAAATGATTCCTTCAGTATTGATTATATAAGTTCACTTTATTTAATAAGTGTAGTATCATTATTAATATATTTTCCAAGTAGTTGAGGATCAAATGTAAAATTTTATATGTTTTTGAAAGTTTATTTTATGCTTTGAATTTATAAAATATGCTATTAAATTATAAAAAAATTGTGATACATAATTCATAAACTACAATTTTAATAATAATTTATACTTTTAACAGCTTGGTTTACTCTTTCCAGGCTTAAATTTATTCTTCTTATAATGTTTCTAGTGTAATCTACATCTATATGAACTTTAGAACACTCCGAGGTTTCTTTCTTCAACATCTGTCTCATTAATATTTCAAGAGAAGCTCCCAGAACTGCAGCCTGGTTGAAAGTGAAGTGAATATTGATGCTAATATTGCATACTTTGGCCTGTGTCAGTCAGGCTCCTTCCTCCCCCAAATGTAAGAGAGATAAAAAGTATCTGGAGACATTACAGACCAGAAAAACAAAGATTAATAACATGTCTAAAGTGAAGAGTTTAAATAAATTAAAATGATTTTCCCTGAAGATGAGAGGCTGAAATCAGTATTCTCAGATTTGGTTTCATTTGAATAGGATTCTTCAAGGAATCATTAAATCTCATAAAATGTACAAGTTACTTTATTAATTTTTTTATTTTGAAATAATTTTAGGCTTACAGAGCAGTTGCAAAAATAATACATAGAACTCATACATCCTTCATCCAGTTTCCCCTACTGATAGCACTTGATACAATCATAATATGATTGTCAAGAGTAAGAAATTAACACTCGTACAATACAACTAAAAAAACCACACACCTTATTCATATATCACCAGTCTTTCTACTAATGTCCTTATTCTTTTTCAAGATCTAATGCAGGATATCACATTGATTACATTTAGTTATCATATTTCCCAAGCCTCTTTCAATATGTAGTAGCTCTTCAGTCTCTCCTTGTTTTTTATGACCTTTATAAATACAAATAATGGAGTTAGATTTAAACATCCCCTATTCATTGTATGCCAAATTGTTTCAGATTTGGTCACTGAGAGCTCTTTCTGATTGATTCCTCTATCCTTTTGGCATGCCAGGAATCTACTTTTATAGTACTTACCATCTTTTTGTACCCCAACAATCTGTGCTTAACTTGTATTTTCCCTTCCCAGCCTTAGATCAGCCATTTCACTAAGGACCCCTCATTCCTGTTATTAAGAAATGGCACTTAGAAAAAAAGACCTGGGAATTATTCATCCTCATTGTTACTAAGGTCACTGCTTCTATGCTCTCTTACTGGAAAAGAATGGGTGATATTTGTTTACATACCAACTCATATATATATATATATATATATATATATATATATATACACACACACACACACACACACACACACACACACACACATTATTTGTATTCATTTTCATATCTTTCTATATCTGTCTGTCCGTCCGTCCGTCCATCCATCCATCCATCCATCCATCCATCCATCCATCTACCCATGAGTTCAAAATTATACCTCTACTTCTAATCCAGCAACACATAGTTCATTAAAGCATCATTGCCTTTTTCTAGACTGAGAAATTGACTCCAAATGTCTGTAGCATATTTACTCATTTGTTCAAACCTCATATATAGGTAGCCATTTCAGAGTTCCTAAGGTGCATACATAAGTTTGCAAACTAGAGTTCAGTATTTGTATACCTATTTTTTGGACTTTAGTCTTACAATAACCAGTCAAAACTGTTTTATAAAGTTACATGGTACAACTTATTTCTTCATCTCATTTATTGTGGTCATATCACTCATTTGCAATACAGAGAGATTCCTTTGTCATAGACTGTACTCCATTTTGGTTTCTCATAATATCTTAGTTGTTTTTAATTTACCTATGAAAATTTACCCCTCATGGTATATAATTCTATGAGTTTGGACAGAACAGTTCCATTATCTCAAAGTTTCACTTGTTATGCTCATTTGTAGTCAAACCCTTTCCCTGTTCCACAAAACTGCCAACTAATTTGTTTTCAGTCCCCATAGATTTTTCTTTCCCAAAGTGTCATGTAAGTGAAAAACAAAATGCATTGTGTAGCATTTTAGGTGTGGCTTTTTATATTACTTTGTTCTTCATTAAGTCACCTGCTCCTTGTATTTCATAGATTTATTTTCTCACATATATTTTAGAACAAAATGTCAAAATATTTAAATCTTTATTTTTGTTTCTTATAGGAAAACATCTTCAGATAAACTATTTTCCCAAATTTTCTACATGTTATTTCTTTTTCCTTAAGCTGCAGTATCTTTTGTATTGGATTCATTGTGTTGGCTTGATATTTGTTTTTGTTTTTGTTTTGTTTTATTTTCTTAACCTAGAATCAGTAAAGAAGCATTCATTTCATGGTTTTCTAAAATGAGAAAAAAAGCTTTGGCTCACTGATTCCACACTTGAGTGATTTTAGTTTCTGAGAACTAAACCTGAAGATCAGGATGAGATGAATGGCACATGAGTCAATGTGGAAATGTCCAGGAGATATTTGACAAGAGAAATCAGACACTTATTGAGATTATGTTTGAGATAAGCTGGATCTTCTCCTGCTTTGAATTTCAAGTTCTGCAAATCCACAAGTGATTCAGGTGCAATTTGCCATTCTTTTTTGAAAAATGAAGTATTGGCAACATTATACTCTGTAGCATGCACTATACTCCCAAAATGTTTCCTATATCTTTCCTTGCTTACAACACTGCTTTTTAGGCAACCAGGCATATTTGGACATAAATGATCACTTCTAATTACTCTTTATTTTGTTTTGAATTGCGTGTTAAGATCTGTAATTTCTGAGTAAATCGAATAAGTTCTTACAAAGTCAATTTAGGTTATTGACTTTAGATCTTTCTTTTTTTTTTTAGTGCAAGTGTTTACAAGTTATGAAATTCCCTCTGAGCACTACCTTCCATTGCATCCATGTGTTTTAATATGCTATGTTTTTATTTTTATTTATCTCGATGTATTTTCTAGTTTCACTTGTATTTTTTGATCCCGTGATTGCTTAGCTATATTTAATTTCCATACATTTGTAAATTTTCCAGCTTTCCTTTTGTTATTGATTGCTAGTTTCATTCCGTTGTGGCCAGAGAAGATATTTTCTGTGATTTTAATTTTTTAAAGTTATTGAGGCTTGTTTTGTGGCCTAACAAGTGGTCTATTTATATAATGTTCCATGTTTTCACTTGAGAAGAAAGTGTATTTTACAATTGTCGGGTGAGTATTCTATTTAAGTTAATTAGATCTGATGGTTGTATAATGTTGTTCATGTCTTCTATTTCTTTATTGGTCTTCTGTCTAGTTGTTCTATATGTTCCTGACAGTAGGATATTTAAGTCTCCAATTATTATTATAGAACTATTTCTCCCTTTACTTGTGTCAGGTCTTACTTCACACATGTTGGGGCTCTATTGTTAGGTATTTATATATTTAGCATTGTCATATTTTCTTGGTGAACTGAATCTTTTTCAGTATATAAAATGCACTTATTTGACTCTTATAACAGCTTTCATCCAAGATTCACTGTCTCAAGATATTTTTTATTTCCTTTTGATTTCTTCTCTGACTCATTGATTCTGAAGTGTGTTGTTTAATTTTCATATATTTCTGAATTATCAAGTTTTATTTCTCTTATTGGCCTAGTTTCATACTACTGTGATAGGAATAGATAATTAATATGATTTCAATCTTCTTAAATTTGTTAAGACTAATTTTATGACCTAACATGTGATCTAGTCTGCAGAATGTCCTGTATATACTTGAGAAAAATGTGTATTCTACTTGTATATATGAAATGTTCTATATATGTCTGTTAGGTTCATTTGTGTAGTTGAATTCCATTATTTCTTCATTGATTTTCTGTCTTGATGACCTATCCATAGTTGAAAATGGGGTATAAAGTCACCTATTATTATTACATTGCTTTCTATTTCTACCTGGAAATGTTAATAATTATTTAATATATTTAAGTGCTCTGATATTGTGTGCTTATATATTTACATTTGTTATGTTCTTATGAATTGATCCCTTTTTCCTACGGTCAGGTATTGCTTAACAAGGGGGATACATTCTGAAAAATCATTGTTAGATGATTTTGTTATTGTACAAACATCATAGAGTATACCTCTACAAACTTAGATGGTTTAGCCTACTACACCTAGGATATATGGTATAACCTATTGCTCTTAGGCTACAAACCTGTACAGTATGTTACTGTACTAAAAACTGGGGGCAATAGTAACATAATAATAAATATTTGTGTATCTAAGCACATCTAAACATAGGAAACATACAGTAAAAGTACAGTATAAAGATAAAGTGTGTGTGTGAGTATGCACAGAAGCATGCATTCACACATTGTGGTGGCAGGGCATGGGGAGAGCTGTGGAGGGAGGCACCACTTGAAGGAGAGTAGATGTCAGGAGGAGAGAAGGAGAAAAGGAAAGAAGGAAAATAAGGGGAGAGAAAGGAAGAGTAGAGATAGAAAGAGACTCAGAGAGATAAAGTTTCAGGTGAGACAGTATGAGAGAGAGAGAGAGAGAGAGAGAGAGAGAGAGAGAGAGAGAGAGAGAGATGGAGGACTAGGAGAGAGAGAAAGACAAACAGAAGATAGGGAAGTGAGTTTGTGTGTATGAGAGTGTGTGTTTGAGTGTGTGAGTGTGGATGTGGGTGTGGGCAAGTGGGGCAGCGGGCTCCTGGGCTCCCTCCTCTGGCTCCCTCATCAAGTTGGAGCCCCAGCCAAGGGTGGACACAGGGGAGGTGGACAGCATGCTGAGCCTCCTAGCTTATTTAAGCCACCCAGAGCTAGCAGTAAATTTACCTTAGTTGGATCCAGCCTTTTCTTTCAACATCACAATTTTTTTTTGCTTATAATCCATTACAATCTTATGGAACCACTGCTGTATATATGGTCCATCATTGACCAAAACATTATTATGTACCATAAAACTGTATATAATGAACTTCTTTATCTTTTCTTAAGCTTTTGGCTTAAAGTCTATTTTGCTGGACATAAGTGCAGCTGTCTTTGCTCTCTTTTGGTTTCCATTTGCATGGAATATCTTTTTTTATACCTTCACTTTCAGCCAATGCGTGTCTTTAAAACTTAAATGAATCTCTTGTAGGAAGCACATAGTTGAGTCTTGTTGTTGTTGTTGCTTTTGTTGTTGTTGTTTTATTTACCCAGTCACTCACAGTATTTTAAAGGGAGAATTTAAATATTTTACATTTAGAGTAATTATTGATAGTAAGACATTACTATTGTCACCTTGGTAATGATTTATGCTTATTTTGTAATTTCTTTGTTTTTTTCTTCCTCTCTTGCTTTCTTTGTAAATTTACTTTTTGTAGTGGTATGCTTTGATTCTTTTCTCTTAATCACTTGTGTGTCTATTATAGGTTTTATTTTTTTTTGTACTAAGAAGCTTTTATAATACATATTTTAGTTACAACAGCCTATTTTAAGCTGATGACAACTTAACTTGAATTGCATGAAATAGTTCTACGCAGTTACCTCCCCCATCAACATTTTATGTTTTTGTCACAATTTACATCTTTTTATATTGTGTAATCATTAACAAAATATTATAGCTACAGTTATTTTTAATACTTTTTCTTTCAATTTACATGCTAGAGTTCAGTGTTTTATTTTAAATATTATATTTTAAATTTGAATATATATTTAACTTTACCAGGAAATTTTATACTTTTATGTGTTTTTATGTTATTAATTAGCATCCTTTCATTTCAATTTGAACAACTCTCTTTAGCATTTCTTGTAAGGCATGTCTAATGGTAAAAAGTGTCCTCAGATTTTGTTTCCATGGAAAAGATTTATCTCTCCTTCATTTCTTTTTCTTTTTTTTCTCTCCTCCATTTCTGAAGGACAATTTGCTTGGTAAAGTATTCTTGGTTGGCAGTTTATTTTTTCTTTAATCAGTTTAAATTTATCTTCTCACTCTCTCTCTCTTGGTCTGCCAGGTTTCTGCTGAGAAATCTACTGATACCTAATCAGTGTTCCCTTGTATATGATCAATCTTTTTCTCTTGCTTGTCTCGGTAAAGATTTTTTTTGGTTCAGTCATGGATGGCCATATTTCTCCCCAGATGTGTGAAGTCTTCAGTTATTATTTTTGTAACTACGTTTTCTGTTCCTTTCTCTCTCTCTCTCTCTCTCTCTCTCTCTCTCTCTCTCTCTCTCTCTTGTCCTTCTGGGATTTTTCTAATGCAAATGTTGTTTTGCTTTGTGGTGTCTTATTATTGACACAGGCTTAATTCACTCTTTTAATTCTTATTTCTTTTTTCTTTTGTATATTTCTTTTGTATAACTGTATGATATCAAGAGAGCTATCTTTAATTTTATGGATAATTTATTCTTCTTGATTGAGACTGCCGTTGAAACTATTTTATTTTTTATTTCATTCATTTTATTCTTCAGCTCCAGAATTTCTGTTTATGATTTCCATTCCATCTCTTTGTTGAACTCTTGTTTTATTTATGTATTATTTGCCTGAGTTCATTGAGTTGTTTATCTGTGTTCTCTTGAATCTTGCTGAGGTTCCTTAAAATAAGTATTTTGCATTATTTTTTTAGATAATTCACATATCTTTATTTCTTTGGAATCATGTTTCCTTGCTTTTCAATGTTTCTGATGTCTTTGTATTAATGTCTGTGCAATTGAGGGTGCAGTCACCTCTTTAAGACTTTTCGAAATGAGAAAGATTTACTTACCTCTGAAGGTGGCTATAAGTACATCAGCTGGGTGGGGTACAGCATATCTGGTTCCTAGGAGAGCACAGAAGTATAGTCTCCATATAGCCCAATGAGCTTAGGTCAGTGATGACAAAGCCTGGTGTGTGTGTGTGTGTGTGTGTGTGTGTGTGTGTGTGTGTGTGTGTGTGTGTGTTTTGGGGGGGTTGTGGCCCAGAATGTGGAGGTCCTGCAGGTGATGGTAGTATGCCAGAGCCCACCAGCAAAGATCAAACAG